>CAEFZP010005824.1:85000-517805 GCA_903064625.1 Mallotus villosus | reverse complement strand
ACGTCAATCTAATTTTATTAATCTATAGGTGCTATTTAACTCAATTAGTAGGATCTGCATTAACTGGATTAGTAAAAATCCTTCTCTACCCTCTTAAAAGGTAGTCCGTTTCGCTATACTCTGGTTAGCTCTCTTGTACTCATGTTGCGATAAGGTATGCATTTTATTCTCAGGCCTGTAACAATTTATGGGATGTGATTAGAATTGGATTTGACACTACCCAATTTAAGACAGATTTGAAAGTTAAGATTTAAGAAATCTCTAGGAAAAAAAGAAAAGGTACATAGCCTACTTCTGGTAATTTCATCCAGTACAACTCTAGGTACTATTGCCATATTATAGCATTGTCATGACTTGACACCCTGTCTTTCTATCCTAACCAATAAAATTATTTTCTTAAAACACTGATGTGCAGTTCCTGTTCCACGTGTGTAGACGTGGCAATACTGTCTTGCTGTAAAAGTAGGCCAACATTCAAAAGGAAATGCAGACAACCTGCAAAAACCACAACACTGAGACATGAATGAAAACAACTTTATTGAACTGCTAGTAAAAACCAAGACATTTTAAAATCAAATCAACCTCGTTTACTCTTCTCCCTCCTCAGCCTCTCCCTCGACAGAGTCCACTCCCACTTCCTCGTAGTCCTTCTCCAGGGCCGCCAGATCCTCTCTGGCCTCAGAGAACTCCCCCTCCTCCATGCCCTCTCCCACGTACCAGTGCACAAAGGCCCGCTTGGCGTACATCAGGTCGAACTTGTGGTCCAGCCTGGCCCAGGCCTCAGCGATGGCGGTGGTGTTGCTCAGCATGCACACAGCCCTCTGCACCTTGGCCAGGTCTCCTCCAGGAACCGCGGTGGGGGGGCTGGTAGTTGATGCCCACCTGCAAACCAGACCACAGATGAGGAATATTATCAATCTGAAGCGTGTCTAGGTGTGTTCTAGCTCAGTCGAAAGTGTTTAACCTACCTTGAAGCCGGTGGGACACCAGTCTACAAACTGGATGGTGCGTTTGGTCTTGATGGTGGCGATGGCAGCGTTGACGTCCTTGGGCACCACGTCGCCACGGTACAGCATGCAGCAGGCCATGTACTTCCCGTGACGAGGGTCGCACTTCACCATCTGGTTGGCAGGCTCGAAGCAGGCGTTGGTGATTTCTGCCACCGACAGCATCTCGTGGTAGGCCTTCTCAGCAGAGATGACCGGGGCGTAGGTCACCAGAGGGAAGTGGATGCGGGGGTAGGGCACCAGGTTGGTCTGGAACTCGGTCAGGTCCACGTTCAGAGCCCCGTCGAAACGCAGCGAAGCGGTGATGGAGGAGACGATCTGTCCAATCAGGCGATTCAGGTTTGTGTAGGTGGGTCGCTCGATGTCCAGATTGCGGCGGCAGATGTCGTAGATGGCCTCGTTGTCCACCAAGAAGGAACAGTCAGAGTGCTCCAGGGTGGTGTGGGTGGTCAGGATCGAGTTATAGGGCTCCACAACAGCTGTGGAAACCTTAAATCACATATTATCACAATGTGTCCACAAACATTGAATTGCTGAAGAAAATACAACACAAATGCAAGACTACCATCTTACCTGAGGAGCAGGGTAAATGGCAAACTCCAGCTTGCTTTTCTTGCCATAGTCTACAGACAGGCGCTCCATCAGCAGAGAGGCAAAGCCGGATCCAGTTCCTCCACCAAAGCTGTGGAAGATCAGAAACCCCTGCAGCCCCGTGCACTGGTCCGACTGGAGAAACAAACCAGCAATGAAGTCAAATAAATAACACGACAAATCTGCACTTGATTTATTCAAGCACAATGTCGATCCGTTGATCAGACCGTTACTTACCAGTTTGCGGACTCGGTCCAGCACCAGATCAACGATCTCTTTCCCGATGGTGTAGTGGCCACGCGCGTAATTGTTAGCGGCATCCTCCTTGCCTGTGATCAGCTGCTCGGGGTGGAACAACTGTCTGTAAGTCCCCGTTCGGACCTCATCTGTTAATAAATCAAGATATTAATAACAAGTACTCGACGCCTTATGTTAACCGTCTTTAGCTAAATTGGCCAAATACTACCTGTAGAGCCTGTTGGCGATTTAAAAAATCCATGGTAGACCACTTTCCTGGCTAGTAAACGTGGTTGATTGTAGCTAGCTAGCTAGCTTTGTTAGAATATGTTGGCGGTGTGACCTTACCAACAACCGTTGGTTCGAGGTCCACAAATACAGTACGGGGTACATGTTTCCCCGCTCCGGTTTCGCTGAAAAAGGTATTAAAGGAATCATCTCCTCCACCGATTGTCTTGTCGCTGGGCATTTGGCCATCTGGCTGGATACCATGCTCCAAACAGTAGAGCTCCCAGCAAGCGTTTCCGATCTGAACTCCGGCCTGGCCGACGTGAATGGAAATGCACTCGCGCTAGATGGACAAGAATGAAAATAGACGCGTATTTAGTCTGAAATGTGCATTAATTACCATGTTGACTTAACCTTTTTGTATTTTATTCGTTTTTGCTTTTAGTTGACGTCTTTTGACTTAATGAGAGCGAACGCAACCAATCAATAAATTGATACAGTAGCTAGCTCTAGCAAACTAGCTAGCTCTAGCTAGCTAATCTTAGCTACCTTTGGTCATATTATCAAAGTGTTCCAAATCTTCCCCATTATGACTTACCATTTTGATGAGTTTCAATACAAAAATATAAGTAATGAGAAAGAAAAGAACGTTTCTGTTGACTACTTAGCTAACTTTAACGGTCTAAATGACTGCCTTGTCGCTGTTACTTGCAACGGTTAACTGCCAAAATCTTTGAAAAAATACGCATTCCCGTTTAAATAGCAAGTTTAAAGGTGGACCCTCCCCTTTGTATGTTAATTGGCTATACGTTATGAAGACACCTGTCAATCAACATTTATTCATTGGTCATTGGTTTATGACACGATTTCAAAATGTTAACGTCAACGGTTGTACTTACGCTCAAGTTGTGTGATTGGACAAAATGAGCAGCGACTTGTTATTTTTCAAACTTGCATTTTTCAAGTAAATAATCTCTCGCATCAGACAACAAAAAAATCAGGACCCATTATTTGTAGATAGATGGACAGAATTTATTTTACTATTCTCTATTTAACTATTCTCTTCATCCACTATTTAATCAGGGGGGTGAATGTAAAGATTATATGGTCTAGTGGTTCAAATTGTATTTTCCATCATTGTCAACAGACCACCAAATCCTATATCCATGCCTGTCAAAGGTAGCCTACTACGTGTGCTTTAAATAAGAAAGAAAGTAGATTTCACACTGCACCTGTCTTGGAAAACTTTGACCTGTAGGTGAAGACAATGGTGAAGATAAACAAGGAATTACAGTTTACATAATACGGGTTAAATATTAACAACTGGGTATCTATGAGCACCAAAATAAACGGTTTCTTGTCATCTCGGAAAACAGACAACAGCAAGCAATGTTTTTCTCATTTTTCTTCAAAAGGAGATTCATAAAACATTTGTTTTTCTACGTCACTATGTATACTGTATTACAACTAATGTGTGTAAAATGAGGTCACCTGAAACCATATAAAAAAGAAACAATAGTTTAAGATAAGATGAACAGCTTAGTTCAATTTAGCGGAGCGCATGAATCAGTCGGGATGGCAGTCCAATTAAAACAGGACTCAAATCTCTCATCTCCATTTTAAACCAGTTTCCTTAACATCAACACTTTTAGGTTTGTCCTGTTGGTCCCTTACACAGTATTTAAGAGGTATGGGCACCCATTGATGCATGTGTGACTGGGGAGCCTTTGTGAGGCCTATTCCTGGACAAAGCAGCTTACAGCTCCTTCAGTGCAGCTAGGACAGTATGCCTAAACTTGCAAATGGATTTGAGTAGGCCAACCTCCCTTGCCCTCCATAATTAGGCCACCCACATTCACAGTCATGCGCCTGGGATTGTGTTTTCCTAGGGATTCTAGTACAGTCCAGATTTAAAACAGTTTGAGAGTGGGAATCAGACAGTTGGAATTCATGCTACAGTATGTTTACTGGGATGTGAATTTCGGTACTACTTTGTACATACTCTATCATGTGTTAGAGGATAACATCCTCTTTCCTAGGACTACATGTCTACATGGTGTACATGCACAAGATTAGGAAAGAAGAACTTTGTATTTAATTAAATGTAGCTGAGAATGAAAGAGCTCAATTTGATTGCATTCTTGTTAAGAATATGTCTTTGTTGGCAGGCAGATCATTTTATTGGAGTTCCACATTCCATGTAATCTAATAGTTCTAACATGTTAAAATGACATTTGTGTATATGACCTACATCTTGATAACATTTCAGACTGAAAAACACATTTTATGATTAGGATAACGTTTGAATAGAGATGCTTTGGAAAATCCCTGCATCTAATCTACTTGATAGCACAATTGTATTAGCTACTTATCACTTTGTTGGCTACTATTGTGTGTATATAAAACATGAAAGCCCTCTTTGTTTACAATTGAAAATGAAATTACAGGATATATAGACCCATTTAGTAGGTTAGAGGAACTTTTTGAATGAGTGCTTTACATATAATACAAAATATGTTTACGATAATGTAATTATGACTTGGTTCCAGACCCATGACATAATATGCGATTTGTGTGGAAGCAAAAACACACAGCACTGGTCAGAATGACAGTAATAGTAATACGTTTAGTTGACAGTCTTCCTCGACAAAAAGTTATGTAATTTTACTGAACGAGGTTCATGTGTGTCCTATTGGTTGCGTGCGAGAGAACTGTACATTGAGGAAAAGGCTCGATTACACACAGGGACCTAATATGAATAATATATTTGTTTATGAGTCAGTTGCACGCCGGCTGAGCGGGGATTTCTCTTCTGGGCACTTGACAATGGCAAAAAGTAACACGTACGCCCATGGCGTGCACCGGGAATTTTAAACGAGAACCATACGATTACGCATTTTGATTGACATCCAGACGAGCTAGTGTGCGTGGTTCTAGGCTGAAGCCAGCTTCTCGCACTTGCTCCCAAAGCATTTTACACGGGCGGAGTCGTCCCGTTTATCGATAGTGTACGGACCGTTACAGTTGGCGAATTAATCTTTAGCTACTTAAAAAAAATGTTGGTCGAGCGAGTGTAAACTTTTCTTAGGTACTAGATGTGTTTAGCGTTAGGAATCATTGCAAGGATATATTTTGCCGTTGTATCAACCGAATTGGAATTTTACACGGCAAGGAGTATTCATTGACTCTTCAGCTCGCGGCCCCTTCCATGCAAGTGAGTACCCAGCTCGCACTTCTATACTCAGCGAGTGGGTGTTGTAATACTGCATGTACATTTTGTGGAAACATGATTTTGCTCACATAAATATTAGTGTTCAAAGCACATATACAGCTCAAAGGGACTGTAGTTTATACGATTAAATAGTTTGATCTGTAGGAATTAAAACTTTACTATAGCGAGCTAGTAGTGAAGACTGAGCAACTATATTAATGCCGAATGCATAGCCAACAGCACCAACTAGCTAGCTAGCAACTTTAAGCAGCCACACTGAAACTGCACACTTCTGTAGCAAACTATAAATAGGGAGGAATATGCTCAACTCGTTCATCTAATCTACCCTTTTTAGCTTTTAAAGCTTTCATATTCCAACTGTCTTATGTACCCTTTATTATTGGGACTGGAAACTAAGTAGGAATCAATATGAATGTCATATAGTTTAAACGATGAACAATGTTGTGGTCCTCTCAATCATTTACTGAACATTGTGTAAGAAGATGTCTTGCAGTCTCTTACGCAACCTGTTTCTAATGGCCCTCTTACTGTATTGTAGATCTGAGGGGCGTTTTCAAGGCCAGCGCTGCGGGCCACGGATGGGAACGTGCTACTCTGCCTCGAGACACCACAGCGGTGGGGTGGATTGCAGTGTTTCAAGAATGACCTGAACGGTAGAGAATGTAGCCAAGAGAAAAATCCCAAGTGTTCAGCTATTACATTTCGTGAGGGTGTTTTTGGCAACTGTGTCCTTTGCTCACATATTGATAGAGAACCCCAGAGACAAACTATTATCGGTAGACATACTGTCAATCAAGTGGTCAGGGGTCTGTATTTTTACTCAGAAGAACACAGTGAAACGAAGTGGTCACCATGAGTGCAGAAGGGTACCAGTACAGAGCGCTTTACGACTACAAGAAGGAACGAGAGGAGGACATTGACCTGCGAGTCGGGGATATATTGATGGTGACCAAAGGGGCCCTGGTGGCTTTTGGGTACAGTGAAGGACTTGAGGAGAGACCAGAGGATGTCGGCTGGCTGCCTGGCTTTAATGAAACCACTCAGGAAAAGGGGGACTTCCCAGGGACATACGTCGAGTTCATTGGCAAGAAGAAGATCTCTCCTCCCACGCCCAAACCAAGGCCCCCCAGACCGCTGCCAGTGGCACCACTCTCCTCCAAGACAGACTCAGATTCTGATCAAGGTGAGTGTTTCAATTGAAATGGGAGGGGGGGGGGAGTAAAATCACTACAGGTTTGATCTACTCCTGACTGTGACACCCATGACTTCTTGTTGTAGGTTTGATGGGGACTAAAACAAACACGTTACCTCCGGTTGTCTTACTTCTTCGTTTATCCATATTCCATTCAACTACAACATATAACAAACAAGGATATTAGGTTACTATTAATTGTATTTCCCATTTGAATTTGACCTACAGTTCTTTCTCTTCTCATCACTTGAACATGAGCAATAATCCCACAGCCTTTGGTCTTGAAGCAGAAACCTTTTTGACCTGCAACCAAACAAGGATCGACTCGTGAATCATAGTGACTCCTCCTGCGATCCATATTTCCCCTCAAGTAATCAATGTGGCCTTTCCTCTCATCCTGAGAGATTGGACACGCGTGACACTGGGTCACTTTCCCCTAACTCAGCAGTAAAACGTGCGTCACAGACTGGAGTGTGTTCGAGTTGTGCATCCGCCACAACCTAATAAGACCAGTGGAAATCTGTTGCCATGGAGTCTGGTAGAAGCGTAGGTGTCCTTAGACAACATCCGAGGCAGATGACTAGAGATACAGAAGTTCGTCATGCTGACTGAATCTTTTTATCAACAGAAAGAGGAAATTGATTTGTGATTTGTCTAAACTGTTCCTTTTTTATTGTATCTGTCCTGAATGGGTTTAAGTGACTGCTTCTCTTCCTCTTTCTTTCTCTTTCTCTTTCTCTTTCTCGTTTTTCGTTCTCGCTAGCTCTACTAGAGCTCTCTCTCTCTCTCATCTCTCGCTCTCTCTCTACTCTCCTCTCTCGCTCTCTCTCGCTCTCTCTATCTCTCTCTCTCTCTCTCTCTCTCTCGCTCTCTCTCTCTCTCTCTCTCTCTCTCTCTCTCTCTCTCATTTTCATCCTCTCTTTCCCTTTCAGCTTTACTTCACTGTCTAAAAAATGTCTCCATTGTTTCCAAACATCGTGAGATTGTCTCTTTCCTTGTATTCCATTAGGCCTACATTACAAACATACTGTTTCTCCAGGCCTGTGTTTACGTTAAACACTGCTGGGAAAGTGTGCTTACATCGCACTACAATTGCAGCCTTGATATAAAACGCTGTTGCTCAGGCTAACCAGGCCCCAGGGGGGCGATGACACTGCTGGTGTCCAGACCCCCAGTGCATTGTGGTCTGAGAGCGTCTGGGACGAGCGTCACCAGTGGACCACTGGTCCTGTTATCTGGACGCATTAAAACAGAGTTTCACTTCCCATACACACGAAGAGTATCGAGTCAGTCATGCTGTTTTCTGCTGACTGAACAACATATGACACATGGCTCGAATCCGAGCTCGAAACCAGCATGTTTTGGAATGTTTTAGGGAGATTACTTAGGCGTAAGATGTGCTAGTTCCCAGATTTGTGCTCTTGCCCACAGGGGGGTAAAGAGGGGGGGGGGAGGGACGGAAGAGGTTTCAAGTAACTTTCATGTCGTATAGTCTTTGATATCTGTAAGTAAGACAAGTCGCTATAAATTACAGACTTGAACATGGCCTGATCGCCCAACCAAGTATTTTTTTGTTGTTTTTTAGCTCCACCGTCACTATGAATACTATATTGTCTTGCTAGCCTACGCCTTCGCCCACCTATAGAACAACTACGGTTACTTAGTTGGTGTTCAGTTGGTGACCTTTGTGGAGGTATTGTGAAATTCTTTGCCGGACCTAGCAGGGCGAGTAAAGATCCGTATGAAGGGGCATGTGTTGAATGGCTGTTGCTCGGTTGAGTGCCAGTGCTGAGGCTGGGGAGAGTGTGAATGTAGCACCAGGAGAAGAAAAGTCTCTGTGTCCCAGCGGAGAGGGAGAGAGGGGGGGTGGAGGGAGAGGGAGAGAGACAGCTAGAGAGAGGGAGAGAGAGAGAGAGGGGGGGAGAGAGAGAGACAGCTAGAGGGAGGGAGGGAGGGGGGGAGAGAGAGAGAGAGAGGAGAGAGAGAGACAGCTAGAGAGAGGGAGGGGGGAGAGAGGGGGGGGAGGGAGAGAGACAGCTAGAGAGGGAGAGAGAGAAAGAGAGAGGGAGGGAGGGGGAGGGGGGGGGTGTGAGAGAGAGATCCAGGGCTTGTAGGCCTGAACAGGGAAGGGGCCTGTGTGGGGTGCTTGAGGCCTTGGAGACGGGGAGAGCGAGGGGTGTTTGGGGGTGGCTGAGGGATCAGCTGAAGCTTCAGGCTGGGGGGGGCTGGGGGCTGGCAGGAGGGGTGGTAAGGGGGTGGGCAATGGAAGTTCTGGGGGCTTAGACCTGGGGGGCTGAAGCAAGGGGCTGTAGGGTGCGAGGCTGAGCGCTTTGAGTTGGAGGCAAGGCTTCTTGTTGCTTCAGAGTGGTGGTGATTTATCGCCCGCCACTGAGAGATCTGGCAGATCCCTCACTCCCTTTCCTCCAGCGCTTCAGTGCCCCCAACCCTCCCTCCCTACTTCCCCCCTTCCTCCTTCTCCTCCTCCTCCTCTTTTTTAATGTTTTGATAATGTTCCTGGAGTCGGCTCCGGCTGGGGGAGAGAGGGGGAACTCAGAGTCTTGGAAAGGGGCCTCTGCACTCTGAGCCACAGGGGTTTACTTCAGAACAGCAGATGTGGAGGGAGAGAGAGGGGGGGGAGGGAGGGAGGGAGGGAGGGAGGGAGGGAGGGAGGGAGGGAGGGAGGGAGGGAGGGAGGGAGGGAGGGAGAAAAAGAGGGTCTGGCTTTCGAAGTATTCTGCCTCATACCAGCAACCTGGGTTTTTAGAATAGTAATGTATTTTCTCCTTTCTAGGGCCTCTCTGTCGAGAGGGTCTCTACTGCATGTGTCCAGGTCTCTGTCGAGAGGATCTCGACTGTATGTGTCCAGGCCAGCCAGTAAGTCACACAGAGAGAGAACCGTGAGCCTGAAACGACAGATAATAAAGTCTCACTTGGAACTTCCGTTCACTCTCTTGGTTGAGACGAGAATGCCCAGAACTTCTCGTGTATGGGTCATGGATATGCTCTCTGAACAGTCCAGTTATAAACAGCTGAGGTTGATGTTAGTGTGACTCACTAATGGAAACTAGAACATACTGGTTTATGTCTATAAAAACTGTCACGGCTAGTGCCAACAGACATGCGCTTCTTGCATTACCGGCGCATCATAACCTCTTTTTTTCTATTCGCTTTGCTCCATCTAGTTCATAATCTCTTATCACACCAACGTCAACAAACGTCCACTTCAGTTGACAAGAGAGTTGACGGATCTAAGACAGGCTCCTCCATCTGCTGCGTCGAACATTCAGTTCTCCCCGAGTTCAATGTTTAAAGTTCATGTTTGCTTTTTATCCTCCAACCGTCCCTCCGTAGAGGCTGTTCTTTCAGAGTGGGTTCAGATAAACTTGGCAAATCTGATTGTTGCTCGCGAGGCTCCCGACTACATGCTCGGTCTTGCTCGGGGGGGAAAAAAAGATTTGATGCTATTGGTCGTCGCTGGTCCATGTCGACAACACGTGTTTGCAGTTCTCTGTACCGAGCGCTCCCCTTTTCGTAATTACGGAGAGTTATTTTCGTCCGTCGATGTGTATACTGATAAAATACTTTTTATCGGTTGTCTTATCTCCTCTGTGACATTTCCGGAGTATCTTGAGTATCCTTCAAGTGCGCGTGTACCATGTGCACAGTCCAGCGCTGTTTCGTAACTTTCTCAAACAGGAGGGAAGGGGGTCTGTGACGCAGTGAGAAATGGAGAGAGAGACACTGGGGGAAGATAGGAATGCTCATGTTACACTTATTCGAGTGGTGTAGTGGAATATAGTTAGCGCCATAGCCTGGCCCGTGTACAAAGATCGAAAGGAAGCGAGACGATATTTGGAGGCCCGGTGACATTTCCATCACAGAAAGACAACGCCTGTCCCAGAGAGAGACAGTGTGGGAGAGACGTGTAGAGCGGCACCGCGTAGCTGGAGACGAGGACCACGAGGCTCGCTCTCTCCCCTTCAGGGGCCAAGCTCTCTCTCTCCCCTTCAGGGGCCTCACCACCACTCAGAAGAACATCTGCTGCATTGAGCAGTTTCTCTGGAGGAGGATTGTTGCTCTGCTCCACAAAGACACACACCCCCCCACCAACCCAACAACCCAACCCCCCCCCACCCTCTCCAAACGCTGGTACGAAGAGCGGGTTGTAATCTTCTGTAGTCAGGGCCTGTGATGGATTACTGACCCCCGCGTCTGAAGGCAGTAGCACACAGAGACGAAGGCGTTATGTGAGCTGTATAATGTGACAGTGGGCGCTCTCTGACGTGATGTGGCTTCTCTGTGGGGCCGCTGGTGGCTCCGCTCGTCGAGGACAGGAGGGCGCTTCTTTGCTGGAAGCCTAGGGGGCAACGCAGACTGCACGGTAGACTGGTTTGTGGGCGCTGCGATGAATCAGTATTGTACTAAGTGCTGATTGCAGTAAACTGGGGCACAATGCAGCCCCGAACAATAAATGGGACGTCCTGTCAATGGGAGCCGAGCGGTCGGCCGTTGACACACTGTGTCGGCTCATCACTGCTTCTCCCCCTCAGTGGTTTAGCCACGTGTGTTAGTGTCGGGTTCACCTTTTCGTCCTCCGGCTTGCCGTGGAAACGCTCTCTGCCTGTCTCTCGAGGTTCACGATACTCGTCTCTGTGCGAACGTGCGTCGACTTGTGTCGTTGTGGTTCCGTTTGTTTGTTTCTCCCCCCCCTGATCTACGAGGATGTCAGGATAATCACATTCCAGCTGCTCGTGTACATTACTGCTTCCCAGAATCACAATATTCAAATGTGCCATGAAAACGAGTCATTTAAGAGCACAGTAAAGTCTATCCACATTGTTATTTGATTTCTCTTTTTCAAGCCCCCGCCAAACGACGTTGGGTTGCACAATTCCAGTAAAAGCCTGTTTTATGGGCCTGTGTGCGTGAGAGAACGCACATATGCCTTTCATTACTTGATCGCCTTCAGAGACTGAAGTCTGAATTGGCAAATCTTCTTACTGGAGGCAAAGCATGTCTGCTAGCAGGATTAGCCACTCGTTGCAGAGAGGGGGGGAGAAGAGAGAGAGAGAGAGAGAGAGAGAGAGAGAGAGAGATATATATATATATAGAGAGAGAGACAGAGAGACAGAGAGAGAGAGGGAGAGACAGAGAGAGAGACAGAGAGAGAGAGAGAGAGAGAGAGAGGGATGAGACGAGAGAGAGATAGAGATAGAGATATAGAGATAGAGAAGCGACAGGAAGCCCACAAAAGGATGGGGGAGAAAGAGAGGTGGTAAAGGGGTGAAAAATAAATAGGTAAAGGAGAACAGAGCAGGAGAGAGAGACATTTGAAATATGCTTTCGACTATCCGAGCATGCTGAGGGATTCGTGTGAGGCTCACGTTGAACAGGAGGTGTGGCATTATGTAACAGTGTGAAGGGGACTGGATTGGAGGCCGGCCCGATACCTCAAGCCAGCACGTCTCGAATACAGAGTGTCTTCACCGAATGTGATAGTTTTCACTCTGGTTATATATCAATTGATCAAAGAGGGGGAGAGAGAGACAGAGAGAGAGAGACAGAGGGGGGGGAGAGAGAGAGAGAGAGACAGAGAGAGAGAAAGGGAAAGAGAGAGAGAGAGAGAGAGAGAGGAGAGGGCAGGGGTCTGGTGCAAGTCTGACTTTCAGCTGTACAGTTATGCTGGACTAGAGTTTGTTTCCTTATCAGAATAACGTAAGTGTGAGTAGATTGAGACTCAAATACAGGGGTACAATAAAATATTGATGTATTATTTAGGATATTGTAATAAACTACTGAAGGTCTATCACAAGTATATCTTTCACACTTTCAATGATTTATTACACACATTACCCCATTTACCACCCTTTGCTTAGTTCTGGTAGACCCAGTTTTGCCTCTCAGTAGTTGGCAAACTGCCCTGCAGACGACTGTGTAGCAACAGGCTTTTCATTGGCTCGCTTAGTTTATGCACTGCACGTTTCATCCTACAGGGGGAGACATTGCCTGAATTTTGCTCTACTGTCGATTCCATTTCACATGTCGAAGCTCAAGGCCTTGCACCCCAGTAAGCAGAGCAGACATACAGATACATATACTCGCACTGATAGCAGTTGGTTTCGCTCAAATCCTCTTTTCACAGACTTGGTCATGAGAAATCGATCATCAAACGATTCAAGTTTTACCCTCTTAAGTCTGTTATAACTTGACAGCCATCTCATATATCATTTTTATGTATATATATATTTTAGGATTATCCCCAGGTTTCAGAGGCACACTTCAGTCAGACCTTTTTCTTCCAAACAAGAAGAAATAGCCCAACCTCTAAAAATGCAGTACACTTGAGCAGGGCTCTCTAAATTTAACTAAAGTGTACGCTATCTTTAGTTTCTCCTGTCTGTGGTGCCCCTTCTCTGGCCCAGGCCACAGTCTGCAGTTCAGCCAGTTCAGATTCTGTACTGTTTGAACTGGAACCACAGCAATGCCAGAGGCAGCTGTTCCAACTTCCTCAACTGACTGACTGACCGACTAACTGACTGACTGACTGACTGACTGACTGGCTGGCTGACTGGCTGTCTGACTGGCTGGCTGGTTTGCTGGCTGACTGACTGACAGTCTGTCAGATGTACAGAATGAGCAGGGCCCTCTGGGATATTATGAGAAGGTCTGTTAAACATGCAGGCTTGTGGAGGCTTGTTCAGGGGGGCCCCTCTCTCACCCTCACTCTCCTTACCCGAGTTGCCAGGGCAACTGACTTCTCGTATTGGGAGAAAGTTTGAACAGAGGATCCTGATTGGTTCAGAGGATCAGCTGCTGTGAAAACAAGACTGTGGTGAATTTTAACACGTTCGTGTCCGAGGTAAAGGAGGACGTTTGAGAGAAAGGCCTTCGGTGCAAAGACCAATGTTTATGTAAACAGATCGTTAAGCTGTCTTTTCCTGCACAGTGAATCCATGTTGCGTTTTACTGGTCTCAGCATTTGTACTCGTGGATTTGCATCGTGCGTTGGTATTCTAATGTTCTCGTGCTGAAAGAACCTGTTTCACATTTAGAAACGCAGCTTTTAAGAGACAGTGAGACCAGCTCTTTCCCACTTGCATGTTTGCATTCACTCGAGTTTTATGCAGGCCAAAGCAAAGGGGCCCTGTATGGGTATGGTTTCTCCCTCCCTCCCTCCCTCTCTCCCTCTCTCGTCTCTCTCTCTCTCTCATCTCTCTGCTCTCTCTCTCTCTCTCCCCCTCTCTCTCTCTCTCTCCATTTCTCTGTCTCTCTATACATCTCTCCCTCTATACATCTATCTCTCTCTCTCTCTACATTTCTCTCATTTCTTCCATCTCTACATTTCTCTCTCTCTTGCTCAATCTCTACATTTCTCTCTACCTCTGCATTTTCCCATGCGTCTATCTCACATCTTCCCCTCTCCCTCTCTCTGCCACACCCTCTCCTTATCTCTCTCCATCTCTCTCTCTCTCTCTCTCTCTCTCTCTCCTCTCTCTCTCTCTCTGCCCTGCGGAGGTGTCCCATCAGAGACATTCTCAGGGCCCTACTTGTTTCCGTGCCAGCATGGAAATCACCAACTGATGGCTCCCTACATTTCTGCCATTTTTCTGTCCGTCACTCGACACCCGCCCGGGCCGAACTGGAACGAGCAGGTCGCCTGCCCGCTACCAAGAAGCAACTCTATCTGATCCCTCCCCGTGTCACTCACAGGGCAGCTATGGATAGAGTAAATAAACAGAAGACCAGACCCTGACACCTCAAATAGCCCTGAGGTTCCACAGAATGGCAGTTGGGCAGTTGAGAAATGACTTTGAATCTGGACGTAACAGTGTCCGTACGGTTGTTATAGTATAGTCTTGCGACGATGCTGTACCGCAAATGTCCAAGGACACACAACTTGCTCTTAAAACACGATTCCCATATTTCCATTGTGTGTGTGCAGGCCGCATTCCGTTTATGTCAAGTGCCATGTTCCTGTTTGAAGTGGAATAAAATCTATCAGCTACATGGAATAGACATTCATTGCGCTTGGCCAGTCATCTTTTGGACATGTAACACGCAGGAGGGCAGGTGTGTAAATTTAACCACAGATTGTGAATTGACTTTCCCAGAAGCTGGTTTGGCAGAGGACGGCTAGCAGTGTTGGGTATCTGTCTGGGCAAAAGGTTACACTGTCAAGGTGTGCAAAGGTGGCACTGGGTGTCTACATCTCTATTTAGGGAAACTTCTGTCTTCCAAGTTAAGGATTTCGGATTCTCAGAAAACTCGCTCGCTCTCTCTCTCTCTCATGGTCTCTCTCTCTCTCTCTCTCTCTCTCTCTCTCTGTCTGTCTGCTCTCTCTCTCTCTCTCTATCTCTCTCTCTCTCTCTCTCTCTATCTCTCTCTCTCTCTCTTGCTCTGTCTCTCTCTCCCTCTCTCTCTCTCTTCTCTCTGCTCTCTCTCTCTCTTGCTCTATCTCTCTCTCTGACTCTCTCTATCTCTCTCTCTCTCTCCCTGCTCGAACTAATGCCTTCCAGATGACTAGTCTTCCACTGAGTGCTGCATTTTAGGGGGTTCGGTTTTTGATAATCCGTTAAATTCACAGTCACGCATCTTGCCCCTTTTCTTTTTTTTCACTGTGTTAGCAAACGGGGAAGAACCGTTAAATATGGCCGGTCATTAGTTAGTTCACCTGGCTAGCAACCGTTCTGGAGAGGAAGCGAACATTTCCAGGCTAATGACTAGTTTGTATGTGCAAAGGGCTACGCTGGATGTCCGTTTAATCCCCGTTTGATATTTTTTATACATATATAATTTCAGGGCTACAGAGAAATGAAAATAAGGAAACGTAAAAAGGCCTCCATTCATGCCCCTGCGTTTGAAACTACACACACTCCCCAAGTCTCGGAACAGTTAGCCCTTTCACAAAATCGCTCTTCCAAAATAACCTTTCGTAAAGCCAAATAAAATCTTTGCCAGCCCGCCCGAATCCTTTCATGTCCACACCTGGATGCTAAGATCTCGTGAAAAAACACGAGAGAGAGAAAACGGCAGACCTGGCTTGCCTCATGCATATCACAGGCTGTGGACTTAGCCTCTTGATCCACCCCGACTCCACCTTAATGGTATCCTAGTGCTCAGCACCTCTCTCAATCTGAATCATGCTGTTGTTCTCGACCTGCTTTTTGGTCTTACTCGACACCCCTTTGGTCTTGCGTCCGTGGCTTTGAAGTGAAACTCCACCCCACCTTCTTACGCTCCGTGCTCAGCGGCCTCGCACATGCGAACAGAACGCCGATCTCAAAGGGAACGTATTTATTAATAGGCCGTCTGAGCATTCGGCGAATGGCGGCCCGTTTTGGTTTGACTGAATGACATTGTACGTCTGAAATTGACCCTCTTCTGACATTTTTGTCGACGAAGCCGATGTTTTCATTCAGCTTGTTCAATTTCGTTTCCTCTGAGTTTTATAATTTGGTTTACAAACACCGAGCACAACCGTAGCTGCATTGGTTCTGATGCAAATCTTCCGTGCCCCCAGACATAGTTTCATGGCGGTGTGGGATGGGACCACTGAAAGTCTTGGGGTGGCACACCAACATGAAAACCCATATCTGAAGTCAATATGAGAGTTATGGAATTGCATACTGATATACCTCCATCTCCTTCGTTTCTTACTTACCAGTTAATGTTACAAAGGATCTGATGTACTAAGACTAATACGGATAATTCAGACTCGCGAGACAGTGGGGAGGCCAGCAATTGTATCCGGGTGGCTGTGCGGCCCCCCTGGGAGTGCCACTTCGGTCTTGGATGTCGTGCAAAGTAAACGAGACCTAACCTTGACGTTCCCTCCTTCCCCCCCTCAGCCATGGTACTGCTGGACCTGACGGAGCAGTTTGCCCTCCCGGAGACGGCCCCCCCCATGCTGGCCAGACTACTGGAGGCCATCGAGAGGAAAGGTGAGCCAGGCAGACTGGACACACCGGTCTCTCCCATCATTTGGAGGAAAACACGGCTCGCGTGTCACGTCGGGACCTCGCTGTTCCGATTGTGACTGCGGCGTCTGTCTCCGACCTTTCGCCGAGATCTGTAATCACATTAGTATAGAACTGCTACCGGGAAAAAAACCTTTAGTCAACATTCGATAGACCCTTACGTGGAAACACAGTTCCTTGAGGACAAATCTGGAACTGGGACTGTAGCCATGTCTAACGTGCCTGTGTCTGTGCCTGTGCAGGTCTGGATAACCCCACGCTGTACCGCACCTTCACAGCTGGCGGTGGACTGGAGGTCAGACAGTGCTTTGAGATCGGTGAGTAGCATCTCGATAGTACACAGACATGTAGGTCCTTTGTCATCTCTATAGTACACAGACATGTAGGCCCTTGGTCATCTCTATAGTACACAGACATGTAGTCATGTCGTCTGTCTTTATAGCTCCTCTGCATGGTAACTATGGTGATGTACTGTGATTCAAAACGAAAATATTCATTCCTGAGGTGCCCCACTCTAGTGTTGACAAATCATGTTGACTGTGAAACGTCTTCAATAATAAAAAAAAACCCCGAAACTGATCCTGAGTCTCTGGTCCCCTGTCTGCAGACCCCCCCCTCAGCAGAGCTGGATCAGATGGAGCTACCGATGCTGTGCGACGGTCTCCGTAGATACCTGCAGGACCTGCCCCAGCCGGTCATCCCCATAGCCATCCACCCTCAGATGGTCAGCGCAGCCCAAGGTGACCAACGACCCTGGTTCTCAACCCTGGTTCTCAACCCTGGTTCCTCAGGGACCCCTTTGTCCTGCATGTTTTAGATGTTGCCCTCTTCCAAACACACCTGAATGAAATGAGTGAATTGGAATTATTTTTCCGATTTCATGCTCTGCAAGAGCCTGGTATTGAACGGTCGTTTGTAATGGGGTGGGTTGGAAGAGGGGGAACGTCTCAAACGTGGCAGGACAGGTGAGGACCAGGGTTGAGAACCGCTTCTCTGCTGTCGCACACAAAAGCCCGTTCTACACGTCACACGGCCGTCATCGGTACCTTCGCTCGCCCGGGTATTAAAAAAGCGTCCAGCGCGTGTTGAATGTGGAGAGACGTTGTCGTGTGCGTCGAGAAGCACTGTGGTTTGGAATGTGGCCAGGGCATGTCATCGCCGTAGCGGGTCACATGATGTCACTCGGTGTAAGTCGATCGTTAGTCTGAAGCGCCAGTTAGCCGTTTCCTTCCTGTCAGTGTTCCTATGAGAAAGAAGCGCCGGCGAAGACGGCTTCTGTCCGTTTCTGACCCCGTGTTTTGTTCAGTTAGTTTTTTGTTTTTGTGTTTTTTGTCGTCTCTGAATATGGGTCTAGAGGGGCTGTGCCTCGGCCCAAAGGCACAGTGTGTGTCTAGTTAATGATTGACCTAAAGCATGCTAACCTAATCTGCCCCATGGCTGCTATTGAACGTCCTGTACCTTTGAACAACAACCCACAAGACCTGCTGCTAGTGCCAATATCCACTCGATGGCCCTGGTGTATAGAACAGACTCACGCCCTTCTCTCTTGCTTTCTGTTTTCTTCCTGAATTGATATCTTTCTGTGTCTTTCTTTATTGCTTTCTTTCTGTTCTCTCTCTCAAAAAAAAAGAGCTCCTCTTCGTCCTCCTCCCCTCACGTCGTTCTCGAGAGTTGGGTTATCGCTCTGTCACATGGGCCAGAAACAGGATACTTGTGGTTGATAGGAACTAAAACAAGCCTGAAAGTTTATCTCCTGCATCTCCGCCTCAGCCAATCACCTGCAAGTGTACCTTGCACTCATTGTCAAGCGCACAATCGCGCTGCGGTTTCAACCCCTACCTGCTCGCAGTGCACCTCTTGTTCCTACTCGCGCTTCGGTCGCACGGAAAGAATCCTTTTCTCCGACGTTTCAGTATTAGCTTCACAGGACTTCACAGTCCGTACGAGTGTGTGTTGGTGTGGTTCCTGTTGTGGGTAACCCACCCTGACCCCCCTCCCTCCCTGCTGTCCAATAGACACGCAGACCCCCGAGGAGTGTTCCCGCCTCCTCAGAAGCATCGCCAGCTCCCCCAGCCTGCCAGCCCAGTACTGGCTCACCCTCCACTGCCTGCTGCGACACTTCTCCAGGGTGTGCCGCAACGGGCCCAAGAACCTGCTGAGCGCCAGGGCGCTGGGGGAGATCTTCAGCCCGGTGCTCCTCAGACAGCAGGCTACCAGGTGGGTGTCTCTCGGGACGGGACGGGGAAGGGGGGGGAGTAGGCCCGAGACGAGGGGGCGGTGGGTTAGAACCTGCCAGTCTGGGAGAGACGTCTAAAAACGAAACGTACGGCTAAATGTGCCGCACGCGAAGACGACTCACGCTGGCACGCACGTCGGCTCACGCACTCGCCCGGGCGAGTCGAGACGCCCAGACGACACACACACACACACACACACACACACACACACACACACTGGCAGGTACGCACACACGCACACACACACACACACACACACACACACACACACTGGCAGGCACGCACAGACGCACACAGCCAGAGACACGCACACAGCCAGACACGCTCGCTCGCTCACGCATGCTGGCTCATGCAAGGGGGAGAGCCCGGGGCAGGAACGGCTTCCTGATCTCAGTCTGTCGGGCGCACACGTTAACGGGGGAGGAGGGGATTTTCAGTTTGCCAGCTGTGCTGTGCAATTAAAAGAGAAAGGCTTGAATTCCCATCAGTTTGAGACAAGCCCAGATTAAACCCAACAGCAGCAGCGGTAGTCGGTCGGGGCTTGGAAACTCTCTGCCTGTGTTTGACTGTGTCAAACTGTGTTTGACTGTGTCTTTTTTCCTTCTGCGTAGCTGTGAGCCCAGCCCCGAAGCCCACATCAAGATCATTGAGACTCTGGTGACCAGCGAATGGAGTGAAAGCCAGGCAGCTCCAGGTAACACACTCTCCCCCATATACCTGTACACACTCCATGTCTCTCTCTCTCTCTCTCTCTCTCTCTCACACACACCTGGCTAACTTCTCCCGCTCACCTCTGGAGCGATCGCCTAGCGAAAACCATTAAACCCCCGAAACAGCGACCGATTTAGACTGCCGCGCCATCGCGAACGCGGCGCGTGGGCCGTGTGAGACGGCTAAATGGCCTAATGCATATTTCAGACTGCGGCGGGGCTCAGCAGAGTGACTGAAGGTCTGCGGGGGGTAGAGAACAGCAGGGGACCTGAGCTATTATTAGATTCAAGAGCAGGTCTTAGACACACTGTGCTGCAGCAGAGCAGACTAGAGCACCCTCGACCTGGCTTCCTGCGTAGGCCTGACGTTGAACATTCACATTTCGTCATTTAGCAGACGCTCTTATCCAGAGCGACTTACAGTAAGTACAGGGACATTCCCCAACGGGACAAGTAGGGTGAAGTGCCTCGCCCAAGGACACAACGTCATTTTGCACGGCCGGGAATCGAACCGGCAACCTTCTGATTAATAGCCCGACTCCCTAACCGCTCAGCCATCTGACTCCCCGGGATCTAGACTGGGCGCGAGCTGGACGAGGTCTGCGCGGCTCTGAAAGAACTGCGTTGTTGGCATGCCAACCAGGGGAATCAAAACTAGCTTCCGTGTCTACGTGCAGAACCCCGACCTCCGTGGCTCTCCCTGGAACAGAAACTGGACCACATGAGTCTTTTGATGCTAGTTTAGTGAGGGGGGGGTGGGGGTGTATAAATCCTGACTGTGCTATAACGTGGTGTTGGAACACTAAGTATCCTGGGACAGGCAGGGATTAGGGTTAGGATTTAACAATGTTGCAAATTGAGGGATACAGGCCACCATATATTTGTGATGTAATTTCCCTAGGAGCCCCTAGGAAGTGGGTCTGAACGTACTTTGTGTTTGTTTGAATTCGAAACCTCGTTCGAATGAAAGTCAAAGTTCAAGTCGACAATTGGGCTCCCAGGGGAATTCCTGCTGTCGTTTTCTCTTTTTTTTTACACACGCGCACAGGTCGAGTAATAGACTCATTCCTTAACAGGTAAAACATGGCCCTACCCTGCACAAGGTCGGGTTTGTCCCCAGGCTCGCTGCTCCCGAGCTCCAGTCCCAGGAGGCCTCTGCCAGTGTGGTGGTTTCAGAGTACAGAAAATTGCGTGGCACAGTTGTGTTTTTACAGCGCTAGTTAAAAGCGCCGTCTAGGGCTGGACCCAGAGGCCCAGGCTTTGGGCTGACTGTTTAAACAGTTTATTACCTGTTAGGGCCTATTTATAGCGTCCCTTTGCATGGACCACTCTCAGCTGTCAGTAATTCGCACCTGCAGGAGCAGCGGGGCGATGGGGGAGGCCGAGCGCGGTGGGCGGCAGATGAGGGCCAAACCCAACTGTCAAAACCCCCGACTGTAAATGCATAGTTTTCTTTCTTTCTTCTTCCGAGTCCCGACTTGGGACTCTTCCTACGCACACACACACGTGCGCGGAGGCGCTCTGTTACCGCACGGCACATGCTCGTATCGAACGGGTCAGATGTGACAAGCTGGCTCGACTTCACACCGTCTCGCCGCGAGGCCGAACATGTGTACGTTCTCCAGAAGCCCGGCGTGTGAGTGTGAAAAAATGTGTGTGTGCGCGTACGTTTATATGAATGAGCGCACGTGTGGTGTCTGTGTGTGTGTGTTCACGTCGTACGTGTGTGTGTGTGTGTGTGTTCACGTAAGCGGGCGTGCGTGTGTCTGAACGCCTCCTCCCAGTTACTGGGAGCCTATTTTAAGTAAGCGACAAAAGGCCCACTTAGATTTGGTTGGCTGGAAAGTTGGTTTGCTCCACAGAGCACCTCTTGTTAGTGGGACGGCTGCTCCTACTTCCTAGGGCTACACTCTTCCCTCCCCCTCCCACCCCTCTCCCCTCCTCCCCCCCTCTCCCTGACTGCTCCACATGCCCCTCCCTGCCTCAAAGTGCCTAGCTCAGCAAATATTTGAACCTGTGCAAGTTAATCATAAGACTGAACGCTCCTCCTCCCCCGCCCTTACAAACAGAGAGACGGAGAGAGAGGGGTGGGGGCAGAGGGGAGGGGGGGCAGAGGGGAGGGGGGGCAAGGGGAGGGAGGGGGCAGAGGGGAGGGAGGGCAGAGGGGAGGGGGGCAAGAGGGGAGGGGGGGCAGAGGGAGGTGGTACGGGGAAGCTTGAATTCTCTGTTGGCACTAGGGCCGGGTTTCAGAGTAGGCAGAGCAGCTAGGACTTATCATTAACAAGTACACTCTCCTCCTCCCCCTCCTCCTCCTCCACCCCCCCCCTCCCCTCCTCCCTGCACGCACTCGACCTGGCACTGCTACAGAAGAGAGTGAGAGTGAAAGAGAGCGACAGAGAGAGAGAGAGGTACAGAGAGGCACGCGGAGCTAGCCGTCACACTCACTCCTCTGTCTAGAGATCAGGAGCTGAGCAGGCAGGCAGTCGCATGTTACACCTGCCGCAGAGCCAACAGATTAACTGGATTTTACCGCGCACGGCCGTCACCCCACTAAGAACCTTCGGAACCCGATCCAGCTTTCGCTGCTTAAAGCCACAGAATGGAACTTTCCTGGAGGACTTGAAATATAAAAACCTACTGGATTTAATACACTTTGAGAGCTCGGAGCACGATACTGTTGATACTGGAGTGATTCGGCAGAACATGCACAACTTGCAACGTAAGTGTGAGAGTTTGACGGGGCCCCGTGGCCGTCGCTTGTCTCGATGTTTTGCGAGCGCTTTTAGGCTGGGGTCGAGGCGGTTTTTGAAATGGCACACTCTGAAATGACTGCTATGGTGTTGAAATGAGAGCGGACCGGTTTCTTGGCGACCAGTCACTGGAGCTGTCAGGAAACAGGTTCTCTACTGGGAGGATCTCTCCATCTCAACCTCTCTCTCTTTCTGTCAGTCTGTCTGTCTCTCTCTCTCTCTCTCTCTCTCTCTCTCTCTCTCTGTCTGTCTGTCTGTCTGTCTGTCTGTCTGTCTGTCTGTCTGTCTCTTTCTATCTTTCTTTCTGTCTCTCTTTTTCTGTCTCTTTCTCTCTTTCTTTCTGGCTCTCTCTTTCTTTCTGTGTCTCTTTCGTTCTGTCTCTCTCCCCATCTCTCTCTGTCCCTCTTCCCATCTCTCTCTCCCCCTCTCTCTCTCTCTCTCTCTGCTGCTGTAGAAATGTTAGGGGCTGTTCTCACAGGCCCATATACCAGTCAGTCGGTCTGTGGGGTCAAGAGGCATCCTGATTTATCTGAGGAGTACAGTGCGGAATTTTCCATTTAGACCGTTGTGTTGGAAGGGACCTTTTTAAAAGGGTCTAAAACAGGTGATTTATGATGACCATGAAAGAGGTATGCATGAGTGGAATCTTACACTGTGGACCTTGTTCCTTCTGTACTGTACACAAACATGTGTACGTTGTCCTGGCTACTGATCCTATTTGCAAAAGAAAATATAAAAATACCAAACAGACATAGTGTATATACTTTTTGTTAAATGTGACCCAGGATTTAAGGGATATCTCTAGAATTGGACCTAGCTCTACACTTTATCGTTGAGATAAGGTTTTATCTGGTTTATTGACTTTTGGTCAATGTGGCCTATTTCATCACTCCTATGGTGTGTTTGGAAATAATTCGCCCCCCCCGACTAGACTAGGCTGGGGTTGACGATGACCACGTTCCACCCTCTTTTAAACCTACTGAGAACTGAAGCTATTTCGGTGGCTCTCAGCTCTGGCTCGGAGATGACTGCTCGCTGGATTGTCACACACCGGGATTACTGGCGTATTTCGGATCCCCGGGCAGGCGCTGAACGGCCCGGGCATTAGGACCCTGCGGTGCTGGCTACGTGCTGCTGCAGCGCGGCAGAGCTGGCCTGCCTGTCTGCGAGCCAGGAGGGGGACGGACTAGAGCGCCGCACGACACAGTCAGGGAGGAGGGGCCGAGCAGCCTGCAGGAGGCAGAGAGAGAGAGAGATAGAGAGAGGCAGAGAGAGATAGAGAGAGGCAGAGAGAGAGAGAGAGAGGCAGAGAGAGAGAGGCTGCAAGTCCTTTTCCCCCCTCCTCTCTGCGCTAGTGAAGAGAAGATGTTGAACGTTTAGGTTCACATCGAGACGGATGCACACTGAGGCCACCACGGAGATAAACTCTATTTTAGTCTGCGTTCCGGTTCATTCCGCCACCTTCTGAGCTGTGCTCGAGTAGATTGATGTAGGATAGGGGACAGGAGGCTGGAACGAAGACAGAAGAAAAAAAAAGGTAGTGAGTTTTCAAAATGACATCATCGTTCTCGGGAAATGAAAGATGCGAGAGCGGTTGATGACGGTCCCTCCGCGCGATTGGCTGTGGTAAGTGATGTAGCACGTTACCAAGCAAGCTGCCCTTTATTGCTTTTCACACGGGTTTGCAAGGCGGGCGTACATAGACAACAGGACACTGGCGTGTCCCCTCAGATCTGCAGAAGCGTTTCACCGTCGATCCGATGTGCGACACTGCCGGTTTTGGAGATGGAGGACTTGCAGTTTGGTGCTGATCTGTTGTTTTACTTAGAGATGGACCCTCCAGGTAGGCCAACTGGGATTGGTGAATGACGATACTGTGTCTGGCTGAGACTTAAGGTTTCAGAGCAAGCCAGACCGATATAGGGGCTTAGAGCTCACAGTTCAGAGCGCAGAATATAGACGAGCCTACTTTGTAATCCTCTACAGATATGTCTCAATGTCTTCAGTTGGTGGCTGGTGGACTGTGTTACAGGAAGTGGACAGGATTTCTGAAGCACTTCTGAAATTGTTTCCAGTGTTGTGGTCTGTGTATTTCTGCTCCCCCACCCTCCTGTTGGTGAACATGTAGAGTAAAGTGTACTGTCTCTCTCAGCCCAGCTAGCTAGCTGTCTCTGGTCCTCCTGTGCTGTGCCTTGCAAGGTCCTAACAGGGTCCTAATGCAGAGGCAGCGGACAAAGGGAGCGTCGATTTGGGGGTTAAACATTGCCTGCCATTTCAGCTCTGCCCCCTTTTCCTGTCCTGTGAGATCTGCAGCCACCCAGCCAGCCACCCACCCACCCAGCCAGAAAGACAGTCAGCCAGAAAGACAGCCAGCCAGCCAGCCAGAAAGACAGTCAGCCAGAAAGCCAGTCAGCAGCAGCAGACAGAAAGCCAGTCAGAGACAGCCAACCACCCAGCCAGAAAGCCAGAATGCCAGCCATCCAGAAGGCCAGCCAGCCAGAAAGCTAGCCACCAAGCCCCTGCAGATTAATGTCCCTCAGCTGATGAACCAATCCAATGCAGCACTTAGAGCTTTTTTTGATGAGGCCATTTCTATTGAGTGATTTCCCCTCTCCAGAGGCCAGCACAGAGAGGATACACACCTGGCCCGGAGTGGGACCGCATTCACAAAGTCCTGCACCCGAGCCAGAACATGGACAATTTATTGTTTCTAAATGTGAACGTGATGTAATTCAGATGGGTTTGAAGCTCGAGGGCAGATCCTACTTGTAGGACACAGTGATATACTGTGGATTTTTTTGGTTCTGTGGGTTTGAGCTATATTTCTGCTTGCCACTACTTATGCATCCTATCTAGCGAGCGATTTGCCGTGTGATTTTTTTATTTGATTTCTTGGCGCTGCAGAAAGACAGAGATAATCTCTGGTGTAATTGGGACAACAGACGCACCTCTCATTCCATCGTGATTCATGACTGCATCTCACCTTTGGGGATCGGAGATGGTGGAGGGAGGTTTTTTTCTTTCCTGAATGAAACCCATTCTCCCTGACTCATGATTGCCTGTGTGCCTCTCTCTCTGCCTCGCTCTGCCTCGCTCATGCTGCCTCACAGGGGGAGGAGCATCATTCTCTCATCCCGGTTTAATTAAGTGGAAAAGATTAAGGGGAGAGAGGGTAGAGGAACAGAAAGAGGACGGTGGGATGGCACCTAACAGGAGCAGATGCTTCATGTGGTTAATATGGCTGTCCATTTGAATATGCTTTTCCCACAGATTTGCGAGCCTATTCAATTAAGCCCCAAAGCAAACAGACGTGACGTTTCCCCACTCTCTCAGCAGTGATTTAATAGATCAGCCCCGAAATCACCTCTTAGCACTTTCACACGCGGGCTCGTTTGATCATAATAGTTCACTCTCGCTGTGCTGCGGGGATCGTTCGAGTGGCGCAGCAGCATGTATACTCAGCATCCCGTTTTTCTCTCCCCTCTCCTGCACACAGCCCTACCTCCGAAGCCGCCCAAGCCCGCACCTGTGACTAACAACGGGATGAACAACAACATGGCGCTGCAGGACGCCGAGTGGTACTGGGGAGACATCTCCCGGGAGGAGGTGAACGAGAAGCTGCGGGATACGGCCGACGGGACCTTCCTGGTCCGCGACGCGTCCACCAAGATGCACGGCGACTATACGCTGACTCTGAGGTGAGGCCCCCCTTGCCCCTCCTGCACCCGCCACGAATCATCCCTGGGCCCAGGGGGATTCGCACCCCTGTGGCTCACCGGGTAGAGCGCGTGCTGTACGAGCCGTAGCCCTAACGCTGGCGCCCCCCCCCGGGGTTCGATTCCGATTCGTTCGTTTTTTGTTAACGGTTCTTTCTTTTTTTGACCTTGTCCTCTACAGGAAAGGAGGCAACAATAAGCTCATCAAGATCTTCCACCGAGACGGAAAGTACGGCTTCTCGGACCCGCTGACCTTCAGCTCGGTGGTGGAGCTCATCAACCACTATCGCAACGAGTCTCTGGCTCAGTACAACCCCAAGCTCGACGTCAAGTTGCAGTTCCCCGTCTCCAAACACCAGCAGGTACGCAGCGCAGTCCCTAACCGTGGGCCACGCCGCCCGGGAAGACCCCCCCCCCACCCCCGGTGTTAGAAAACAGAGAAAAAATTAACTAAGGCATCTTAGACAAGACTTTCTAACGCTCTGTGTCGTTTCAGGATCAGGTGGTGAAGGAAGACAACATCGACGCCGTGGGGAAGAAGCTTCACGAGTATCACTTGCAGTATCAGGAGAAGAACAAGGAGTACGACCGGCTGTACGAGGAGTACACCAGGACCTCACAGGTCAGACCCTCCTCTCTCTCTCCCTGCAGCTAGGTCACAGGCCATAATAAGAGACAACGCTCGTCGATATTTTGACGTTGTCAGACAACTCACAGTTTTCTCTCCCCTCCTTCTGCGTTCAGGAAATCCAAATGAAACGGACGGCGATCGAGGCGTTCAACGAAACCATCAAGATCTTCGAGGAGCAGTGTCAGACCCAGGAGAGGTACAGCAAGGAGTACATCGAGAAGTTCAGGAGGGAAGGCAACGACAAGGAGATCCAGAGGTAAGATCCCGACTCCCCTCGCAACACCCACTCTGCTGTCCCGTCGTTTCAGAGCACGAGGCAAAAGACAAAATCTTGAAATATAACGGTTCCTCCTCTCTCCCCGCCCCACAGGATTATGGGTAACTACGAGAAACTCAAGTCTCGGATCAGCGAGATCGTGGACAGCAAGCGTCGCTTGGAGGAGGACCTGAAGAAGCAGGCGGCAGACTACAGAGAGATCGACAAGAGGATGAACAGCATCAAGCCAGACCTCATACAGCTGCGCAAGACCAGGGATCAGTACCTCATGTAAGTGCCTCTCCTTCCGCTACCACACCCAAGGCTCGGTCTGTGGTCTCTGTGGTACCTGTGTCTGACGGTGTCGGCGCGCTATGTGTGTTTCAGGTGGCTGACACAGAAAGGCGTCAAGCAGAAGAAACTTAACGAGTGGCTCGGAATCAAGAACGAGAACACAGAGGAGTAAGTCCAGTTCCCCTTACGTGACACCAACAGGGTTGGGAAACATTGGGGGAGGGGGGGGTGGGAATCCCAAAATATTGGGGGGTCAGACGGCTGAGCGGTTAGGGAGTAGGGCTATTAATCAGAAGGTTATTGGTTCGATTCCCGTCCGTGCCAAATTACGTTGTGTGTCCTTGGGCAAGGCACTTCACCCTACTTGCCTCAGAGGGAGAATGTCCATGTACTTACTATGTGTCGCTTTGGATAAGAGCGTCTGCTAAATGACTAAATGTAAACGTCATATATATTGGGCACAGGTCTGACTCGTTTCTCTCCCTCTCCTTCCCTTCCCACAGTCAATATTCTATGGTGGAGGACGACGAGGACCTACCTCACCACGACGAGCGTTCCTGGAAGCTGGGCAACCTCAACCGGGTGCAGGCGGAGGTTCTCCTGCGGGAGAAGCGAGACGGAACCTTCCTGGTCCGAGACAGCAGTAAAGCGGGGTGCTACGCCTGCAGCGTTGTGTACGTTTTTTACTCCACCCCTCCATCTCCCTCTCACGTTGCATTCACGTTCTTTTCACAACACAAAGCAGCCAGACTCGGCTTCTCCCAAATACCTTTTATGAAATATTCAAAGTCATTGAATGACGATGTCGCCCCCCCACAGAGCAGCTTGTAATGTTTCTGTTTTTGTTTCTCTCTCTCCAGTGTGGAAGGCGAGGTGAAGCATTGCGTCATCAACAAGACGCCCTCAGGATTCGGCTTCGCCGAGCCTTACAATCTTTACAGCTCCCTGAAAGAACTGGTCCTTCACTACCAACACACGTCGCTGGTTCAGCACAATGACTCTCTGAACGTGACGCTCGCACACCCCGTCTACGCCCAGCAGAGACGGTGAGAGCCCTTCCACGCGGTCGGGATTCGGACAAAACCTAAAGGGGGCCTCGCTCCCTTGAAAACAGAGATACGACTTGTGCTTGGACTCAAGGATAAAATAGAATTGAGGAAAAAAAAGGCGGTGTCTTGCCTACTAACAGACGTTATCCCCCCCCCCTCCCCCCCTCCGTGAGAGGAAACGAGTAGACGGAACGTTGGACGAAACCTGAAAACATTTCAGCGACTGTGACAGACTTTGAGCAGTGGCGAGCCTGAATGTAGTTTTGTTTTCTCGCATGCTTTTGTGGGAGCACAGAATCAAGGGGGGAAACTGCTGAGCTCTCTCCCCCAGCGAGCGTGGGGACACGGAGACGCGGAGGCCTAACTCTCTCCCCCAGCGAGCGCGGGGACACGGAGACGCGGAGGCCTTTTCATAACGGTGCTGGTTCCTTTTTGAAGCTTAACCAGCTGGAATGTCAAAACACAGCGGATAACCCTCGAGTGCATCGGGTTTTTGATGTTTTTCTTCGCCCCTTTTGTTTCTCCTCCCCGACACCCTTCTGGTTCCTCCTTCTGTGTCTGTGTCCCTCTATGTATGTGTGTGTGTGTGTGTGTGTGTCTCAGTGTGTGTGTGTCTGTTTGTCTCAGTGTGCGTGTCTGTGTGTGTCCCTGTGACCAAAACTCACAATTTGAAAGCTATGGGGGGGAGGGGGGAGGGGAGGGGTTCTGACACATTGTTTGTGTTAAGTGTGTTAAGTGTTAGTAACAGACCATGGATCAGCTGATAAATGTAGCAAAAATGGCACTTTTGACAAAGTATAATCTTTTTCTTGAAAAGACTCCTGTAGCCTCCTATAGAATCAGGAGCAGAGGACAAGATGACAAGATGACGAGATGACAAGATTCCCGCTTTTCCCTTGTCAAGCATTACATGCAGACTTAAACCTCTTCTCTACTGTGGATACAAGTAAAACTATGAATGAATTTGACATGGAGATACTTATGTACATAGAGGAGAATGTCAATGATGAAATTTGCCGCACCATACCAAAAAGCTCAGTTTCCTGTTCATTTTCTTCTAATCTGCTATGCAATTCTGTACCTCCTTTATTTCTGCAAAGTTGTTTGTATTCTGTTGCAACCCATGGTGTAAGCTTGTTTTATTGCTTGAAAAGGTTTTCCCATGTAAATATCCTAGTGGATATTTTGTGTCAAAATGCCAAGATAAAAACTGCTTCAGATTTTTTTAAGTAAATAGTAAACATATACTTTATTACAAATTACTCTATCAAGCAACTGGTATAAATATGAAAAGATAAGTATTTTATTAGTTGTTTTTTCTTCAAATTGTTCTTCTCAGGCAGAGCCTTTTGAGTATTTGAAAGCTGCTTCGGTCACAAGAACTCGCTAACAAAGCCTCATGTAGTAGAGCCTTGGTTGAAACATGTAAAGACTTCAGTATCAGCACTCACTGTTCATGGGACAATGGGAGCAGGATTGATTAATGCAATCACAATGATGCATGTACACACCTTTTCAACCATCTCCAATGAAACAGTAAAAGATTTATTTTGTTATAAATACTTGTCCCTACAAAGGATATCCAAGCAAATCGGTGTCTTGAAATGATGGAAATTGCTATTAAAAGATCATTTGGGAGACATTTTATCTTCCCGTACACATTGTCCACTTAGTAATTTTTTCTGTATCAGAAAACAATTGTGTTTACATGGGTGGATGAACTAATTTCAACTAATCCGTAATTTGCTCATTTGCAGAACACATTTTACGCCAACAAATGAAACTTCTGTTGTTTAAAGAGAACCACAGCTTGGTTTTCAAACCCATAGTTATGTTATTGGCACTCTTTATTCCAGTTCTCAAGTGTCTGAAAAGGAGTTTAAATGTCTGCTGTTGGCACAAGAGGTCAGACGTTTGATGATCTGGTGCGTTAGCAGATGATTGAGAAATGTTGAAATTCTGTCCCCAGATTGCTTAACATAGTTCCCTACCTTTTAAGCCCAGTCCATTCTTTTATAAATCGATATTATTTTAGACATTTTGTTCAAAGTAGGCCTAAACGCCCTAAAACGATTTAGATTTGATCTACTCTCGTGATCACTTTTGGCAAGTTTAACATTATGCGTCGTCTATATCTTTGAGTAACATAAAATTAATTGGTAGTACGACAATTAACCTATTAAAAATGTCACTTTCATTTCCCTTTCATTAACTCTTCTATGTTATACCTGATTATTGTCTGTACTTGATTTTCTTCACATGAACTGTCCATTGGTCTCCTCTACAACAGAAGACAGACCCATAGAATTTAAAATTTTTATTGAAAGAGAAGTTTACAGTGATATAGTTGGTCAATTTGTATTTCTTTGGTTGGAAAAGGCTTTGCATTCTTTTACAGGACAGTAAATAGGGTGCCTTTTGGCATTAAATCTGTTTACACAGCAATTTATTTTCCTACATAAATAACCCAATTACAATGTGAACCTGCATGGCAGTAATGTCAATTATTGCAAAGTTTAAAGAAATACAACCTTTTCCAGTGCAAGGGGTGGAAAGGTATCCACACTGAAGCGTCTTGTATCAGTGTTTGACCAAATTATCATTGTTTTTGAACTCTCATTTCGTGCTCTTTTTGATTAAATTTGGACTACTAAATAGAGCCAGAAAAAGTCTAGCTTTTGGATCTACTGTTGTCGTATCTGGGACAAATCCTAAAGCTAAATCATTTTTATTTTTATCGTCCCCTGGTTCAGTGACCATGGAGTTGTATTTTTTTTCCACTTTGTCAAATAGCTGTCTTTTCTCTAAACTGTTCTGCATCGTTTTGAGAACCTTCTGGGCTCTGAAACTATTTCATTTTATAGTCATCCTCTGAGATGACTGTCACAGAAACAATGATATTGAGATTTACCAAGTGTTCCCCTGGTTTTGCTTCAAACCTGTATTGGACTTTGTTAATTGAAAATAAAACAGTTGTTTTTAAGAAAAAAACGACCCTGTGCTTTGTTGTGTTTGTGAATCTGTCTAGGCATTGTTGTACGTTTGAAACCTCTACCACAGTTCTGTGACATTCCTGTCGTTCCGTTTATAGATGTCAGTTGAGAACGCAGTGTTCTGTTTGGTGTCTTTTGAGGTTATGCAAATGCAGCGGTGGATCATGATGGCACCCCGTTCAGTCACTGACAGAGATAAGGGAACAGTGTCTGAACACTTTGTTCACCGAGTGAACTGCTCTTGCATCGAGACTATGAAAAGCTGCTACAACTGTAGATTATACAGTTATCAAGTTAAGAATGACTCAACAAGCACTTTTGAAGATCTATCTTTCTTACTATGAGAAATTACTTAAATTTATGTTCCCACACATTTTTTGCTGCAGATGTTAAGAAATACAGTACCATTTGACTAGATTTTTTGCTGATTGTGGTCTGATTATAGTCGGTTCAATGCTGCAGTTACTGGATTGAGTTTTACACAACCTCCACAAAGCATTCCTCAGTCAGGCTGTTTATCGAAGCTTCAAAGGCTTTAGGCTGTTTACTTTTGATGTTCTTTTAGATTTACAAAATAACTGTTCCAGTCTTTGTCCAAATCAATGCTCGAACTTGCTTGACAACCAGATAAGAATGGTGTCTCAACCATGTTTTAAAACAGGTCTTTCACTATGAAAAGGATGAATTGTTACAAAAACTCCACTAACATGGCAGCAACTTGGACTCAACTTGAGTTCAAAAGGAACAAGTTCACTAGACATTGTTCTCATACCAAAAAAACTTGACTGATCATCTGCAGAGATAGCCATCATGCCAGCAATGTTTGGCAGCATAAATATAGACTGGATTCCTCTAATTGTGCCTCCTTTCAAATAATAATTTGTCAACTTCCCCTCCCCTCTGTCACAAGGCATGCTGTTGAACAACCCGTTTAACAATGTGTTTGTTTAGTGTTCCCTGTTTTTATAAGAGCAGTTTTTGGTCGTAGGGTGTACATTCTCAGTGTGAAGGTGTGCTTGATAGGTTTGATCAAGCACATCCTCCCTAGCACCCACAGTGTCAGTTCTGTGCGTCAGTGTCAAGAATGGAAAATGTAAAACCACACATCACATGACCGTCACCTCTCAGTTCTAGACGGGATGTTAAATCAAACCATATCGGACCCAATGCACACACTTATGATCACAGTTCTTTTAAAAATAGAGTCATTTATATTGACTTAAGTGACTGCTTAGTTGGTTAAAAGTAGCATTATTCAAATCAGGGAGTACGTGTGTTCATACAAACACAAAACCTAGCTATTTTTAAAACAAAACTGCAACCAGCCAGGTAATGGATAATTTACAACTGTAATCCATGTAACTGTTCAGAAGAGTCAATGCAGTTTAAATCCTACTATACATTGACAGACTTAATCCAGACAAATGTTAGGCCCACTATGCATAAAAGTAAAAGGCCACTGCTCTCTTGGTTGTATGAGAATGTCGACCGAGAAGAGAGCAAATCATAGATCTTATGAAGGCCTTTGATAGTGGAGACTGAACTGTGAACAGTGAATTATCCTGCTGTGTGAAAAACGACAGTTGAGGAAAGTGACCCTATAACCTTGTTGGCCTCTCAGTAATAATACTGCTGTGGATGGGTTCTCAAAGTGTAACATTACAGTTGATTACATGAATGGTTCTCATTGCTCTGCCATCTCTGATTAATGACTATAATCTGTACAGAATATCCGAGGATAGAGATTTACAGCGGCTAATCTGATAAACGAGGGCAGGGGAGGTCGATGACATGCTGTGATTTGTATTACGACGGAAATTATACAAACATGACATGGACTTATGTGTGTAACCATTTCCATGAGGTAAATTACAATGGAGTACTTCTCGATTATACCTGTATGGGCCTACTGGAGGGCCTGGTGTAAATTGATGGCACGTGCCATGCTGTTGAATCTTTCAAATGATGATGTCAATCATTTTCCAATCCAATTCCATATGTTTAATGTTGATTGACTTACTATTCAAACATTCTTTTTGTTGGTTTGGAACGTTTTATTCTTTTTATTTAGCGACACCAAATGTAGCCACAGGGAAAGCATAGACTTTGGTATTAAACAATACTCTGTTAATACTCACTAGATACATATCTGTGGGATTAAGGAGAAACTCAGAAACAGATCTCTGAGAAGTACTTAAGGCACACACTCCCTTCCATCTCTGACCTAGAAAGCACCTTTAACCCTACAAATCCAAGCGACATATAGCCTACATTTCACTCTTAATTTGATTGGGGTCAGTTTCAGTACTGAGGAGTAGCCTACATCGGATGCTTGACTGCTTTGTCGGTCGTCCGATTTAGGTCAGTTGAATAAAAATTGCTTTTGATTTGCGATGATCTTGACAGCATTGCGCCATTTTTAATCAATGTATCCTCATATTGACATTAAATAATCTTCCCTCGACAGTCTGTCAGGGGGAGGAGCCTCGGACGGTCTCGACTTCTTCTGAGAAATGTATTATCAGTCTTTGAAATCACTTCCTGGCTAATCTTCTCACCATTCCCTGTCTCCCTCTTTACCCAGGCAACGTCAACGTCAACCAAGCAATTTCTGTGGCAGGTCAGTCTCTTACACCGTGATATTCTTCACTTTATTATCCAAGCAATGGCGCGGATGTTAGGCTACTTGTCATTTAAAGTGGACTTCGGAGCCAAACAAAACCTGTTTAGGACATCGTAACTGGCTTGCCCTGCCATTACCTGCTACGTGGAAATGTTTATTTTGATAGATGCCAATTTGCTTGGTTGAATGAGACGCACCCTCACTTCTTGATTTCAACCCAGATTACTTGAGTTCTTTCAACCAGAACAAAGAAAAGGTGAATCAACATCAAAGAAGAGAAACATGAAGCTCCGAAGGCCTAACCGGGTTTAATTGGTGCAACGTTGAGATCACAGTAGATCACAAAGTCAAATTCCGTGCAACAGATATAGGCTACAGAAACATAAATCCCATAACGCTTTTGAGCAGATGATATCAGCAGAGCAGATTACGCGTTTGGGGGTTTTAATTCACTTATCGTAGATTGATAAATTATGCCTTGCATTTGAATATCAAATTGCAAATGACTGATGTGGAGAGGCAACTGTGGTCTCTCAGTAATTAACGAGGCCAAGTTGAGACCACACTCGTGGCGTCTGATCTTATTAGTGAGAGTGTGGACTCCAGAAAATGTAGGCTAGGCCTACTGCTGTTTGGAGCACAGACATTGCCATAAATTACGTTTCCATAATGGCCTAATGCATGCATTTTACACGAGTGCTTTTCTGGGTCGATATGTCCAATGTACATCGTGCATTGTGTCCATCACTTGAATAGAGTAGCTACAGTTAAAGCTTGATTGCTAGGCTAGCTAATCCAACCAAGATAGTCAGGGCTTTAATAACAATAATATTTTATTGTTTACTGCAATGTTCTGTTTGTTTGTGTTTATTATTATTTTAATTCGTGCTATTTCACTGCAAACATACCGATTTGGGATTTGAGCGTTTTTAAGAAGCCCGTTTTCTATTCACCTGTCACAGTAGGCCAAATCAACTTTCTCAACTAAATGTTTGATTTGGTTCACTACAATTCCAGGCAGTGCATTGTTGGATGGTAGGCTATTAGTGTCTGGACTACACTGCGACCATTAGGAAGGGAGAAATACAATCCACTGTGTCAGTAGAGTAGACAATAACAACACTGAAAGAAAAAACTGCGATGTTTGGGATATTACATAATGATCAATATGTGTCAAAAAGGTCACGCCACCACAGGAGCATCAGTAACGTCCACTTATCTCAAGTCATGACCATAGGAGCAGTTCGAAGTCCAAAAGGGGCGACTTTTATTTGTTCTGCAGTATTATCTCAGAGTCATATTTAGACAGACAGGTGGAGGAAGTAAAAGATAGGTAACACTGAGAGGCAGCTGACTTCACAAGTCTTGCTATGTGACCTACATTTACAGATCTAAATACTCTCCATAGCCTTTCGGATATTCTGTCCTATTTCTGATCTCCAGATCGTACTTAAATCAATGTGCCCCCTGAGCAATGGAAAACAATCTGACCTGAGCCACAAAGAGTCAACAGCAATATAACTGGATGGAATTTTTACGTCTGTAATAAAAAAATATGTTTTATTACATAACATAAAAACTCCCTTTGGTAGGATCGCTTTATGTTTCATTTTATCCAGACTCACTTTTGCAACAACGGTTCGCTCGGTCGATATTGCTAATTTCTTCCATCGCCTAGCTCCGACCCTATTTTTGACCCCATATACAGGGTGGTTCCAGATTAACTGTTTTGCTTGGAGGAGCACGCTTTACTGTAACTTACATCAAAATGTGGTGGGGGAGTTCATGAGCAACACCATCAAATACAGGTAAAGAAAGGGTGACATTATGAACTATAGTGGCAAAGAAACAATATAAGACCTGTATCCTTCCTAGAGACTCACTCAGATACACTTTTGTTTATCTGAAGGCTGTAACAAAGAAGAAATGGACCTCTAAGATCTACGGTAACTTTGAAAACCCACTTAGGAATTGCCCTCATAGATGTTACTGGGCATGTAAGTTATATTTTGTCATGTCTAATCCGAATTCACTCCCTGCCCTTTTCATGATTATATGTATCTTTTATGAGGAGTTTCATAACAGTGGCTTGATAAAGACTTGGATTACATACGCAATAAAGTTGAAACATTAACTCTGTGGCAATGCACATAAATAATCAGATCAATACTGATAACCACAAATGTTATTAATCATAGAAAAACATGTTCCTTTGCCTTCCATGAGGGTACAGAAAACTTTACGCCAACGCTCGGGGTCATGGGCTGCTACTTATTTCGGAAATACGGGAGCCTTTCAACGGGCCCTCGTCAAAAAACGGTCGCATCGCTGGTATGACAGATGATCACATCTATATTTATCTATCATAACACAGATGGAGATTTAAAAACATTTCAAATGCAGAAGGCCCCTGTGGACATGACCTCCTGGTTTGAGTGCCCCGAGGATTCATTGTGATGCTAATCCCGTTTTATCCCGCCAGTACCCTAAAATAAACCCACTGCTCTGAATAAGCTTTAATCCCTGTCCCTGGACCCATGCACCATGTTTGAGTGGGCCTGTTATGTCATAACTAAAGCTACAGTGTTACAATCATGCTCTGGCACAGAAAAAAAAGACATGCAGAGAAAAAGACTGAGATGTACAGACAGATATAGAAATACAGTATATAAATAAGTATGTATAAAGAGAGACGGAGAGATGGAGGAGACAGACACCTCATTGAATGTAACGCTTCAGCCATTCCCTGGTCTCTCCAATTTCCCTGGTCTCCATATTGGAATACACTCGCACAAGACAATAAAAAAATTTGTTTATAGATTCTGAGAAAAGTGCAGTTAATTACTGGCATACAGTACAAATCGAGGTTATTCGTTTTTGACCCTGCTGGGAAACGATCCAGCTGGAATTATCATTCCTAATTCATGTTGGCTACATAATTTAGCTGGGGTAAATGTAGAAGCCATGGACTATCTATGCTTCTTTTCTGGATGAAATATCAGGAAGAAACTATACGTTTTAGTCACCGAGTAAAGATCTTGCTGATTAAAACTGCCACAAGACCAGATGTGAACTGTGAGGGGAAAATTGGGGTGGTGACCCCCCCACCACGTTGGCATGGTGACCCCACCACGTTGGCATGGTGACCCCCCACCACGTTGGCATGGTGACCCCCCACCACGTTGGCATTGCCACAAACTGGTTCCTCATCGCGGCGGACTCATCTAGAACCACTAGCACATCGGAAATCCTTTTAGGTTTGATACAGGTTCAGCTTGTGTTGTACAAGTACTGTACAGAAGTCTAGCGAGCGCTATGTACAGTAAGCACAGTCCAGTGCTGTCTCAAGGTAGAACATTGGGTCTAAGTAAAGGAGGTCTATGGGATGTTCCAACGACCACCAATCAAACAGAAAGCAGTACTGAGGGATGAACACCAATGGGAAGTGAATGGGTCGGCATACAAACTAACAATGGAACGAAGACTGAATCAAGTGGAACAAGAAATTGAACAGTAATTCAACTGAGAGCCAATGGACGAGGAAGAGGCTTGAATTCACCCTCCTGTTCATCCCCCCTCCCTCCCCACTGGTATCAGTGATGTGCAGCAACAAAGCTTATTAAAAAGGCGCACGGTCGAACAAAGGGTTGTAATTCACACGTGGCGTCCTTTAGCATGACTTACAAATGTAAATTAAATGATTCATACACCATGTAATTCGGCCCGCCCGCCTCCCTTCTCTCCTGACCTTTTCATCAAATGTCCCAACATCTGGAATGCTGTGACAGTGTGCTGTAATTGGTGTGCGTGTCCTACAGAGAAACAATAGCACGCGAATCCATAAATTTGATCACATCCTGAGCAATTAAGTAAATGAGCTAAAGTCATTTATCTAGTGTGACACACAGGGTCCATTAGAGGGGATAATTCACCCTGTTGATGGGTAATAACCTCCATGCCTACTGCATGTATGTGGGGGGGGGAGGGGGAGGCTGAGGGGGGGGCATCGCTGACACTCTCCGCCAACCCCATCACCCTGAACCTACTCTCATTTTCTCAGCCCATAATTACGATCACACATTTGCTTACCACATCTATCTTCAAACCCACAGATGTCAGGAGGGAAGGAAACAAATCTGCAATTAGTGAGTCACCGGCCTTCCCTCGGTCTCTCGGGAATCACGTTTGCAACCGAGGCACGTGAATGTAAACTCTGTATGATGAGATAGGGATCATGTACAGACTAATGTCTGCTAATCTGTAGCGGTGCACGTTTACGTCAATGTATACTGTAACGTCTGCCCTTCCTCTAGGACCGGCCTGACACATGCACATGACATCACTGATGGACTGTTAAACTCTTATCGCAAGCCGATCTTGATCGTGTGGCTCCTCCCCAAGATAACTTTATCTGCTGCACTTCTTCTGGATCTCCTGGCTGCCTTCAGTTGAACATGGATGTGTCCCTTTTCCTTAGCAAGTTAGTTATCAACATCCAGATGAACTACACGATAGGTGACGAACAAAAGCAGACAACCAACTGCAGCTCAATTTTCCAAGCTGAGACGTGTACCGTTCAGATGATTACACCTTATTTTCTCCTCACAGTAAAAGCTCGGTTTGTGTTGCAGGCCTGCAGTTCACTTTTTGGTTTGGCCATAAAATGGATTCTGCACTAGAAACTAAAGAATTGTATTCAAATGACATCCACAGGCTAAAATGATAACTACCAAATGATAATTTTTAAGCCTTAAGGGTGTTTCGTATACAATGTGTTACTGTGGCACACAGCAGAATGATTAACTTTGCACATGAAATTATGAAACTGAGCATATCGTTTCCTGTTTTTCAATGACAGTCTTCTCAGAGTGGTGTGGAACACACTGAGAACACTGTGCCAGAGGGTTTAGCTGTGTAGTCTCACAGTGTCATGGACTGTGGACTATGAGAGGACAGCCAATTCAAATATAGCACAGACATTACAGCAAACTCTTGGGAAAAAGTTTCCTCGAAAAACTTGATTAATGCCAATCCTATGAGACCACTGGGGCAGCATGGTGTGACTAATACAAACAGTTCCTTCTGGCAACAAAGTGACATAGTGCACAAGTGAAACAGTTCATCACACGTTAAATCATATATTTAATCGGTTAAATATATGATTATTTAAACAAACTTTTACATAAAATGCACGTATCCAACTGTATACTTTCTTTTTAAATATTCTGAAAGCGACCTAATGAATTCATTAAGCCAGATTCAGCTTGGAGTCATCTTTGTTTATCTTACGAAAACCTTCTTGTGTCATGACAGAGTGACACATATTATAACATTCCTCATAAAACACTGGAATCTGGGCTTTGTGCAGCTACTTGTACTGAATTACGTCCCTGAAGGAACAGCTTGTCTATTGCACAAATTGTGCAAATTTGAGGAAACTCACTGAGCAAATAATGACATAACGCAAGGCAAACATCTATCCACACAATGAGCGCGACGCCATGACAATTCTGAGAAGCGTTTGCTAATTTTGGATCACATGTGTTAGGTGGAGCCTACCATAGGCTTGCTATATACGTGGGTTATATAACACAATACCTAATATTGTGTTATATAACTTACGTACGACGGATTGTCATCTTGCAGTGAGAGGCCCGTCTAACCAGCCTATACAGATGACCTGGACAAGACCTTAAGACACAGAGTAAAACCACAAGTTACAGATCCACAAGTTACAGATCCTCGCTTTACATGGAGGATGTGTACCTATTTGATCTTGGGATGTAAAATCTTTAGGATTTTGCATAGGTTTACCTGGTGTGGAGACTCTGCTTTACAAGTCTGCAAGTTTTTATATCTGAAGTTGCGTTGCCACGGCTAACCAAAATCAGATCTGGAGTTCCCTTTGTATTCAGTGCAGAAGGAGCCCTGCATGAATATTTTAACGATTTAAATATGATTGATTGATTTATTGATCTATATTATTCTTCCAACATCTACTTGTATTTCTAGATCTCTCTTAGCTTGAACCCCAACCACCACTTGTACCCAAACCAGTGTGTTGGGGCTGAACTTTGACCCAGTCCAAACCCCCTATCTCCTGACCCACATTCCAGTGTTTTATCACATGAGAAAATGCCTTCAGTTTCAATTACTGCCAGCTTCTGGTTCTCAGTCTGAAACAGCCTCTCTCGGTGGAGTGTGGCTGTCGCCAGGGTCTGTGCCACAGCAGTTTACAGCTCTGCAAAACCAAGGCCATGTGAACCGCACACCTCTGAATTCCCAGAAACACTGAAAGATGTTTTGTTTTAAAGTAACGATTGGAATGAAGGAGGGATGTTTGACTCAAACAAATGGTTTTCGTCTCTGTCTGCCTATCTTTCTCTCTCTTTCCACATTAATCTGCTCTAGAATATACCTTGGCCTAGATAGCAACGTGACCAAAATCAGGTCAGAACCAAGCTTCCCCTAGATTGCAGAACTAAAAGGGATAAGTATCTGGACAAAGACATGCTTGACAAAAAGGCTTGAAAATAATCAGAGCAGGTAAGACATGCAAAGCTGTGAGAGATTGAACTGGTCTGTTCAGAGAAGTGTTGGGTTGACTTAATAGTCTTTACTATAAGGTCACTTCTTTCTGTCTTTTCAGTTTTGAATGTGCTACTATTTGGATCTTGAACTCTTGTATCTGTATCTTGTAATTTGAATGAAACTTTAACACTTTAACAATGATTTGAAATGATTCACTATTCCCCTCATTCTATATATGTTATAGAAAATGTTTAGAACTGTGCATTCGTGAAGACTTGCACCATCATCAAATGTGAACATCCTTTTGAGACGTTGGAAAGCATTTAGAGATGGAAACGATCATGTATGCGCAATACTGCCACCTGCTGTTGATGTAGTGGAACTGCAACCATTGATGTGGGTAAGTCAAAGAAGGCTTTTTTTTTAACCAAAGTATCTTTTATTGTCAAGAGCGTTACAGATAAATATCTGTTCTTCATTTAGTTGACAACGAGCAAAATATAAACATAAATTTGAGTCGATCGGCATCAGTGGTTTGAGATAGCTGGTATAATCCTAACTGGTGATTGTTCATCCTCACAGCGGTCAGTTTAAAGACACCCTCTCTGTACTCTAAGGTGAATTCAAATTATACATAAAAATATATCTAGTTTAATAAGTCTTGCCTTTTTGTCATTGTTTTCGGAGAGAGATCTTCTCTCTTGTCTGTACATTGGGTTGCAGGTGGCATCACGCCACAATGCCATGTGCCTTTGACAAACTCCTGGTTCACTGGTGTCATCTACAGTAAAGTCTGACACTGCTGTAAAATATCTTTGGGTTTCTCAACCATAGGTAGAAATAATAGTAGTGACCTAATTTCAACTTTTAAACGGAATTCAAGATGGAAAACAAAAAAAAGTGTTAACCCTCCACCAAACATCTACTTGTAAAAACAAACAAACTAGGCTACACATACGAGAGCACCGTGACATTTTCCATCCATCAAATCGGGCCGTCCCTGGTGTGATACTTCCATCACGTTATTCAGAGCCAGCGTGTGATTGTTCTGACTCTTTGTTTATGATTGACAGTTGGGGATGAAGTCAGTGCAGGGGTACGTGGTCAAACACTGCGATGTTTGTTAATGTTCATGGTGTCAACAGACGTTTAAGGGGGGGGGGAGGAGGTTGGGGGGAGGAGGGGAGGGGGGGGGATCTGAAGTCTATGATCGTTTCCGCCTGCTTTCAAAGTTTCCGAAGTTCACCGGTCTGATCTTCATCTCTGCGAACGGAACAGAATGCTCGTGTCCCTTCCAATGGAACCAGTTGATGCCCTATGAGAAGAGAGAGAACACCACACATACAGTTGGTCATTTATCCAATCGCTTATTAAATCATACAGCAAGTACAGTCATCGGAATATCAGCCTGTAGTGTAGTTTATCTAGTCTAGAAATAGGAGCCTGAATTATAGATCCGTACCTTGCTGTGACTGCTGTCACCGTATTTTCCCATGAGGTTGACGCGATGACAGTTTTTGTACCAGAAGGCACCCTTGTAGGACAGGGCGCAGTTGGTGACGGCGATGTCGTTGTCGTTGTCGAAGGTGGAGAAGGGGCGGCCCTGGTGGTAGGTCATGGAGTCACCTAAGAGATTCGCAAGGAGCATCAGCGTGAAAGGTGAAAATACTGTCCTGTGAACCAACCCACAAAAGTGTAAAAAAATATAGGAGAAATAAACTGCGATCGACCGTTACAACTAACAGTCCGATTACAGGTCAGGCTTCTTCAGGTGTGGTCGCGGTGCGAGTCGGGGCCTACCTGCAGTTCCACTGTAGGCTCCTACGTGGACCTTGTATCTGGAACGAGGCTCTGAAATGGTGAACTTGTCATATTTGGCGTACACCTCCTCCCCTCCATCCCTCAGGTCCACACGCAACTCGTACTGCCCAGCGGCCGTGATCTTGTGGAGGTTGGCGAGACCTGAGGCACAAACGGAGAAGAAGGGGGGGTGGGGGGGTGAGGAAGGGATGGAACCAGGAAGTGATTGTGAAGGAGGGGATGGGGGTGGGTGGGTTCTCTCACCAAGCCAGAACTCATCGTTCATGTCACCGAAGCCAAGGGTGTAGTTCTTCCAGTTCCTAAAGAACTCCAGCTTTCCGTTCTGCCGCCTCACGAACACCTAGAGAGAGGATTCCGTCAACGAGCTCGTACACGTCCCAGTGAGTAACTCACCAGAGCAACTTACAGTAACTACAGGGACATCCCCCCGAGGCAAGTAGGGTGAAGTGCCTTGCCCAAGGACACAACGTCATTTTGCACGGCGGGGAATCTAACCGGCAACCTTCTGATTGCTAGCTCGATTCCCTAACCCGCTCAGCCACCTGACTCCTCTGATGTCGCTTACCATCCATCCTCCTCCGTCCGTGGTCATGTCACAGTACACCTGTATGGGCTGGCTCTCGTCTCCGTCCAGGTAGATGGTGTACAGGCCTGAGGTGGTCTCTCCATTTAAGAAGAGCTGGGCACAGTCTCTGGGTAGTCTGTACAGCACTCCAACTAAGCACACAAACACACACGCATATAGATTAAGGTACAGAATATACACTATGTATATAGTCACACATACATTTATTTATACATTTTTGTGCAAAGGTCTTAGACACCACACATTTACATAACTGTTGTGCAGTATTGTGTGTGCGTGTGTGTGTGTGCGTGTGTGTTTACTGGTGGTGAAGACAGTGTTGACTCGATGACTCCTCTGGGCACCAGCGATGGCCTGCAGTCTGACACTGTATTCTGTGGATCCTGTCAGCTGGCTCATACTGTACGAGGTGGCTGTAGGGCTGAGCACTACCTCCTGTACACACACACACACAGAGACAGACACACACACACAGCACACACACACACAGAGACGACACCAGACACACAGACACACGCACACACACACACACACAGAGACACACACACACACACACAGAATTTGTAGAACATATACACACACGTACACCGAACCCAAACAAGCGCACAAATGATTACCAAACGCAACAAGAGTAACTGGAAATCCATGTATTTGCGACACGTGTGATTTTAAGGTGGGCTACGGCTAGACACAGACCCTGACGATGCCGTCGGCTGAGGAGAAGGTCAGGACGTAGCCCGTGATGGCGGCGCGAGGGGGCTTCCAGGTCAGGGTGGCGCTGTCCGTCAGGATGTTACTGGCTGCCAGGTCCCTGGGAGTGTCCACGTCTTAAATCACATCATTTATATTTAGTCATTCAGTCAGTTTGCAGACGCTCTTATCCAGAGTGACTTACAGTAAGTACAGGGACATTCCCCCCCCGGAGGCAAGTAGGGTGAAGTGCTTTGCCCAGGGTCACAACATTATTTTTTACTGAGCTGGCAGCCTTCTGATTGGTATCCCGATTCCTTAACCGCTCAGCCATCTGACTCAGTTCACAGGAAGAGCTGGCACCTCTGATTGTAGCCCGATTCCCAACCGCTCAGCCATTTGAACTCAGTTCACAGGAAAAGCTAAGCACATCAGAGGCTAAGATGTAGGCCACTGCCTCAATGTTTACAGGGAAGAGTACTGCCTCTACATGCGTCAGAACACACTAATAGGATTGAACCCAAATGGACATCTTAACTCGGTTTGGTCCCATGCTGAGTATGACCAAACGGAATACACCTTTATTTTACCTGACGAGCCTCACTGAGATTAGAAATCCCTTTTAGAGGAGCGTCCTTGAAAACGCTTGAGCTTTCAGAAAGCCGACAGGAAGTGACATGAAGCTCTTCCTGTGAGGCTCACCCGTGGTGAACTCTGTGGTGGCCGAGGCGCTCTTCTGGGCATCCCTCATGGCGTAGACCCCCACGGTGTAGTGGGTGGCAGGAACCAGGGAGCCCATCTCAAACTCCACCGTGTTCCCAGAGACATGCTCGTTCACGGGGGACACTGCAGAGAACACGAGCAACATGGCAAGATTACATTACATTTAGTCATTTTGCAGACGCTATGTATTGTGTGGTTGTGGCATGAGGTTAGGTGCATTTGTTTTGAACTGGGCACTGTCACCTGATTCTGCGCTGTAGGTAATGACATAGCCATCCACTGTGGCTACAGCCGGTTGCCATAGCAGCAGGGCTGACGTGTCTGTGACGTTGACAGCAGACAGACCCTGGGGGCTGTCCAGAGCTAAAGAGACACACACACACAAGCACACACGCACACGCACGCACGCACCACGCAAACACACACACACACACACACACACACACCACACACACACACACACAATTGGAAACTATTATCAAGCTGAACACATACAGCAGAAATTAAAGGCAAGGTCTTGAAGACATCAATCACAGAAACAAAACCATGGGATGCTAAGGATAGCCAAACCTCCTGCAAAGCACAAAGCTTAACGAGACTGTTGGTGCTGACAGTTATGAATAACATTTATAGACTTAGTACAACATTTGAAACCTTTGTTCACGATAACAGGTGTGATGAAACGTATCGTGTATTCAACCTGGAATCTCACATAAGACTCTTTTTGTGGTCCTGTTTGCATTGTTCACATACATCTTAAAGTGACAGGCCGTCCTGCTTACCTGTGGTCACTGTGTCTGTCCCTGGGTCACTCTCCTCCAGGCCCTTCACAGCTATCACCGTCACCTGGTAGCTGGCACCTGGCATCATGCTGGGAAGCAGGGCCTTGGACTGACTCCCATCAGCAGTCACTGTCAATGGACTACCTGGGAACGGGAGAAAACATCAGTGTTTGTCTGCACACCATCACTACAAACATTACAGAGTTTTGGTAGTACAGTGTGAATGGCAAACTGGGGGGGGGGTAGTTTGAGTGTTTTCACTAGGGGGCAGACTTGGTGCAAAAGTGTGGTGTTTTTTCGTCTCTGGCTGTGATGTTGCAAACTCACCTCCACTGAGTGGTAGGTAGATGATGCGATAGCTGTCCACTCGGGTGCGTGGCGTGGTCCAGTGGACCATGGCTGACGAGTCGGTCACCTCGGAGAAGTGGATGCCCCTTGGAGATGCCATGCCTGATTGGGTGAAGTGAGGGGAGAGAGACAAACAGAGAAAGAGTGAAACTCTAGGCCTATGGATGGTTGGAAGCCCAACAGAGTTGGTTCCCCTGATTTGCGATGTGTATTTTGTAGGCCAATATTTCACAAATCAGCGCTGGTTGGTTTCCCCCTAAACAAATTCAAATGTATATTCACTTAATTTTCAGTGACAAGGCAAGTAGTCTCTCAAAACGTTTTAACCTGGGTGACCCTGGAAATTAATTTCTGAGGGACACCACGTGGAATAACACAAACGAAACAGTTCATATCTGTCAGAGAAAGGTGAAACAACGTCACGATGCAATTAAGCACACGTGCTCTCTCTTGGATACCTGTTCGGGCAACACCAAACATTGATTGGGAGCGCCGTTCCAGAGTGACGCCAAAGAGTTCGATTTCATACTCGGTGCCACCGGTAAGGCCCGTTAAAACCTTGGTTCTCTCGTCACCGAAGGTGTTGAATTCCTGCGGATGCGTTGTCTTTCTGATGTCTCTGATTTTGATGACGAATCTGTCAAACAAGTCTTCACCAGCCGTCCACACGAGTCGGAAACTCTCATCTGTGATGTCCGAGACGAACATATGCTCCACTTCTGGCTCTGCCTCTAGTTGAAAAGGGAATATAACGCTGATATTTTCCGGCACCGTTAGGTGGATTGGACGGTCGTTCAAGGCGAAGGCAGGCAGACGGAGAACGGTGAGTGAAACCTTTGAAACAGGTCATGTAGTTCCCCAATACCCCAAAAGACAACGGCCAGGCCTCAAAATCCGCCACCACCAAACATGCTTCCAAGACGGCATTAGTTTTAGACAGCGCGCGGTATTGCAAAAACACGAGTTGTGAGTGTATTAAATAGACACAATTGTTGTGTGTACATATCTTTATTGAAATCTGTCAAGAATTGCTCATCCATGTATGTGCACTACCTAGTTCAGTTGCAAAGGGATTCTGCAAACAAGGTTAACCCATATTCCACATGCTCTTCAAGACCAGCCCTGGTGCATTCAGTGCAAGTCAAAGATCAAGAAACAATGAAAGGGTTAAATCGACTGACATCCCATGCTTAAGATGTCATGTTGATTCCCTGTGTTTTCCAGCTTTTCCCAACGTTGATTCTAATCTGTTCTACGTTGTACGTTTTATAGCAGTCACAGACTGGTCAATATGCAGTCCGATAGCTTAGAGGCAATATTGTCTGGACACACAATCCAAGGTCACACCATGCAGTGCTGTGTCCTTTGAAAGGCATCCTTTACACTGTTTCTACATCTGAGGGAAAACACAGTTTTAAAATATGAAAACAAACAGTTATGTGCTTGCTCATATTTTGGAGTAGGAAACAGGAGAGCACCAGGCATGTCTGTTGGAATCAAAAGCTGCAATCAGAAAGTACAGGCAAGGTGAGAATGTGCATCAAGGGAAGATGAGATCAGTTGAAAAAGGAAAGAAGTTGTTCTGGAAGAAAGAGAAATGTTAGAGGAGTTGAGTTGTGCTGTGTTGAGGTCTCCCCACCAAAAGAAGGGGACATGGATATATTTTAGGCAACGTGGCTTTCAACTGCTATGCATTGTTCCAAAGGGTGGATAGAGAAATCAGTACCAATTCAAATTCAGATTGCACGGTTACAATGGGGGGGAAAGGTGACTCGTGCGATGGAGAGACCTCGTTGCAGAGGGTTGAATCTTGAACATCCACGCGCGATTCGCGAAGCGTTTCTCAGCCTTATCTCGACTTACACTAGGCCTGCAGGCAAGGATTCAGCCCCCTCACAGTACAGTGTGTTTCGGTACCTGTCACAGCTACTGTGGTCAGAGGCCGAGAGAGAAGTCCAGACATAGACACCCCGGTCAGCTTGACCTCATAGCCTATGCCAGTGATCAGACCCCAGACATCCAGTTGGCTCTGGTTGCCCGGGACTGAGATCTCCTGGGGCTCCAGCAGCCAGCCCGAGTCCGAAATCACTATCTGAAAGTGGCTGAAGCCGCCGGTGGGACTCCCCTCCTGCTGCTGCCCCCCGCCGCCGGCCTCCCAGGAGAGGCGGAAGCCAAATGGGGTTACGTCCGAAACGGTCAGGTTTTTCACTGTAGGTAGTGGAGCTGGAGGGGGGTGGAAGGGGGGGTTTGTTTTGGAGGAGGAGAGGGGATGTGGGTGAAGGATGGGAGGAGTTAGGCATGGGTGAGAATACTTCTGATACTTGATGTGTGCAGTGATTGCAAAAGAACAACCTTTTTTTCGTTGCAGTTAACCCAACACTTTTCTGGTGTATTAAGTATAGCTAACCTAGATCTCAAATAATGAATCCAAAGTTTGAGATTACTTTCACAAACTATGTGTCTTTGTTTGCATGTTTGGACCAAGATCTCATGCTTAAGTAGACACCTTTTTAAAACACTTAATTTTGAACACGATGTATATGAAAATCTGCAGTATTTTACAGCCCAAACTGTGACGTTACAGAATTACTTGAAGCCCTGCTACTGCATGTTGTTAGAGTGGAAGACGTAGTAAATGACGTAGTACCTGTGACTGCACTGGTTAAGAGGGAGGGCGTACGGTGGCCGTGAGAGATACCATACAGCTCAATGTCATAGGCAGTGTCATCCTGTAGACCAGTGACGGTCACGTTCTGGGACTGGCCCGGGGGCCGCAACTCTAGTGTGTCAAGCAGCTGCTCCTTGTCAATGACCCGGATGACAAAGCCATCAAAGTGACCTGCCACTTTGCTCCAGGAAAGGGTGAGGTTATCTGTGTTTACATCGGACACAGCTATGGTGCTCAACTGCGGGACAGGTTCTGGACAAAAGAGAATATGTACAATTTAATCTGAGGCGAGAGATTGGGGAAGAGACAACTTTCGACATGGTTTGACCCCTTTGTCTCGGGTAGTAATGCTATTTTAGAATTACGGTCGTAATCTGCGTGCAGTATTCAAATTCGGGAGGTAGAAAATTCGTACTCAAAGTCTGAACAGAAAACATGCTCTCCAGTACCTGTGGTAGCTACAGCGAACAGGGGCTTTGTGTTACGGCCACCAGAGCTGGTGTACAGTTTAATGTTGTAGCCGGTGCTCCCTTTAAGCCCTGTCATGACTGTGGATCGAGCGTCCCCGGGGAGAACTCGTCCCCATGGCCGCAGAGGGCACAGCAGACTCCCTGAGCTCGACTACAAAGTTATCAAATGTCTGCTCCCCCGTTCTCCACGACAGGGATAGTCGGTCTGAGGTAACGTTAGAAACAACCAGCCTGGACAAGTCAGGCTCTGCAGCTACAGGAAGAGAGAACAGCGTAAGTGTTTGTTTTAGATATGTTTTTTTAAGCGCTATTGCTGGAGTTAGATTCGTCTAGTGGGTTTAACTTACTAAAGGGTCATCCCTTTCTCTTTCAGTCGCACAAAAAGCTATTAACAGTGTAATCTGATGGGGGTAGAATCACACATCCTAAACCAGATGTAAACAAATTGAACACTGAAAACAAAATACCTGTTGACGCAACGGCACTGACGGCTTTTGTTCGCGATCCTTTGACAATCCCATAAAGGAAGGCTATATAGTCAGTGCTGGGCCTTAGCCCGCTGAGGTCATGGGAAATTGCATTGTGGGATACGTTATATTCCTCTGGTTCGCTCAGCCAGCTCGAGTCAATAACTTCTAGGATGTAACCATCCAACTGTCCATCAGTGCCATTCCAGGAGATGGAGAAGCTCTCAGATGTTAAGTTAGACACATAAAGATAGCCAACCACTGGCTCGTTCACTAAAGAGAGAAACGGTTATTGGATTGTGATACGAGCCAAGGGGTGCATCATAGCCGAAAAGAAACTAAAACGCTAACTCTTATGGTGATTCGTTGGCTAGTGTCATGTGACTTGGGTACATGTGCAGTGTCACAGTCGACTCACCTCCCTCTTGCAATTTCCTTGATTGAAAATAATTTAAGTAAAAGAATAAAAACGTGCACATAGTTCAATTCATAAACGGCACAATCGTCTTCAACACATCTAGAGCAGGGGTTCTCAACTTTTAGGGCCCAGGGACCCCTTACAGGGGTGAAGATCTTCCAAGGACCCCCCCTATAATCGTAACACCCCTTCAGCATACCCCTTGTGCTCTTAACTAGACACAATATGCTTGTTTTATTGGTGCAAATAGTCCCCATCTATAGATTATAATATATTTGTCACTTTTTAATGATGCAGCACAATTTCCCAATGTTATAATTTAAGGCAATGGCTATGGTTCGCGGACCCCTAGTGGGTCCAGGGACCCCACTTTGAGAACCACTGATCTAGAGTACTTTGCCAACAGATCTTTTTTGTAACTAGACAGAAAGACAAACAAGAAAAACACTGACAACGAAAGTCAAAGTGAAAGACAGGGCAATGCCAGAGTGACTAAAGCAACAGGTTCGACATGGTGATGGAAAGTGGCTTTCGGACCCCTATGCTTGACAACTCCTGTACGCGTTAATGTAAAAACGAACTAAGAGGAAAAGCGATCGCAAGGTAGCACATTTCCAGAAACTTCCAAGAGCCATGTTAGCAACATGTAGGGGTAATGGTGATAAGAGTATTGGAACAGTCCTCTAGCAATTATGCAAGCAATGGAATTGAAGATGAGACACAAAGAAAACAACATGCTGTCGAAACATTCACTATTGTGTTAAAAAACATGCTCATCTTAATCTGTGGCCGCGTAATAGGTAATCATAACATGCTGCTGGAATAGCAGGTGTTAAATTAGTAATGATTTTATGTTGAAAATCATAAAAAACAGTTGAATCAAATCGTCTACCACCTGGTAATTCCAATATGGATTTAGTTTATTACTAACATTACCTCAGAATAGGAGTAAATTTCAGACAATGATAAAAATCCGCAATAGCCTTCCGGTTTCTTAGCAACGCAATCCCAGTCACTGTCACACTACAACTAATACACGGCAACAAGTGTCAACTCATCAAGTGCGTCACTCACTGGACACTTAGTTCAACAAGCACACGTTCTCAACAAGCAAATGAGCCGTCAGAAGTTAATGATTCCTCAAAAGGAAGGAGGTTGAGATGAAATGAGATGAATGGGCGCACGCACTCTGGGGTTGGTAAATGTCGGTTGGTTTTCGTTTTTTTTCATTTTGCAATCATTGCAGCACATCACATCAAAACTCACCACGATGCAGGGGATAGGAGGGGAGGGGCTTCATGCACGTGGGTAATGGGATGAGGTTGGAGGCGGGAGCAGCAGGAGGAGGAGGTCACTTGCGGGTCGAGGACCCAGCACCCTAGCTTTTCTCAGCGAGACTGACTCAGTGGCTGGAGGGTGAGAATGACACGAGATGGGTCCGGTTAAGACCCAAGGACACTGTTGTTGCCCGGGGTGTTGGTGATGCAGTTGGGTCAGTGTTGACCTGTGAGGTGGGGTGTGTCAGTGTGAGAAGGAACTGGATGGAAGTGCTTGGTGTGTTTGTATGCGTGTGCGTTCACCACCAAAGACCCCCGACTAGAAGGGAAAGAAATGCGGTCAGATGTCACACAGGGGGAAAAAGAGGAAAAGGAAGGAGTTTGAATGGCAGGAAGTGAGGATAGAAAAACCCCTGGAACGGCTCCATTGGCGACAGGTACCTGTGGTGGCCTCTGCGTACACAGGTTCCAGGAATGAGCCCTGGTGTAGGCCGTACAGACCCACCATGTAGGTGGTGTTGGGCCTCAGCCCGGGGATACCCAAGCTGAAGGCGTCCCCGGACAACGTGAGGTTTTGGCTTTCCGAACCCCCGTCCAGGTTGGTCAACTCTATGACAAAGCTCTCAAAGTCCCCGTCCTGGGGACTCCAGGACACAGTGAAGCTGTCCCAGGTGATGTCAGAGATGGTGAGGTTCACCACCTGGGGCTTCAGCTCCTCTGGTAGACAAACAGATTAGAGGGGATGTCAACGACAGGTGTAATGACATTTTTTTGCTCAATTGTTTGGAGGTCGCATGTCGTTGGAGGAACATTCTTAGTCATGCCACAGAACAGAAACACACAGATGGATGAAATGATTGAGGAGGGAAAAGTTGTCAAGTATATGTGATTAACGCTACAGAAATCCCTCAGAAGTGATGTCTGGAGTAATCTCTGAAAATGTAACAATGCGTTCATGTATTACAAATATTTTTTGGTTTATTGTGACTTCTTTCGTTTGTAGTTATCATTCTTTTATATAGGCATAGTGGTGATGATGAATATTGAGAAACCTTCTGGCAAGGTAACTAATCCTATTTGTAGCTGTAGAAAGAAAACAATAAATACACAGGGTTTAACCTTAAAGACGAAGGATGAAAAGAGAGATGGTATGATGATGGAAGTCTGTCACAGGGGTTATCTGCTCCATATACCTGTGTTGGCAAAAGCTGTGAGAGGCAGAGACTGCCGCCCCTCCACCATCCCATACAAAGTAACCTCATAGTGCGTCTTAGGGGGACAAGCCTTGAACGTTGGCCTTCCTCATACCTCCTGGCACCGTTACCCCACGAGCTTGCTCCTGGCCTGACAGAGCCTTCAGCTCCACCACGAAGCGATCGAATGTCCGCTCGGGTGCGGCCCAGTCTAGGCTCAGGGCGTTGGGGGTCACGTCGGTGACCTGAAGTTCCCCCAGCCCGGGTGGGCAGGCTGAGCCGTGCTCGAGGCCCTTTGGTTCTGAGGTAAAACTCCCAGAAGGAGGCATGGAGGCAGGAGTAGTCAAGGTTACGAGTCTGGGACTGAAGCTCCCAGAAGTAGGCATGTGAGATGGAGTAGTGAAGGTTACGAGTCTGGGACTGAAGCTCCCAGTAGGAGGCATGTGAGATGGTGTAGTCAAGGTTACGAGTCTGGGACTGAAGCTTCCAGAAGGAGGCATGTGAGATGGAGTAGTCAAGGTTACGAGTCTGGGACTGTTAGCTCCAGCTCTTGTATCTGGAGCGGGCTGGAGAGTGGAAACGTCTTTGACACTTAGAGCAACTACGTCACGTGAGGTAGACTTTGGTGCTGAATGAAAGTACATTTAAAGAAAGGGAGTTAAATGTTATCATTAGCATTGTTATCTCTGAGGATCAGAAGACAAAACATGAGTGGTTGAATCTGTGGAGAGATCTGGTTAAAAAGACCAGGTGAAGCAAAATATGAAACACAAAGTAGAAATCAAACTACAAAGTATTAAATCACCCAAATAATCAACTTTCCCTAAAGCTTCTTGAGTTTATCTGTATGTTTAGGGCTCTTATCTTCTGTCACCATCTACAGCGATGCTTTTTATGGTTCCTGGACGTCTGAGATCATAGACGTCCACATGCGTTCGATGCTTAAACTGAGCAGGTCATGCATTAATGGCACCTGAATCAGCACCATTAATTTTGAAGGTTCCGAGTAGTCCACCGTAGCAGCAGTACTCAGTACACTTCAAATGGATGAATAAGCCATGCATTGCCAAAGGTGTCCTCATCTGTACTGAAACTACCGGGGCTGAGATGTCGTTGTCGAGGAACATCTGTGAAAAACACAGTCCATGGAATAGCAGGCAATGAGTGGAGTTTGATGGTTTTGTTCTTTTGTTGGCACAGACCTTTTAGATAGCATTGGTTGCTTTAAAAGCTCAAATGAAGGAGGATGTCTGGATTTACATTGAATTACAAATCTAATTCAACTCAAATTCCTTCGATACACAAAGGTGAAAAGTACTTTTCCACCAATCCTTAGACTGCAGTATGCAGGGCGAATGACTGCATGCCGTAGTGTGTTCTGTGACTGTAATCCTGTATTTCCTCCTTGTATTTGAAAAATAAGACTGTCTTATGCCATGACCCTGTATATATGCAGCATGCAAATTATAATGAGATGATTTCTTTAACCAAAACATCGTCATGCCATGCTCAGAGCTTTTCTGTAGATGTTCAATAGTCATCATGCAGACTTCTCTCTGGCTTTGCTTTGAACAAGTCAAATTTTGCTCTTGGAGCCTGACCCAACAAAACGCTCATCCTGGTCGATGTTGAAAACGTCAAAAATCAAGATGTCTAAAACATGCAATCCAAATCAAAGCAGATACCTGTAACTGCGACCGCTTCGAGTGGTGAGGACCTTTGGTTATTGGTAACTCCGTAAAGCTTTATTCGATATTCTGTGGATGCCTTCATGCCCTTTGATCTTAGCACGAGTGGCGTCGCCGCGGAGACGAACCTTTTTCATATCATATAATCCCAGAGCGTCTCTACATTCTACGGCATAGCTATCAAACACAACGTGTGCCTTTGGTTCCCACGAGAGGTGAAATCCAGTGGATGTTACACCTGAGACGGTCAGCGGTCCAAACTCGTCCCCAGACCCCATCTCGGAGAACTGGGGCTCTGAGGCGTCTAAAGACACAAAGTTAATGATATTGTCCTCCGAGCCAGTGGGAGTCGTAAGCTCAGGGACTGGGTCAGATAGATAAAATGTAAATGAGGCTACAAGGAAAAACACAGAGGCACAAATGTGAGGTGAAGCAGACGTTGTACATTCTGTGCAGCTTTCCGTCGTCTTATTGCTGACCAGTGCTTTATAGATCTCCCTCAAGTGTAAATCACCCTACTGCACTGGATCCCAGCCACGGCTAATTCCAGATTCCGCTGTCAAATATCGGAATGCATGAACTTCACTCCCAAGAGCTGTTGTTGTGAAATGTATTTACTTTGGAAAAAGTTGCATCAGAAGAAATGGAACATGTGTTTTTTCCATATATTTCTATGAGAAAGCACTTTTAACGATTGACACGATCCACAAGCATGGCTAATACTATACTTTCCTTTAAGACCAAAAATAATGCTTTTGAGAACCAACCGTAAAGAACGTTTGTGTCGGCTGTGAAAACATCCTGCTGTGTCACACTCACCTGTGGAGGCAGATAGAGAGGCAGGTGCACTCTTCTTGGGTCCTCTCTCAGCAGTCAGGCTGAAGGTGTAGATCATGCCAGGAGTCAGGTTGGTCAGGACATAGCTGGTAGCTGTTCCAGGAACCTGCACCTCCTCCCTCCGCCCAGCCCTGGAGATGTACACCAGCTTGTACAAGCTGATCTTGGCCCGGGGTCTTCTCCACACCAGAGTCATGGTGGTCTCTGTGGACTCGCTCATCTCCAGGTCTTTGGGTGCGTCTAGGTCTGTTTTGGAAAATGTTTTCTTTAGTACGCAGAACTTTATTTTGATCCCCAGAGAGGACATTGAATGTGCAGCAGTAAAAAAAAACGGCAAACAAAAACAGCTGTCAGTTCGACCTCCGTCCCATCCGAAGTTTAAAGCGTTGTTTTTTTTTCTAGGGCGCGTTTCTGACGGGTCATAAATCACAGATGCATGTTTGCTTCTCGTACGGTTGTCATATTCTGGTTTGCGTTATACGCACATGTATGAACAGCTGGATCACCTGTTGGTTCATGTGTTTGTTCGTATGTGAAGAATGGGAATTTGGACAGCTGTTTAAGTGAGATTCTCACCAGTAGCTGCGTTTGTAGTGGCAGGAAGGCTCTCTCTCTCCTTCTTCACACCGGTCACTCCTATCCCGTACTCGGTGCCTGGCTTCAGTCCTGCAGTATGGACAAAGACAAGGAATCTTAGAGCAAACATTGTTTTTTTTTATACTCATAAACTCCAACCCCAACTGAACAGTTCCTTAAGAGACAGACAGAATTCTTCTTCGTCAGTCTGTAGAATGTGTGATCTTAGAATTTAGAATCGTAGAATTTTGGGGATCTTTACACATTGCACATCTGTGTATAGGTTTTTCCACACGTACAGAAGGTGTGTGTTTGTCTTTAGGCCTCACCAGTGATGGTGGCCTGGGTGGTGTCTCCAGGGCTGCGTGGGATGAGTTCCTCGCCGTGGGAACCCCCTGAGAAGGGGCTGTACTTGACCCTGTAGCTGTCCACATCTGCCTGGCTGTTTCTCCACTCCAGGGTGACGCTGTCGTCTGTCTGGCTCAGGGGCTCCAGCTCCCTGGGGGCATCCAGATCTGGAGTGAAAGGACAGGAGGCAGGGAAGTCAGCTGGCTGAGCGGTTAGGCAATTGGGCTAGTAATCAGAAGGTTGCTGGTTCGATTCCTGGCCGTGCTAAATGACGTTGTGTCCCCCCTGGCACCCTTGGGGGAAGGGTGGGATGTCCCTGTACTTACTGTAAGTCGCTCTGGATAAGCGTCTGCTAAATGACTAAATGTAAATAAGTAACTCTAGCAACCTCACCCTCTGAGTTCAGTTAAAGTTACTCCTGTGTAGTTGGACGGTATTCAAATTGAAATGATTACAGGGGATGTATTTCTAGCAAAAGCAAATCCCCACCCAAACCTACCTGTGGTGAAGGTTTCGAGGACGGGCTCGCTTGTCATATCTCCTCTCCCGGATGTCAGGGAGATCTCGTACTCTGTGTCTGGGCTCAAAGCTTCAATGTTGTACTGTTTGTCCGCAGGCGAGAGCTCCACGCTCGTCCTCTGGGAGGCGTCCGAGCTGGTGGGCCCGTAGGACACGGTCAGTCTGTCCGGCTGGGCCACGGGCCGGGACCAGGCGACCAGGGCGGACGAGTCCGTGACGTCCTTCACCTCCACCTGCTGAGGTCCGTCGATCCCTGGGAGGCGAGACGAGCAGAAGAGACGAGCAGAAGACAACGTAAGAGTGATAACGTCATGCATACGTTAGGATACCGAGGGAGGTCCATTATTGAGGGGAAATGATGTCATAGGTAATGCAAAAAAAAAGTCTGGCCCAGACCACCGGGAAGGAAATGGCGTAAAGGATCACCTTAGTCACCTACCTCGTTTTTCATTTTTGATAGCTGTAGTGAATTGCAGCCTGTGCAAATAAATTACCTCGAATTTGGAAGTCCATCAATAAGGAATTGTAAACTAAATGGCTTTTCCATGAAAGGGAGATTGTTTAGCCTGGCAATACATACTTCTACTCTATCAACAAAGAGAGGCATTTGTCCATGTAATGTATGGGTTAATGGTAAGTAATAAAAGTGAAGGTAAACGGAGGCAGGAGCTCATTGCAAGGTTCGTTGAGAAACAAAGATATGTAAACTGGGACTGACATTCAAGGTTTTTCCCCTTCTGCCAGCAGACTGTTAAATTGAACCGTGTGAAACGGCAGTTGGGGATTAGCAACACAAAATGGCCTGCTATGACTTGACAGTTAAACTGGGTCATGCCGTTGGTTTACTGTCTGCTCTCGTGATTTGCGAGGCAGATCTACCCATGGGGATGTACAACGTTGCCAGGCTAAGTAGGAGAAGGACATTACGTTCTTATTTGCTGCATCTGTTATGAGTTTGATCGTAAATGATTGTGCTAAATTCGTTTTTTTAAGTATCAGGTGTATATCATTGAACTAATTTGGTCTCTGTTCTTAATGACTTCATGTCTGACTGTGGGTGGAGATGGAAAAAGCCTCACTGGTAGTAAACGTTTTGTTCAACTGGGGTCCTCTGGTGTTGTTCTTGACGATGCCAATGGAGACGTGATACTCCTGACCAGGTCCAAGACCAGTCTGATCGAATGTAGTCTGACCGGGGAGAAGCTTGTTCACGATTTTCCCATTCTCTTCTTTCTGGAAGTTCAAAGAATACATTGACATTACATTTGAGTCATTTAGCAGACGCTCCTATCCAGAGCGACTTACAATGAGTACAGGGACATTCCCCCCCCCGAGGCAAGTAGGGTGAAGTGCCTTGCCCAAGGACACAACGTCATGTGGCGCGGCCGGGAATCGAATCGGCGACCTTCTGATTAATAGCCCGATTCCCTAACCGCTCAGTCATCTGACCCCAACAAGGGGGCTTAACAAGTTACAAATATCACTGTGAAAATGAACATGGCGACAATAAACAGGGTCTACATTTCGTCCCCGGAGCTTTCCAACCACCAAACAAAACTTGATCCACATACAGCAGTAGCTCACTGTAGTGACATTCGTACATTGACAGGCTCACATTGAAGCCACTATACCCTGGATATGTGCCTAATAGCCTCCTCTGTATTGTAGTGGTTAGCAAACTTTCACTGAAGGCAATAAGCAGCAGCCTAGCATGGCCAGAGAGGTCGTAAACAGGATCGGTATCAGCCGCAAATATGCCTTTCTTGTCCAGAATAACAACCGCGGTCTCCTCCCCTCCCTATGATCCCTGCTGTGGTGTGATATTCTGAGTTCCAAATCCGAAGGAGAGTCATGTGGAGAGATGGAAGACACTGACCGTGTTTTGGATTTGGAGCTCCCAGTTATCAAAGGGAATGTCCAGCTGGTCCCAAAGCACCTCCACGGACGTCTCCCTCACAGACTTGAACTTTAGTCCTTCTGGCTGGGGGATATCTGGCAGGGAGGGAGAGGGAGAGAGAGATTGAGAGGAGAGAGACAGATTGAGAGGAGAGAGAGAGCAGGTAGGCAGCACCACGAAATACTGGTCAGCTCAGAACCCAATGTTGATGCACTGCAAAAACTGTACGTCCAATTGAGTTTGACGATCTCGTTTGGATATTTTAAATCTAGTAAGACTCGTTTTCTAGTATAAACACGAATAGTATTCATATGAATTCATTTGCCTATGATAGTATGACACTGTTCTCCGCACGGCAGAGTGACCTACATGTGGCAACCCTGGCGCTGACGGGGATGCTCTTCTTGTTGCTCAATATGGCGTAGACGTTGATCAGATACTCAATGCCAGGTTCCAGCTCGGTGAGGGTGGCGGAGGTCTTATCTCCTGGTACGGTGAACTCCTGGTACAGTCCTCCTGGGGCTGTAGGGGCGTGGGTCACCAGGTATTCTGTGACCAGCATGTCGTTTGTCCAGTTCAGGTCCACTGTCTCCGTGGTGATTTCTGTTACAGTCAGGTCCTTGGGAGGAGAGACTGAAGAGAGGTGGGGGGGGAAATATGAATTTTAGTTTGACCTTTTTGATGTCTGAGGTGGTTTCCCATGCCTTCAGTTTCAACCAGAAACTGATGATTTCCACAGTCTCACATTTGGCAGGTTTAAGGACCGCCTTAGTTCTTTTGAGACATGTGTACAGACAGACTTGGAATCTTTGTGAAACTTAAATGGACATTTGAAATTATGAGGATAAACATTTTTTATGGTCATTTACATGTTTCCTCTTATTTGGGTATTTTATGATATAAAAAAAGGTGGAAACCCCATAAAGTAAAATATTAATTTACTAAAGATTAAGACGCAAGCACAAAATCGTTATATTTTTAAGGCAAACCATATACTGTAGCGCTCTTACCTCCCGAGCAATCGTCACCGATGTACCCCTCTTCACAGACACAGCGTCCGTCCACGCAACGCCCTCTATCCTGGCAGTTGTTGAGGCAGCTCAGCTCACCACAGTTCAGTCCCGTGTAGCCGGCCTCGCACATACACTTTCCGTTGACACAGCGCCCTCTACTGTTGCAGTTATCCGGACAGGTGAGCACAGAGCAGTCGAGCCCCGAGTACCCCTCCTGGCAGACGCAGTTACCGTCCGCGCAGTACCCACGGCCCAGACAGTCATTGGGACACGCCTTCATGCCGCAGTCCTCCCCGTTGAAACCCTCGTCGCAGACGCATTGGCCGTCGACGCACCGTCCGCGGTTCAGGCAGTTGTTGGGGCACGCCAGCTCGCTGCAGTCCTCGCCGACGAAGCCGGCGTAGCACACGCAGCGGCCGTCCTGACACTCGCCGCGGCCGTAGCAGTCCGACGGGCACGTCTTCACGCTGCAGTCCTCGCCGGTGAAGCCTTCGTTGCACACGCACTGGCCGTTGACGCAGCGCCCCCTGTCGAGGCAGTTGTTGGGGCAGGAGATCTCGGAGCAGTCGTATCCTTGGAAGCCGACGTCGCAGGCGCACTGGCCGTTGATGCACTGCCCTCTGGTGTTGCAGTTGTTGGGGACAGGCCATTTGGCTGCAGTCCTCTCCTTGGTAGCCGGTGTCGCAGATGCACATGCCGTTGAAGCAGCTGCCTCGCTCGTTGCAGTCGTTGAGGCAAGTGAGCTTGGAGCATGCTTCTCCGGAGTAGCCGGGGCTGCACACGCACTCGCCGTCCACGCAGGCACCGCGGCCGTTGCAGTTGTCGGGACAGGTGCGCTCGCCGCAGTCTTCCCCGGCGAAACCTTCGTCGCAGTAGCAGGTTCCGTTGACGCAGCGGCCGCGGTCGTAACAATCGTTGGGGCATATGAGCTCGGTGCAGTCGAATCCGGTCCAAGGCTCTTCGCAACGACAGTCTCCGTCCACGCAGAGCCCACGGCCCAGGCAGTTGTTCAGGCAGTCGGTCTGAGAGCAGTCGTCACCGCTGAATCCTTCGGAACAGACGCACCCTCCTCCCTGACACTGGCCGTTCTCTCCACAGTCCACCGGGCAAACTTCCAGAGTGCAGTCGTCCCCGGCGAAGCCCTTGAAGCAAACGCACTTCCCGTCCACGCAGAGCCCACGGCCCAGGCAGTTGTTCAGGCAGTCGGTCTGAGAGCAGTCGTCACCGCTGAATCCTTCGGAACAGACACACCCTCCTCCCCGACACTGGCCGTTCTCTCCACAGTCCACCGGGCAAACTTCCAGAGTGCAGTCGTCCCCGGCGAAGCCCTCGAAGCAAACGCACTTCCCGTCTACGCACCGACCCTGGTCCTGGCAATCGTTGGGGCATTCAGGCTCGCTGCAGTTGGCTCCCTTCCAGCCAGACTCGCAAACACAACCGCACGACTCCGCACTGAAGTTGCCACGGCCGTTGCAGTACGGCTTGGTCCCCACCTCACCTAAAAAATGCAAAGATGTTCATAGAGACAGGATTCAAACAGATGAAGAAAAAAAAACATGAATTTACTTTGCGATCAATTTGCGAGTGTACCTGTGACCTGATGAGCACTACAGCACCCAGCATCTCCAGAGCACTGGTTCCTCAGCGAGGACACCTCCCCCTCCAGCATCTCCAGCCTGCTCAGAAGAGCCTTCAGGTCTTCATGGCCATCGGAGCAGCCACAGGCCTGCTTGGGGATGTTGATGCGGTGGGTGAAGACGATCTGGTTCTCCCCGTCCACCGTGTGGTCGGTGGTGCGAAGGCCCGAGAACGCGGGTGCGTCTCTGGGCTCCAGCTGGCTTCCCCCGGGGGAATCCAGGTCGGCGGAGCACAGGGAGCTGGCGGGGACGTTGATGTTGTAGACGTGGTTGAACACCACCGGTTGGTCGGCGCTGGGCAGGGTGACGTTGCTGTCTCCGGGCTGTGTCAGCGTGGCTCGTCGATGTCGAAGCATCTTCTTCACCAGGCCCGTGTGGCTCATGCTGATCAGGGCAGTCAGGAGGAGGTAGCCCAGAAGGCTTTTTGGACCCATGTTTGTTTCCGTCGCAAGGGTTGCGTAATGTCACTTGCTAGGTTTTGGATATTCCGGTCTGTTCTTGTTTTTGGGGTCCTGGAAGGTGAAGAGACAAGGGACACTTTCAACACGGGTGTTAATGTTGCATGTTAATTGTAATATATTCAAGTGAATATATGGCTTTTAAACTTGGATGTTGGGAGATTGACAGTAACTTGGACATTGGGTTTGACCTACAAGGGACTTCAGACATGCAGATCAACACAAAATTGACGTTTAGGACATCCAAGTTTCCTAAAGGAATTCAGTTACACTTGGGGAACACCTGGGAACAGTCCAGTAACTTTCTCTCTATTACAACCTATTTGAGCTAATTACAGCAGCAATAAAACGTATGTTCAGGCACCAAGCACGAACACATTCCATAGGGGACATGGAGGGTTGTAAACTGCATGTCATTACCTTATTAGTAACACCTCTATAATCAGTGGTTTTCTCAGTCCCGCCCACAGTGAAACATGAAAATAGTGAGGTAGACTTGACATTGTTCAATAATGTCCGGATTAGATTTATCTGTAGTACTTTGTATACTTATGTTTCACTAGAAGGAACAAATGACTCTATCATAAGACGAAAACATTTAATGCTGACTCAATACTGAATCACTGCCTTTCGCCGAATCGTAATAATCCAGGTGGCTTTAACAGCCGACAAGACAGAACAGACCTGGATCTGAGAGGCATCTGTTCGTAAAACACTCTGTGACCTGTTAACTTGATGACATTTACTCTAAACGTTCTTCACAAACAGACCATACTTTCCTCCTTTTATATTCGTTTTTGTCATCTTTCTCTACCGTTTTTCTCTTCACTCAATCGGATTGGACGGCTGTTTGTGGGTAGTTCAGCACGCAAATTCAAGCCCACTCGCCCACAGGGCCAAAAGCTGCAATGACTCAATGTAAATCGTGCGTGGATCTCAATGACACACATGCACAACCGTGAGGATTTCCACCGGCCTTCTGCACATCTCTAAAATGACTTCATAGGCTGGATCGTGAAGCACTGCAATTTGTGGTGGATGAATTGGCAAACTTGTGTTCCTCAGCGTGGGAAAGCAGAGAGGGATTACTGGGCGTCTGTGGTTTACATATGCCCGCATGAGCGGGGGGGTGGGTGTGAGCAGGAAAACACCATCAGTGCAACTTCCAGTGTGCGGTCGAACCCGATCTACACATATCAAGCAATGTCGGTGAAGTCGATTCCCCGCTCTTAGTGAAGGGATGGAATTTGAGTTTGCACAGACTTTAAGGGGGGCGGCGAGGGACCGTGGTCAAATAGAGATGAGCCAATTCATGTCAACTCGACACGTTCTGCCTCGGTTCCCCAAGGGAGCGTCTTTTCCTCTTCTGTGTTCTCAGGTTGCAGTGGAAAGAGTTATAGCAGAACTACGGCTGTTCCATACACCTGTGATGGCTATTCCAGCTTTTCTAGGCTTTTTTCCATTTTCAGCCTTGCCAGTTTTCCTTTTGTTGTCCTACCAGCGTGAAGGGTGCTGCTGCAATATCCCTGAACAAGCTCAGTGTAGGGCTTTTCTTTTGATGGTTGAGTAACACTGTGCAAAATCAGTTTGTCAATTGGAGATCTATTAATCTATTAAACAAAACAAAACACTGCAACTGCATGTCAGTGATCCTTCTATTATTACCTCGTTGGTTCTCCCTGAACTGGATGTGATATGTTTCATATAACACAGCTTGATTTATAGTTTAGAGGATAATGCTTTATCCATATGTGCATAGTATCAAAGTTTTCAGTGAGGATACCCTATGATCTACAAATAATACCCATTTAATTATGTTTGGCAACTAGAGTGTGATTCATTTGAGCGGTCTCAAATGTGTATCCTTTAGTTTGTGAACGCCTACTAGGATATAAACCAGGAGGAACTTAATGGGGTTCACCAAGGACATCCCACCTCACCTTGGGACTCACCGATACACCGTTGGAGAGAAAATTGAAATAAATATGTATGTCTTACTTTTCTTTAAGTTATAATCAAGAATTATTGGAGCGATATTACTCTTCCCCCATGCTGGCAAGTATTGGGGATTTTTCCCACATGGAAAAGGGGGGCCGGGAATGTTGGCCCTGATTTGGGGACATCTGTTTAGCCTAGTCCAAGACGAAGGTAATAATGTATGCAAGGAGACCTTGTGGATTTCCAGACAAAGGGCAACCCAGCGCACTAAAGTGAGTAGGCTAACATTTAACAGCTCATACAAGTTTTTATTCGAGTTTTGATTTCAACCTGACATGACAATAATTCATATTAACGTAGATATTATTTTGAAATGTAAGGCGTCGTTTATTTCATTCAGTTTTTAGTGTTTCTATTATTGGAAGATGTGAGGGGAAAGTCACGGCTCTAGTCAGATGGAGTCAGATGGCTGAGCGGTTAGGGAATTGGGCTATTAATATAAAGGATGAAGGTTTGATTCCCGGTCGTGCAAAAAATGACGTTGTGTCCTTGGGCAAGGCACTTCACCCTACTTGCCTTGGGGGGGAATGTCCCTGTACTTACTTTAAGTCGCTCTGGATAAGAGCGTCTGCTAAATGATTAAATGTAGTCGTTCATCCCTGGGGTTAGGGTAAGGGTTAGACCAGCATGTTGGCCTGGTGTCTTGGCGTGACCTGCTGTATCTTATAAAGGCCATGTCCATGGGAATTGCTGGAACGCCGACCGGCTGGGTGAATTTCTTCTGGAAGAGAGTTGTGGCTTGGAGAGAGGCGTAAACAGCGTGTCACGACACTCTGGCCTCTGTCAAACACGGCTGTCAGTTCGGTGCTCATTTCTGATTTTCGTTTTTGGAGTTTTTATTTTCCGAGTCACGGGGCTGATGCTTAAAGCATCTGGTGCAGCTGGATAGCATTTCCAGACAGTGAGATTAAGTGTCTGATGAAGTGGATTTGTTTGTTAACATATGTACACACACTCATTTCCTTTCTCTGTTTTGATCGAATCCGTTTGATATACATCTGTACTGTAATTGGAATTCTTGTCACTTAACTCCCAGTTTGCCCAGAGGTGAGTTTGAATTATGGCAGGTCAATTACATTCAGTTCAAAAATTCTCTCTAGTTCTTCAGTAAGGAAACCTTTCCATACCGTTTGTACCTGTATGGGAACGATCACGAAATGCCGTAACCAAATCCAGTAACAAGTTCAGAAGCAGCCTTTGACATTAACAAGGTTAAGGATTTTCTTGCCCAATTATGTCGATCGCTTTTCAGAAGGATTTTTATTATAGTACCACATGTTTTTTTAAATTGTCTGTAGAATATCGGAGCAGATTTGCAGCCTGCTGGCTGACTGTCAAGGAAATAAGAGCTGAGAATAAAAAAGAAGGAAATTTGACTCTGCCTCCAAATCCAACGGTCCCATGCAACTTTTTACACCGTCTAGAGTCTAGACAACCCAGTAAATTTATAGTACAGCCTAGATATCAAAGGGTTTGCAACATCTTTCATGTTTATATTAATTTTTGGAAAGTCTTTCAAACTATGATCACAGCACATAAGCATATCCTGTTAAAGTCAACTCATTGGCATTTTTTCTGTAACTAACTGAGAATAATCATCAAATCCAATTTTATCTGCATCGTCCTTTCTACAATCAATGTCACAGAGGACTTCACACAAAAGCCCAAAGACCAGCAGTATAAAAAAAAAGAAACCAACTCAAACCTTCAAGAAAGACAAGGAAAAAACTCACAGGAAAAAAAAAGATGGCAGACACTTTTACGTAGCCACCATCGTGTTCCCTCGCCCAACCCTGCTCCTGTCTGCAGAGGTCAAGCAGCGCCAGGGGCAGTCCCTCCTCGGCGTGGAAGGAGCCCCAGCCGTCATGTCAGGTCAGGTGAACCGTCTGTGTCACTGACAAGAGGCCCCTCCCCTACATCCCTATCAGCCAATCAGCTGTGTCCCAGGCACTCCTATCAGCCAATCAGCCTTGTCCCAGGACAGTGTGACCTGCACCAAGCAGGGGAGCTGAAAAACCATACCACATCTCAGAGCCTCCAGGGGGAAGGAAACACGCCAGTCGACTGCTTTACTTGCCCCGTGAGGTGGTTAACCGTTTGTCTCTCCGACTTTAGTGCTATTAAATAGTTTCTAGTCAGATGCTTTGATTTTATTCTTAGTTGTCCTTGTATACTTGGAAGTTAGGACTGTAAGGTGCTTACTAAGATGTTCATGCAATGGAATTGTTACTGTTCAAAGGCTGGTTTTTATCAGTCATTACTACAGCAGAGCTCAAAGGACTTGCAAAACTGATGTTATCAACCGACACAGTGTCCCAAGAGCAGATTTAGCAATTTAGCATTCAATTTAACAGAGCAAATGAATTCAGGATTAAATTAACTAGAAGAGGGAGGTTTTTATCTCCTGTGCCACACTGGCGATGGCAAAATCATCATGTGTGACTCCTGCTGTGAAATTTCCATAATGGAATACAAAAATCGAGAGTATAATTGCATCGCCCGTAGTCAAAGGATTATGTCAAAGACCCACAAAAACCTCCATGGACCTGGAGGACACTTCCACTGTTCGTCACTCGATATCCTTTCTCTCATCTCTCTCCCCCCCCTCCTCACAACCCACACACGCCACCTCTCCTCATCTCTCCGTCTCTCTCTTTCTGACTCACCCTCTCTTTCTCTCATTCACACTCCCCTTCGCTCACACACCTTTTCCGACAAATCACTCTCTCGTTCTCCAAGTTGCCGTCGTTGTACCGTCCAGGAAAACTGGAAAATCATTCTTTTTGGCAGTTCCTTTCCCCCCAGGTGATCAAAGCTGGGGGATAAGTCTTCCACGTGTTCTACTGCCCAACACTTTGCTCTGGTTCCCATTCTTGTCTCCACACCCATAGCCATGGGAAGAACTGCTAACCAGTAGTTGCAGCATGCACCAACTATGTAAACGTATCCCCCAATAAACCATAACCAATGCCCTTTGGCGACTAAACATGCAGAGAGGAGAGAACATTTAACTACAGCATCAGGACTGGGAGAAATATATAGCCTCAATAAAACACAGTAAATGAAACAGCAACTGCTGCTGACAATTATATTGATTCCCGTTTTTTTGAATTACGCATCTGTGTCATCCAATTTGCTACACAATAGCCAACATGTACAGACCATTAGGACGTATAGCATTTTAATTAACAAACTGTCCTCAAAATCTACGTGGAACAACATTTTCATTCAATTGAGATCATCTTCAATGGAGTTAACCAAGGCTTTCCATTCAAACTGGTTACCAAAAGTTACTCTTACCTTCAAGGGCTGAGTAGAAATACAAAAATACAACTCACCTGCAGCCAATCAGAAATCAAAGCTTTTGTCACTAAACGGGTTGCAGTTCGAGTCTTCAGAAGTTCAGAACGCGCTCGTTTGAACGATGAAGAAACCTGGACGTCCACCTGGAGGAGTTCTTCTCCACCTCCGAGTCTGTGCCGGTGTTCCAGCGAGAGGTGCCCCTCGTGTCTGTTACCTCAGCTGTGAACGCCGCTACGGGCTGGGCTCTCTCCGCTCACCTAGAGACGTCTCGGAACCAGAGCTGGAGAGAGGAGAGAGGGAGAGGGAGACCGTGTGAAAGGAGGAGAGAAGGGGAAAGTATGTCTTTTAAAACGAGAGCCGCCTTTTGGTCAGACCCCCATTCCTTTCTCTACAGCCCTTAAATAGCCGTCCCTCTCCTCTCCCTCCCCCCTTAACTCCCTCACTCCCTCCGTCTCCCTGTTGGGTGTGCTGTCTTGAAATGGGATGCCTTCCTTACTGGCACTAATGACAGAGAGAGGAAGAAAAGGTGGTGCAATGAGGAACAGGGACACAGGGAAATTAGTGGGAGGTTAGTCCAAATTGTATGACACAAACCTTTCTCCTAGTTAATAAAACAGTAGCCCATTTTGATAATGTACATATAGATAGATACATGATTAAAATACGTCAATGTACAGTATGAAATGGATTGTGTGTGCAATTAATTCCATTCTATGACTCATGATGTCATCAGCCGGAGACGAGCTGTGGACAGGAGGACAAAGACCAGGGACTCTGCTTTGCTCCAAATCTGCGTCTAAGGAAATAGATTTGAGTGAAGCAGCCTACTTTCCTCCTTCCATATCCCTCCTCCTCCCACCCCCCTGTCACATCCATGCCCTCCATCAGTCTCTTATCTCCTAACACAGGCGAATCCTTCCACCTCAGACACTCTCCTCTTCCTTTGTACTTCTCTTCAGAATGTGGAAAAGTATTCTGGACATAAAAACCTCCCAGATATAAATGATTCATGTGGTTTTTTGCCCGGCATGCAAAAGTCAACATGCACATTTGACAGGTTGCAAAAACCTACGGCACATATGGCGAGTTTGACTTTCATTAATGAATCAACAAAATAATGTGTGTATTTGCTTTTATTCGTGAAGGCTGTTTTGTCTATCGCAGACACGTTTTCTATTTAATACGAATAACAGATGGAACACAGGGATAAAATCAGGAAACTGAATTTTTTGCAGATGTTATTTTGGGACCTCAGAGACACACAGGTTTATGGGAGAGTGCGCTGTGTTGGTGTTACTGTTCTGCTCTGTTCACTGTAACCCACGGCGACCCCAAACTCAGTTAAAGTCCTCTTACATCCGGTAGACCGGTTGTAGAGATTAAAAAGGTGATCAGGCCACATACCGCGCTATAAGAATTGAATCGTCACTGTGGGTGATGACAGACTTTTCAGTAAATCAAGAAAAGCCTAAGAGAGAATCCAGGAAATGAAGAATTTGAAGTGACCTCTCAAAAGTAACGCGCTCGTTGACAGGGAACTACTTTCTTTCCTTTTACATTTAGTCATTTAGCAGACGCTCTTATCCAGAGCGACTTACAGTAAGTACAGGGACGCAAGTAGGCAAGTAGGGTGAAGTGCCTTGCCCAAGGACACAACGTAATATTTCCTAGCCAGGAATCGAACCGGCAACCATCTGATTAATAGCCTGATTCCCTAACCGCTCAGCCATCTGAGTGCATGTTTGCAGCCACCTGTTTCCAATCCCTCACATCAACTGCTCTCAGTTATGCAATTACAGTACAGTTGAGCTCAGCCTACTTAAACATACACAGACACACACTTACAACCCCAACGCTCCATTCATTTCTACCAGGGAGGAATTCCGCGCTTTAAAACACTTCCTTTCCCCTCGTTAGCCTAGCCGGGAGGGCAGCAGTGAGAACACACCCCTGGGAATATCTATAATGAGGCTGATGTACAGCGCTGGAGGGCATTTCTGTGCAGAAAGAAACCTAGTGTATGACCCCGGTCCTGTGTCAAACTCCTGTCTGATTCCACCTCGCTCATCATTGACTGACAGAGCGAAGTGTGTTCATGACCTTGCTGTGTAACTGCTTCAGTCACGTCTGGGTTAAGACATTCTTAGACAGTGACTATACCTACTGTAATCGTTTATCTCCAAATAAAAGCGTTTGTTAACGTGGAAACCTCCACACGCCACAAGCTTCCTTCAGACTGTTAACTGATGTTGTGGTTCTCACCAGGGTTATAATCTCTTACAGGCCACGGAGGTATTGTGGGGTCATCAATCTTTTTTTTCAAACTGTCCACACAAGGCATAGATGTTCTAGTAATGTGTCTCACGTTGTTGCAATCAACTCCCAAAAGCGTTGTTTGCAAATGTAGACAAATAACATCTTGAGTCAATAGAGCTCCATCAAGTGCTGTCAAAGGTTTGAGGGGGGGGGGCACATCTAATTTCTGGGTTGTTTATGTCTTGTCCCTCCCTGTGTCATGTAGAGATACGGATGGATGTACTTGTATCACTCTGCCTGTGATGCCATCATGTAACAACACACAACTGATTGGTGCGTTCAGATGAACCCATAAAATGCATCGCCACATCAGAGGAGCTTCACTCCCCCAGAGCACAAATCTCTCGTCCCTCGGGAGATTACCTCATCCGCGGTCTGTAAACAGCGGCGTTGCTCCGTAAACACGAACACGGAGAAATCAAGCGCCCTGCTTGTCAACGACCTCTCGTCCTTCTCGGAAGGAAAGCATCGGATGCCATGGGGCTCGCTCCAAACACAATCATGCAAACAGAAGCTCGAGTGGAGAGCATCAGGAGACGTGCTTTGGAGGATTTACCCAGAACCTACTGTGGAGTCTGCCATTTGACACGGGGTGATGAATGTTTAGGTAATATTTTCATGTCATGTCGTCCGATTAACAAACACGGCCATAAGACGTGATGAAGTTCCATAAATCTGTCTGGTTCTCGCCGGTGGAGGACAATGGGGATACAGTGTTGAGAGACCCTAGGGACCGAGACCAGGATGTGGAAAAGGGAACGTTTATTTAGAAGTTGAGGGAAGGGGTTACTCCAGTGCCCCTTCTTACTGAAGGTGCCACATGTGTTTCAAGCCAAGGCTGTGACCCCTGTGGAGGGTGGCGTGTACCATTCACAGGTGAGCAACTTCTGAGTCTGCTAGTCAGAACTAATGTTGGGCGTGAAGTTTTGAAGCACCTCGAGATTCGAAGTGTTTTTTTCGATGTTGCTTCACACGATTACATTGCAACTTGTCGTGAGGATTGATATACTCATCAAGGATGTTTTATGGTTTATCGAATAGGATCAAATACGAGCTCTGTGTACTGGGATATACCTCCACACATTCACAAAGGAAATCTGCTCAACAGATGGCTGCGGCCAGGCCTAGTAGAACTTAAGACCATCATAAAATTGCAGAGTGTCCCTAAGACAACACAGGTGTTCTTGTGTCTGAGATTCAAGTAGGCTTCACGGATGTACATCCTGCTCAAGTCAGATTTTTGTTTTTTTCAATTCGAGGTGAGTCCAAATACTCACTGTCTTTGTCCAGGGAGAATGGGTATTGGTGTTGTAGGTGGACATAAGTAGTATCGAAGTCAACAGGTGGTTTTGAAAAACACTTTTAAATTGTACTTGAAAGTTTTTGCCTCCTGGAGTACTGCCTTTGTGGTTATCTGCTCCTATGCTCTGAAATATTTGGCAGATAATGACTTGTGTTGACGGTAAACACTTCATGGAAGTTTAGACAGTAGCATTCTTTCTGAAAACAATTCTTGACCCCATCCTTTGGTCAAGAAGCAAAACTAGCAGCAAGCCAGAGAAATCCAGATGCTTTTAAGTAAAGAGTATGTCGAGCTCTCTAATCAAAACAGACTTGAAATTAGCAGGAGTGAAAACAAGGCCCGTGACTTGACCCCGGTACACGGTGGTAATTATTGAATCGCAAGGGTCATCCTTGGCTTCTCCTCTACCGTCATTCGTGGAAAGGGGATTCAACATACATAAGGCAGTATGATTAGAGGCCAAGCACAAGTTAGGGAGGCTTGAGCCTGCATCCATGCCTGAAATGTAAGCTCTCATTCTGGTTTACATTTGTGAAAGTAAATACATCAGACTAATAGATATGATTGTTTAAGAGAACTAGTTAAGTATCTCTGTATTCACAACCAACCGTTTTAGGAAGATATGGTAGCTAGCTTTAGACTGACTAGTAGTGACATCATAAGGGAGGTGATGTCACACTATTAGATAAAGAGCGCAAAGTGGCGAACTTTACACAACCTTGACCAAAGAAAGAGTTGTCCCGATTAATAAGGTCAGCCACAGAGAGCTTAACGAATCAGCGTTAGTGAGAAGGGTTAGGGAAGTATGTGGAAGGAGTTGTGCCAGAGAACGTGAGTTATGTTCGGGGAATGGTATTACACAGACTGCAAATTACAAATGAACAGGAAAAGGATCAACAACCAGCTCCACAACCAGCTCAAGGTCCGTGATTTACAGGAATCTAAAAAAGTAAAACTGTGAAATTTCCATTCATGAGTCTGACTTCACGATTATAATTCATTTTCATATCTACTGCTGGAGTTAATGAAAAAACTAAGACAAACATTCCCAGAATGGTGTCTTGCCTCATACAGGTCAGATAATGTGAATTATCTGTTCATAAAACTGTTGTGTAGGGAACAGGAGAAACATAGTAAAGATAAATAACACGATAATAATAATAATGAATTTCATTTCTTTATAACTTGCTTTTCTCAACCTTAAGTGCTAGCCACAACCATTAGGGGCTCCCTGGATAATGTTACGAGTCTTCAACAGTGAATGTGGAAAGAGAGAAATCTACATTCGTTAAATGTGGGCAACCATTATCCTGTTAAATCCAGTAGCTGCATGGGAACATGTCGCTTGAGAGCTAATTTGGCTAATGGTAACAAAACGGAATCTACGACCCATAGTCTTTATTACAATAACTACAACATCAAACAGCCTAAAATCGTAAAAAATTATATTCCACAGAACTGCTCACTGAAGGAGGATGATGAGTCTCTATGTGGCTTTTCAACTCCCCAACGAGCCAACTCTCTGACTCAGCTACACGCAGTGTTCAGACGTTGAGCAGAGTCCGGTGCCGTCAAGGCTCACGTAAACATGAGCTAATATGGATCTGAAGGCACCCTAACTCTGTCCTGGGTCACCCTGGGCCTGCCAGCACATGGCCCTCTTCTACTAAGAGTCCTGGGAGACAGAAGGCAGGTGGGCTGGCGGGCGGGCGGGCAGACGCACCAACAACATACCAAAACAAAAACTCAGGCTCGGGTATGATGAGGGATGTTGAGGATGTTCGGTGACGGAGCTCGGTTGTTGAACCGTTAACGGCTTCTCTAGTGTCACTCAACTCTCCGGTCTCTTCCCGTTGAAAAGATACTGGCCGTCTACGTTCAGAATTAAGGACGTTTTCGAGTTTGTTACATCCTTTCTTGAAGTTTTCAGAAGGCCATTATTTGAGGGAATATCGTGGGACTGTACATATATACACGTACATATAACAGGAAAGAGATGATCCTGTCAGAGGGAATCCTACCTGTGGCGAACGTGAGCTACTCCCAGAATAACCACTTGTTTAAATATCAGGCAGTTAAAAAAGGCCTGTAGAGACATTCTAACCATCAATTGAAACAAAAAAAATATGTTGCACTCCATGGGAATACGTCAAGGAAAAATATAACACTTTACTCAGTAAGTAGTGTCAACTAAGGTCAGTGGGAATCCAGTTCCAGTGTTGTGGAGCCGACATGTCCTCCCTTCAGACAAACCTGTAATTAGCACCGAAACTAGTACCAGCCTACTGCCTGTCATGGCAGCCTACAGCGCCACATCACAGGACACACTGTGGTCTCTAAGTCCTTATCCAAACAGCTGCTATGCTGCACTTTGGATGGCCTTGATTTTACAGCATGGGAAACAGCGGCTTCTTTAGAACGGGAAGAAATTGCTTCTGAGTACATGAGGTGAATGACGAACAGTAGCTCCAAGAGAACGGTGAACGGGAGTCAGATCGGTTTGAATCTCTAGGCGCGAATCCCGATTTCGGATCTGTGCCTGAGGGACAATTGCTATCCGACACATTCAAATCAAACTTGTGATGCTAATTAAAATGTTAGCATTTCACCCATTCCCCGAGGGATCAGTTAATTAAAAGGCAAACGGTTAGTATCTGAGCAGAGATGGCAAAAGTACACATATCCTTCACTCAAGTAGAAGTACAGATACTCATGTTTAAAAATACTCTGGTAAAAGTAGAAGTACTGACTACACTTTAAGGTAAAGTAAGTTAAAGTAAAGAAGTGTGGGCTCTCTCACATATACTTAAGTAAAAAGTAACTACAAGTTCTGCCTGTTTAGTGCCACGCTTTATAACTGGACCTCAAATCATATACATTAATACAAAAAGACACTATAGACAAGCAGAGCATTCACCAGGAATCCTTTTTGGCAATTTCAAACATCTCCTTCATGACCATGGATGATCCGGAATATCTCTGTTCTCAGTTGAAAACTTTCGAAAATACTTGTAAATTTGTAGAAATGTGTTTTTCAATCATTTTGTTCGAAAACATTTTATTGTAACCTTTTGAATGAATTTTTTTCAAAAAACTTCAAAAATATTTTCCACACATACCTCTGTATTTGAGACAACAATCGGGTTAACTAGAGTTTAGAAAAGCCAGCAGAGGCATGGGGAAGCTTAATCCTGTAATATAGTCTGACTTGTAAAAGAATCACGGCTGTCAAATGATTTGTATAACACAAGTCATTACAATTTGGATGTTTTGAGCCCTGTTTCAATATTATCCTAGTCTGGGTTAAAGCACCATAATCCCTTTTGCTTTCCTAATAAAGCCTGGATTAATTCTCTTAGGAGACAACAAATGAGCTTTGGCACACATAAACACGATCACACTCTTCTGTGTCAGCTGTGGAAATGGCCATCTTGTTGTCTGCCGGCCATTGTTAAGGATCCTTAACATCCCGTTTTGGTTAAGCTTACTCCAAGCATACAAACCAGGCCAAAATAACATGAGATTTATCCCCTGTCATGCCAAGGAGACAGGAGGATTTGGGCAACAGGTCTTTTCTCCCTGAGGAGTCGTACAGCTTTGTGTTTCATACAGAACAGGATAGACCTCGTCCCTCCCCAGAGTCGACTTAGTCCCTCACGATAGTACCTGTCATTGCAACAATAATGTGTCAACAAGGTTGCTATACAGTAAACGTATGCAAGCCATTCACCTTTTAAAATGTCTCAGTTGGGCCTTAATCCTCCCTTGGTTGTTGGTGACATTCATGCTTAAACCTTTAAGACTCTTTCTTTGTGCCTCTCGGTGTGTTTCACCACTACACACCCACACACACACACACACACACACTACACACGTTTCCCACATTTCAAACAATAGACAGTGTGTTTACGGATGCCCTTGGTCTGACCTCTCTGAAGCCATTATGTGCAGTGAGTGAGAAGGAATATCTGGGATGAGGGGCACTGTTCCGGTTAGATACACAAGCTAAACAACGATGTGTTGTCTCCATTGCTATATGAGAAGCACAACAAAGAAATATTGATGCTCGGGGCTCTGGAACATGCTGACATTAATCGCTACGGCAACTGAACCATGTTGACGGAATCACATAGGATCCTTAAATGGTGCCATGTTGTGAGTACATCAATGTTACTCATAACAATTGTACAGTTCTCGATGGAGGCCATTCATTTGATGGTTAATCTTTACAATTATATATATACTGTATATAACAATTTAGGGAACAGTTTGATACCAAAGGTAAACAAACAAACCTACCCTAGATCAAATCCTGCCGTGTGGGATGGTGGTCTACAGAAGTGTATCAATTTAAACGGATGAGCTCAAACCGATTCCATATTTCCATATCTTAATTAGAAGATCTTCCAGGCTCCAAACATGCCGATTTGTTTACTTTTGTACTCTATAACAACTCCAAAAAGCTGGGTCACAATTCACCACCAAACAGTTGAAGAACCACAGGTCCTAGGGTTCTCTGAAGGCCTGTGCAGAAGGAGGGAGGGGCAGGGTCCGGGATGCTCCAGGGCTCTTCCAGACCGAACTCATACCATCCAGCTGATATTTTCCCACAGAGTTGAAATGGCTGCTTTTCACAGAGACTGGGGATGCCTGGCCCTGGTTAGCAGCTAGTCAGCACTTTATGGGCTTGCAGCTGCAGACACACTGTGGTCTACACTTGGGCCTCCGTGGACGGAAAATGAGTGGGGGCGAGCGAGTAGGGACCCTCTCCCGGCTCTGACGTCTTTTTACTGAGGTCCGGTTCGTCGAGAACTCCAAAACGCGGTCTGCTGAAACTGTACGAGTCGCTGGTGGAGGTCTGTGTGTGTGTGGGAGAGAGATTTGTTGGGGCGAGGATGGACAGAGCTGTGGTTTTGTAAAGCTGTGGTAGTCCTTAGTCATACTGAAATCAGACAACCACACATCTCCCAAGGTATTGGACGTATTAAACGTCCGATTTTTAAACAGTAATGACAAACTTTGTGTCCCCTTTAAACATGTTGTGTTTAAGCTAATGAGGCCCTTTGAGAGTTAGCAACACAGACCGCTCAGTGCCAGTGGAATGTCAGTTTCTCCTCTTCCTCGTTGGTTTTCGATCGAATTTGAGGAAAACGTGTAAGTTCAGACGAAAATTGGGGGCTTTGTTCTCATGTTCAATATTTTCTTTTTTTTGTATTAGAATACTTATTGTAGCTTTAATGCTAATATGGTATAACAAGCACACACGATTGTGTGAAACGGTGCCATCAGTGTTCTTGTGAGGATATTTGTGTGATGTGAGTGGGTCAGTTATAGTCAATTGTATTGCTTTTATTGGCAAAGCTCACCTGTTCAGAATGTACTGTTGTCACAACACAGTTATCAAGAGACGGTGTAAATCAATTCACATTCTCCATATCACTTCAGTGCTGGCGGATTTGGAGATGAATTTGGAGATGAGTCTGTTTGTCCTCAGGAAATATTTGAGTGGTGGATACGATCATTTAGTCACGGTGTGTTCTAGAATATATCAAACCAGCATAAACACAGGTTAAGTAAAAATGCAAGTTTTTGGCCCATAAATAATGAAAGAATGTTGTTCAGTATTTGTCAGGTGGGGGTTGTGCTTCCTAGGAAACTTCATTATGCGTCGAGTAGTATTTATGCTTGACATGAGAGCACAAAACAAACAAAATACATATTATCCATGTACACAAATATAAACATGGGCCAGGTGTGTCGCTAAGTCTGAGAGAGGAACAAGTATGTGCAATGTGGTAAACATTACATGTTGGGAAATAGCTGTGGAACTTCGCGTGCTGCTAGGGGGGTTGCTAGGGGGGTTGCTAGGGGGGGTTGCTAGAGGGGTCTTGCAGGCTGCCCAGATGCCGTAAAGGCATCTCTCGACACGTCATCTGTCACATGTGCAAGGGGTCCAACACTCCCAATAGCATGCGGAGACCTTCCTGAAAACAAATGATTCTAAGGCCAGGGCTTTTTCCCCCTTCCTTGCACACAAAGTTGATCCAGTGGCATGCCAATGTCTACATTGTAACTGTGTATGCCAATGTCTTAGGGCACTTTCATTTCTGTGGAAAGTTATGTCACTCGCAGGCAGCAGACCACCAATTATAGGAATGTATGTCACCTGGTGTGATAGGTTTCTCTTGTCCTGCAGACAGTGTTTCCTTCGAGCAGGCTCATCGCTGGGTCCTGGTTACCTGATTACATCACTGCAGGGCTACGCTCGTCAAAAACTCCTGTTGTGACGTTACGTTATCTACAAACTACACTTTCATGGACCATGTTTATTGTCTCTTTTCAATATTTACCAGAAATCTGAGCATTCTTTGCTTATGACTTCATTTCCATATCCCTTTGGGGGGGAAGGAATCGACACAAATAAATGGAATATACACAAATATTTACAAGTGTGAGGTCGAGTCATCTGCCATGTATTCCTGAGGACATGCATCATAAACAGTGGGATGGTTTGTCTAACCAACAACATGCACTGTAACCGTAAATATGTAGGATAACACTGTTACCTGGGTAACCTCCCTTTCAAACTCATTCCTATGGGAATACATCGATGAGTCGAGGAGAGGGCCTTCTGGTAAAGGTTTCATCAGAGATACGGTCAAGTCAGCTTCGTCACAAACCTCTCCGTGTCCCTCAAAATGACCTCATTTCAGTCGTAGGGGTTTTCCAAAGATGTACGAGGAAAGTTATCCCCTACCGTACCGTACGGCTCTACAAGGTGACATCCTCTTTCTGCAAGTCACCTGAGATCAGAGTGTTCCTGCTCTGCCAGTGGTCGTCATGGTCCCCAGTGGGGCTGTCGTCATGGTCCCCAGTGGGGTGAATCCCTGGGGAAGTGTGGAGACGAGGGGGATGTGCGCTGCTCTTCAGAGAGGCCGATAGGAGACAGACAGCCTCCGACAGAGATGTCCCTGTGCTAGCCAGGAGTCTGACTCCATGTTGCTTCCCAGCTGCTCTCTGCTGTCTAAACACTCACAATCTGAGTCATCGTGTGGGGAGGTGATGTCATCACCTTATTCAGCTACTGGAAAGTGCCAGAGTTTGTGTTTGTATCTCCTGGGTAGCCTCCACTTCCTATACCCAGGTTTTCCTCCCTCTTCGTGTGGGTTTGCAGGGTAGATTGGAGGTTGAAATATTTGGAGATGAACTCATGAAATACATCTGGGAATGGATGGTGGTCCATTGTATTCTTGTTTTGTATTTTATCACGATAGCCTGACTGTCATTGCAATTAACAGCCTGTAAATAGACGTCACACTTCGGCTGTTCCACCAAAACAATACCTCAGCCTTGAGGTAGCTGTCAGCTCTGGCTGAGGAAGAAGGAGACATGGTGAATGATGTGTTCGTTTCCAAAAGCTGGAGGACAGACCTAGCCTGAGGAGATGTCATAACTAGAATTCATCATCTTCAGTTTGGAGATGTCCTCGATCTGCAGATGGGGCAGATCTTTTTCAGTGGATATTTATGTCTGACTAATAAAAAAAATGGCAGAAGGAGAGTTCATTTTCCATTTCCTGTCAAGGAACTTAAATATCAGAATTTTGAACGGAACCAAGATCAAAAACAGGCTGAACCAAAAATCGTCCCATTACGGCTGAACGAATCCTACTAAATGGATTGAGTGCTAACAGTTCTCTGGGCCAAAACCATGACACTTTGAAAGGAAGGACATTCCTATGAACCAGGATATACAGTGCCATGAGTTGTGGTGAACACCAAAACCCACTTTTCCCTCCCACTCACACGACTGAGAAGGTGCCAGATAGTGAGCTCAGCATGCTGAGAGGGCAATGCTCTAGGCCATATGGTGGAGCTCTCTCTCTCCCAGCTCTCTCCTAGCTCTCTCTCCCAGCTCTCTCCTAGCTCTCTCTCCCAGCTCTCTCCTAACTCTCTCTCCCAGCTCTCTCTCCCAGCTCTCTCTCCTAGCTCTCTCTCCCAGCTCTCTCTCCCAGCTCTCTCTCCTAACTCTCTCTCCCAGCTCTCTCTCCTAGCTCTCTCTCCCAGCTCTCTCTCCCAGCTCTCTCTCCTAGTTCTCTCTCCTAACTCTCTCTCCCAGTTCTCTCTCCTAGCTCTCTCTCCTAACTCTCTCTCCCAGCTCTCTCTCCTAGTTCTCTCTCCTAACTCTCTCTCCCAGTTCTCTCTCCTAGCTCTCTCTCCTAACTCTCTCTCTATTAGCTCTCTCTCCTAAAACGCAATTTTGTCCTGTGCCTCTGAAAACAGCTGGCATTCGTATTCTACGACTGGCATGGGCGTCCATCGCAGGATGCTCTCCTCAGAGAGACAGCATTCACCGGAATGCGAGAGTGGGAGCACAAGGTATCACTGAGCATAGCTGTGGACCTGAACCCAAGCACTCATCTTCAAAGCCTTACCTCTGTCTCAGTCTCAATCAGACTACTATTTTTAAACATGGAAAAAACCCAAACACTTGACATGAGCTCGTCCTGTCCTTCTCAAGAGGGTCAAGTAGAGGGAGTCCTCTCTTTTTGACATCCAGCAGCCTCCTTCATACTTTCGTCTCACATTTGACCCCCTGAGGAGGGAGTACGGCCTGCCATTGCTCCCGGCCCTTCTCCCAACCTGCACAGCGTGGTCGTGTTCGGAATGACTTACGATATTTGAAAAGTCGTTTCACATCTATACTTTTGACCTCGCCAGCCGCTGGTTTCATTCATCTCTCCTGCCTGAAGGAAGCCTGTGATAGTACACACATACCTAGCCATTTACCTGCGTGTCAGAGGTGGCACTGTGTACTGTAGATCATCCTGTCTAGATACAGGACACTTACAGCTTGAGGGATTCAATAACACGATAAATATATTTGCTATTATTATTTATGATGTGAGTTTGATTTGAATAATGACTAAGATACAGACAGGAGTCTCTGTGCTGTGAACGGGCGCCAACCTTTGAAAACTCGCTCCTGTCACTTGAATTACACTCACACGGCCTGTAATAAGTTTCAAGTTACACGGAAGCACGTATAATGCCAAAAGGATGTGGTTATTAAAAAAGGATTACGTTTATCTTATGGGCACTGCCTGTCACATTTGTTTCAGCGAATATTTAATTTTTGAAATTCAGGAGGACTTTAAAAGCAGGAATTTTAGAGGGAAGAATCCAGGCACAAGGAACCCCCTTGTCCTCTGGCACAGCCTATGTGCTCTGTTGTACCCCGACAGAGTATCCTAAAAGTTCATGAACGTGAAAGTAAGGACAGAATGTGTCAGGAATGTGCCTGGACTACGTTGTGCACAGCCAGACGTTATTCCACGTCACCTCATCAAGTGATATGTTCCTCTCAGCCATTAAACTCATTGTTTTGAGGTGAGGCACCTTCAACAGCATCTGAATGAGCCGTTGACTCACCTTCGAACCTTTACTGCTCTCCATTGGGTTGTTACCAATAAACTGTCTTGATTATTCATTGTCTTGGTATGATGATATATATATATATACTTGATTACATGCAATTATTCCAATGAGTCTAAGTACTGTTTTATGGCTTTGAAACTCTTTTCCTAGAAGAGCAAGTCAGTGAATGCACAATGGAAACAGTCTCGTTGCTGGAGGAGAGAGATTTCTGATGACAAAGCAGAGAAGCGCTGCTCATAAAAAAAGAAGGAAAAAAGAGAGAACCTAACCAAAACCTGCCCAAACATTCTTCTGTTTCTATGGCAACTCCACCATTCCCTTCAGATGTGGAAGCCAGTGGGGAGGTGAAGCGTTGCTGAGGGTCGACGCGGTGGTAGATTTCCACGTACCCAGGCTGTGCACGGCGTGCCCACGGGTACGGGCGTAACCGACATGGAGACGAGGATTTGGCGAGGTGAGGAAGACTCCCTCCTCCTGAGATTCCTCCCCCTCCGTTATTTGAAATCCTTCACCTCTGCCCGATCCATCCCAACTGTGTTGTGTTCTTACGGCATGTATTCTGGGGGATGTGTGTGTGTGTTTGAGAGGGAGCTGCTGGTGGAACAGTGTTCTCAAAGGACAGCGATTGTAAGGCCTTCCATGGGCCTCGGCCCAGTCGACATAAACATTTTGGTGTGTTGGAATCAGTTTGTGTCTACCATCGCAACGAGGAAGTGACTCTATAACCATGGAGACACAAACATCTCCAGCACACACACAGAGAGAGAGAGAGAGACAGATAGAGAAAGAGAGAGACACAGAGAGAGAGAGAGAGAGAGAGAAGTGGGAGATCCATCTGAGGTATGGATCCTGTCTGTCTAAACCAGATGCTTTGACACAAGCAGCCAGCTGGTGTTTTGTATGCACCTCAGCAGTCCTGTCAGACGAAAGCTGCAAAAAGCCCCCTCACTTATACATTATAGCTCCAGTTGAACATAAATCCCGCATGCAGTCTTCTACACAGTTACTGGACTGTTTGTTTCCATTCTTGAAATTGCAACTTGACAACTACTCATGTCATCGGCCAGTCTTTGGGTGTCCTCTCACCCTCATGTGAAACTGCGCTATTGTCTTAGAAATATCACACCGTCTTATTGAAAACATGCAAAGCCAGATCAGAGTTATTGACCCAGAGTTGATGTGAAGCCACTCGATGGGGCCCGACTAGATTAAACTACTGCTGACGGCCACCCTGCCCAGCCATTGTTCTCTTGGAAAACCTGGACTCATAATTTCCCTGGTAAATTAGACAAAAAGAGAAAACGAGGCCGTCAAACGAAGAAAATCAGCTCTGACTTAATCAAGACCGTGCTACGATGTAATTAGAAAATTGTTCAAAGCTTGGCGACAATTGCGGCACAAACGGCTCCATCAATCCCGCCTGCTCTTTGGAACATTTGGGATCTCATCCCATTGGCATGTCAGCTTAGTCAGTGTTCACAACCAAACAAAAAAAAGAAACACACAAGGGAACCAACCTGAATCCAGAAACACCTCACCATCCGTCTTGTCATCTGGAGCCACAGCTGTGTTTCACTTCACATTAGTCCCCATCCAGTCAGTTGCTTCCTGCTGGTCGACCCCAGTGTTTCTAAAGTCCCTGCTCCCTCCCTCTCAGTGGGTCACCGTCCACAGCCCGTCGGGCTAGACCGAGACACACGGCTTCAAGTTCCCCCTCCCGTGTCTGGCTGTCATCTCCAGAGCTGTCTGGCCGCGGCTTCGTCCATCCTCCTGTCAGCGATGGCGGAGTAGAGGGGTGAACGAGTCCGCAGTCCAACTTTGCTCAACTGTGTGAGGAGTCAGGCGCGTCGTTGCTCAACTTGTCGGCCGCGGGGACAGTGGTCGCCGTTTGTTAATCTGTTTTTTTTCCCCCGTGAGAGCGACGGTGACTGCTAGCTCTGTGGCGTTCTGTCACCGCGGCGCGGAGGCCGCTAGGAGGAAGGAGCCAAAATCAATAGTTATAATCAGGCATCAGCCACACGAATGAGGTCAACGCCTCGGGACATGGGGGGATGTCAGGGCTGGGATGCTTGTTCGAGCACACAGCGCAGCCCTTTCGACACAGTCAACCGCTCAAATGTGAAATGATTCATGAAGTCGTACTCTAAAGATAACTGTGATCATGTTTGTGCTGCTGGAACCCACTGTGTGTCTGTCCTTGTTTTGGGTACGTCAAATTAGATAAAGTGAGCCGGGCACGGAGAGATGGATGACGCTCTCTGGCGTTTACATTCTAGAAGAATCCAGTACGCCGTCCGTCCCCTCGTTTCAGACACGCTACTATACACAAACGATCCATCTCATCGTCGCCCCGGTCAAAACAAGAGTTAGTTCTGTTTCGGAACCTTAAGTGTCACTATTGATTATAGTCATGGCGATTGCTCTGTTTTGGCAAACAAACCCCTACTAGGTTTCCATCCATCTCCCGCTCTGTCCTTGTCCTGGTGGTGGCTGTGTTTGGGTTCAAACGGAGACTGCGAGTGCCTACCCTCTCAGCAGCTAATCCCCCCCCCAGGCACTCATCCATCAGAGAGGCGAAAGCCTGGGTGAGAAATCTGCAGGGAAATCTGTGGCAGGATCTTCAGTCCCTCTCACTCAGTCTCCAGACTCGCTATTGAAGAGGAGCGACAGGAGGCTAGCCGCCCAATCAGAGAGAGAAGGATTTGGAGTGACAAATATGTTTGACGGGATAGAGATAAAGGTAGTAGACTCGTTAGAGATAAACAAGAGGTGGTAAACATGGTAACCACGCCAACATGGTGACCACACCAACATGGTGACCACACCAACATGGTGACCACACCAACATGGTAACCACACCAACTGTTCCAGACGTGTAATCTCCACAGTTTAATGAGAGTGGAACTTTTAATGAAAGTCAAACATTTCTAATGCCCTATGTAACCTTTGTCATAAATGTCATGCGTTATCTAAATGTTCATTAGGTTAATGGTGGACATGGGACGGCCCTCTGTGTTCTTTGATCTGGTTTCTTCTTTGGAGTGGACGTTATCAGTGGTTCTTTGAGTTGGTGCAGCCTGCAATAGCAGTGTATTCAGGGCATCCTACATTATGTGCCAATACTGACACTTACCTAATCTCTTTCTAAAGACGAGGATTTCTTTTCTCCCATAAATGTGTTTTACGTTGAGTCCTGCTTTATGTCTGAGTCTGATTACCATGGCAGGAATTTTTATACAGTATTTCCTCTGAGAATGCCTTGAAGGTTATCAAATCATTCCTGTCTCGTCCAAATGATGGATGAGTCTGGTGTAGACTGTTGATGAAATACAAGAATGTGGGTAGATATCCCATTTTCTGCATGGATTTAAAGATGAGTGTTTCAGGGGTCATTTCACACAGTATCTGTTCAGATGGTTTTAGGGTTGGAAAAATGTAGACAAAGGATTTTCCCAAAACGGCTTTCTTGGCAAACCTAGAGTCTACTTGAAATCTTATGAAATATGAGATGACGATTTTGGCATGACATCACCCTCAGACTGTAGAATACATCAAAGCTGTGATAACAATCCGTTGGCCGACGAGGAGAAACGGCAGCGGTAGCAGATTATAAAGTCACTTTCAATTCATCCATATTTAATTAAGGTACATTAATCAAGATTACCTTTTCAAAATTGATGCATGACGGCACTTCAAGTGACGTGTTATGTTTATACGTGATCATACAGTCAGTTAATTAGCTTGACATTGTATTAAAGTTTCACAACTCTTTGTTATTGCACAAACTATTATTAACTGTTGTTGCAAGATCGTGTCTCTCACGGCTCTCGCTCAGTAGCAGATCATGTCGTAAGAAGCTGTGTGGATTCCCACCAAAACAAACTCTGTCCCATATTCATTAATCAGCCCTCACACCAGGAAGCTGTGAGGTCATCACTACTGGACGCTGGACGGTCTCCTAGACATTATTCTAGCCAATCGTCGGACAGCTGTGATGGATAAGCTGCGCTGAGAGCTCCAGTGGAGATGTTCTGTTCCAGACTAGCCAAACGTAAACTAACTCAATCTCGTCAGTTAGATTTTTAGAAATTGTTTATTATTAAGATCTAATGGAAAGCTTTGTAAAGTGCCCTGGCCTGCACTTAAAACACAACGTGATGCAGATGTTGGATTCTTATGAATTTTCGAATATCAGGCCCTCTTGTTGATAGTTCTCGCAGTTCTGACTTGTGTCTCCCACTGTCTCTCAAAAGACACTCTCTGGTCTAGTATCATGTGATCTAACCTTATCAGGTTGAACATTCTAGATGCCAGATGGTATTCTCATAGATCTCAACGTTTGAGGCCGGTGCATATAGCTTCCTCTCTTCTGACTCTCAGATCAGCTCCCAATGGTAGATATGTTGCCCAGAGGAGCATTGGCTGATGTCACGTCCTGTCAGGAAGTTGTTTAACACGGTTCACTGGTCCAAGATCATCAATAAAACAAACTCCACTCTGCCAGAAGGCCTTATCTCTTGAGTCAGCTTCATATTTCCTCGCTGTCCGTTTGACATTTACATGTAGTCATTTAGCAGACGCTTTTATCCAGAGTGACTTACAGTACAGGGACATTCTCCCCGAGGAAAGTAGGGTGAAGTGCCTTGCCCAAGGACACAACGTCATTTTGCATGGCCAGGAATCGAACTGGCAACCCTCAGATTACTATCCCTATTCCCTAACCGCTAAGCCACCTGACTCCCTAGTTTTGCAACAATTACAAACAAAAATCTAAGATCCGAGACCCCATCTAGTCATTCCTTCAAAGATACAAAAGGCAGTCCTGAGGCGGCTTTACAGCTGCAGTAAATTAAAGCCCTTTCCAAACGCCCGTTATCAGACATCAGATGAGCCAGATTGCTCATGCACACACACAACGCACCTTCTTTCACACTTGACCATCGACCATTAGAAATGTTCCTCAACTCAAAGTGTGATGCGGAAATAATGCAGCAGGGGTGTAGGGCTACTATGCAGTGTTGTGACACTTCACCATGGGCTTCTGGCAGGACGAGACAATGATTAAATATCACAGAGAAGAAACTCTGAATTCATGCATACGTAATTGAAGCGTTAGCTGTTAACCGTCTCTCAACGGATGGCTGCATCATGTCGCACGTTTAAGAACTGAAGAGCCGTTTTGTAGTCAGGGATTTACTGTGTCATGTGGAATCAACAGCCGTCCACACACAGTCTGGATTGAGTAGCCCATGGGAACAGGAAATGTTGGTTAGTTTAAGAATGAGTTTGAACAAGGTTTTAAAGTACCTTCTATGCTTCTTGTATACCCCTATATTACAGATTGAGGTTTGACACCGATGCGATTATAACTTTGAATACCACAGTTTCACACAGCCTATCTGATTTAAACGTGAGGAACATCCAACAATGTCAAGTCTATCTACTAAACGGTGTCAAACTGTCAAACACTTGGCACTTTCAAGTATGGAAACCATATACCTAAAAATCAGCTAAATCACTAAACTCAGTTGGTATAAAACATCAAAACTTTTTTTTTCACGCAATAAAAATAAATACCCCCCCCCGGTATCATTGATATGAAGTGAAATGGTTTCCGTGTGTGCGTGCGAGTCGTTGGCTGGCTAATGGGACTTCCAGCAGACCTCACACCGTTCCAGCGGTTCAGATGGGAGGCGTGTGTGAGCCAGGAACACCCTTCGTCACTTCACTGCTGGACAACACCATTCCATGGAAATAAACCCCCGGAAGTCCCTGTTAAAAGAAACAAAACGTCTATTAAAGAAGAGACAAAGGAAAGAGAGTGATACAGACAGAGAGTAAGACAATAAAATATATTCAACTTAAGAAAATAAAATCTGGTGTAAAGTGACGATGGAAAACGAGAGAAAGACAAAGAAGTGAAGAGAGAGAGTTGAGGGAGATGCAGTCTGGTGGAGTTCAGCTGGGTTTAGCATTACATTTACATTTAGTCATTTAGTGCTCATTAGTACTCCTGACCAGGTCCAAGACCAGTCTGATCGAATGTAGTCTGACCGGGGGAAAGCGTCTTCAGGATTTTCCCTATGCTCTTCTTTCTGGAAGTTCAAAGAATACATTTACATTACATTTAGTCATTTAGCAGACGCTCTTATCCAGAGCAATTTACAGTAAGTACAAGGACATTCCCCCCGAGGCAAGTAGGGTGACCGCTCAGCCACCTGGAACCCCAGGATGAGTGGAGTGGAACTCCAGGTCCACTCTGCTGGGGAGCCTCGTTAACGATGGAGCCAGTGATGTCATCCAGTGATGTCACCCTTTAGTCTGGGAGTGAAACGAGAGCAGGGGCTTTCCCCTCTGAAGCAGTTCACCAGCCTCACCGTACAGCCTCACCGTACAGCCCACCGTACAGCCTCACCGTACAGCCTCACCTCAGCTCACCGAGCCTCACCGTACACTCACGCACCCTCACCGCAGTCAGCAGCCTCACCGTACAGCCTCACCGCACAGCTCACCGTACAGCCTCACCGTACAGCCTCACCGCACAGCCTCACCGCTACCGCAGCCTCACCGTACAGCCTCACCGTACAGCCTCACCGCACAGCCTCACCGTACAGCCTCACCGTACAGCCTCACCGTACAGCCTCACGTACAGCCTCACCGTACAGCCTCACCGCACAGCCTCACCTCAGCCTCACCGTACAGCCTCACCGCACAGCCTCACCGTACAGCCTTGGCTCAAGGCTGGAGAGTACATGTGTTACTTCCTGTTCTGGATATCATGCGTATGATGTGTGTGGTTGGACTGGTCAGAGAATAAAGTAAGATGTTAGGCCTTTTCGTCACACACTTTCACGTACAATTCTTGTATATGGGGAAGTTCGAGTAAAAGCTAGTCACTACAGAAAGATCCATACTTTCACTTATGAGTGAGAGCATTCAAAACCTCGACAGTCTCTACTTTGACAACGTTCACCACACTGTCCTATGGAGAATGGAGTAACCGTTCGAGAACTGTGTTACAGTGGATAATGATCAAAGCAGCAGGGATTGGGTGAAGGAATGGTGTGTCTACATCCTGTTTTTAATTACGTATTGATGGAACCACAGGGAGTGACCTGATTCCAATGCTAACTGGTCGCCGTGACATTCGTTGGTCACAATGTCAGCCGCGATGCACATCGTATACTGTGCTTTCCCCTCTACACTGAATGATTAGGAGGAAGTCTCAACTGTTGCTCGGTAACGTCTGACTAGAATCCAGACTAAATCGTTTGTGTCTGATAGGGTTAGAATGTTGATGGACTTCAGAACGACGATTCCATCAGAACCGAATTTCTGAATGCTATGGAAGTCATTTACTGCCTGGTTTTTCGGAAATAAAAGAATACTTTTAAAACATCCGCTCAGATCATATATATCGCATCGTTTCTCAGCCCCGCTGTCCCTCAAGGACAAAGCGTTGAAAACCCAGGAAGATGGGGGTGGACAGTAGATCAAAATTTACAATCTCTCTTCTGACATTGGCACGACTTCACTCCAGATTCTCCAGTGCCTCGATCAGAAGATAGCATATTTTCAGAATATGCCTAGCAACCGATCTGTGTTTTTCCTAAACCCTCGAGCTGTAAAACGCCATCTCCGGGCCGCCGTGCCGAGGGGAAACTATGAGGGGGGATTCCCGTCCTCGGGTAATAAAGATTCCTGTAAACTCAGTGGGGTCTCCGGACATGTTGCTATGACGATGACGGCAGAGAGCTCTTTACTGCAGTTTCCTTTGCCACTGTGTATCGCCGTTCCCGTCCGAACCTTCTGCGTGACCCGTTTCATGCATACTTCTCCTGAATGTGACTAACTGCTTTCTGAAATGTGTGGCTACATACAGGAAAGCTTGTGTTTTATGGCAGTCAAGGCAATGGAGGAGAGTTGGCGATGTGTCGATGTGAGCGATAAGATTTGAAACAGATTATGGGATTTGGTCCGTCTATCTGGACCTCCCCTCCAAACCCCGTGTCCACAGAGAGAACACAATACTATGACATCATGCTTTGAGATATTGTACTGCACCTTGCCTTCGTTATAAAAGGTTTAAGTCTATATATAAATAGTCACTTCTGGATTGCCATGGGAAACAATTCTCAAAAGTTGTATTAGTTATTTCACAACTTGCCACAGTTGTTCCTGAAATGGCATACTGTAATTCATACAGGTAAATGTTAGGTACTGTGTGCAGTTATGTGAAGGATTTATACATTGAAAGAGGGCACCTTGTCTACATGACATCATCATGACATGATATCAACAAACGTTAGAAAGTCGTTATGTAAGTGTCCTGTATGTCCAATTTCTATCATATGTAAATGATAAAACGTAAATATGACAAAATGATTTCTTCTTTGTGTATGGCTGGCAGGAGATACTGGAATTCAAACTTCCTGACTCACTGGCTACAATCAAAATCACAAAATAAATCTAAACACAGCGCACAATTCATTCCTAAATAGTATATAAGGAACACATTTTTGCGATTAACACACAGTCGTATGAACGTCATCGTATATAGCTGGGACGGTCACCCTTGAACTATAGTACCTGTGAGTAAGTCTAGGCACCATGATTCATAAGAAATGTACCAAGACAGCTCCACAGGTTTTGACTGATTACACTTTACCACTGTATTATCATTAAACGCACTTAACGATCGGTATCAAAAGAACTGGCTGGAAGCAAACTGTCAAACGGAGACATGGCGGGAAGAGAGCCGTGAACTTTGACCCTCTGCTTCGTCACGCCTCTGGAATCCTGAAAACGATGACATCATCGATACCCCTGGCTGTCAAAAAAACAAACATTAAGACCTATTAGCAGGTTCACAGTCTTCTGGTGGGGAGACGCTTGCGCATGTAGTTGGCTTTCAACACAGTCTACCACTACTGGATATCTACATGTGGGTCATGGCTCTGTGGTGAAGGCAGACAACGCTTCTGAGCTACTGGAGCAGAGAGACATGGCATGATAAACGGCTGCAATTACCGTGTGTCATTACAAAGTTAAAAAAAATAAGGTGGGGGGAAGGAAGGGTTCAAAGGTGTACGGTGCTTTAGAAAACCACAATGCCTCCCGTAATATGTCCCATCTGGGACACCTTACCTCACATCGCTGCTGTAAGGAGAGCGTTTTGGTTCTGTAGGTTCAGGGCGTACATATATTGTATGTCTTCATCAGATTAACTATAAGTGCTGCCATAAGTCACAGTACTGTAAGTTCAAGGTTAGGGAGGTATCATTACTATGGCAACAATATGGACTACGGAGAAGGGTACAAAACCAGAGACTTCGAACCATGTTTCTAGGATTACTGTAAAGCTCGGAGATGGATGATCTTTATCCTGGAGAACATCTAAACCTACGGCGTCGGCTCTATGGCTGACGTCCTGAGGATCGCGTTTCCCTCCTCACAGCAGACCCACAAAGGAATGAGTGTCGTGACGCGATTTCCCCAGAGACGTTCGCGTTTCATGTGACTTTAAGTACGTTTTAGTGACTGATGCGGGGAGTTCCATGGAAATGTAATCATCCGAAACCAAGCTTCAAGACAAAAAACGACATCTGTTACCGCAGTGTTTAGTCTAGGGGGATACCTCCTGACATGCACGTACACAGATGAAGAGCAGAGCCCCCAGAGGTCTGTGATGTCATCCCCAGGCTCGGAGCTTTTAGATGACATATTGCTGTGTCATCCTCGGTTGTCCCCGTGTCCTCCCTGGGTGTCCTCTGATTGCATCGCCTCACTTCTGCCCCGGTTTCTCGTTTCCTGATTCTCCTCAGACAGGGGGTACGTCAGTGAGGGAATGCCTGGGTGCAGGGTCCAGTAGGCATGGAGGGGAGGGAGGAGGGGGAGGGGAGGGAGGAGCGGAGGGAGAGGGGAGGAGAGGAGGGGAGAGGAGAGGAGAGGAGAGGGAGGGAGAGGGAGAGGAAGAGAGAGGAGAGAGAGAAGGAGAGAAGAGAAGAAGAGAGAGAAGAGAAGAGGAGAGAAGAGAAGAGAGAAGAGAAGAGAAGAGAAGAGAAGAGAAGAGAGAGAAGAGAAGAGAAGAGAAGAGAAGAGAAGAGAAGAGAAGAGAAGAGAGAGAAGAGAAGAGCGAGAGAGAAGGACGAGATAAGAGAAGAGACAGAGAAGAGAAGCTATCTGCTCCAGCTATGACATCTCCTCTCATCTCCTCGCTCTCCTCTCCTCTCCTCTCCTCTCCCTGTATGGCCTGGCCTGGCCTGGTATCCATCACAGGAAGATCCAGAAACCTTGTCTTAGTTGTAATCTCATTCATTCCAACTGTCTAGTCTGGATCAGTCTCATCCGGCCGGATACAATCTGCTACCGCACATCATGATGGATGAAGTGGAAAAAAAAATGGAATGGCTCAGTTCATCTCTATTAGAAGGAAATGGAAATGAGTAGTTTCCGACTGCAAACACTCTGATCCCTCTCACTTTTTGTATTTTTCTCAAATGACTTTTGACGGCTCTCTTACACAAGGCTGTTACCACACCTTTGGCATTTCCAACTTGACTTTCAGCTGCTCTGCTCAGAAAAAAACTGAACCCGACGGCATTGTTTGAATTCTAAAACTGTCAGGTTAAACACACACTAGTAAATTTGAATGTTGAGGATTGTTATTAGAGCTCTTTTTACTCACTAACCCCTGTAAACCAGCGTTCAGATCCAGGTGCCTGATTACTGGTGGAGTACGTCAACCTTTATACCACGAGGAATAGAAGACATCCGTGTTGTCACTACAAAGACTTCATTTCCAGTGAAGGTGTGGACCAACTATGAAATGTGTTCATGGAAACCAAATAAAAGTCAAAGTAAAAAATAAAAAAAAGAACTTAACATTTCACAAAATACTATACAATCACTTACAACTCTGACTTTTTAGATACTTAATCTAAGATAACTTAATGTACCAAACTTCGAAGGTCCTTTTTATTTATCCTCTGAACTCTTTTTCTGGCAGTGTGACGGTCAGCCTTGAGGGTCAGGTCAGATCATAGTCCTCCTCGATCACCTCATGCCTCAGGAATCCCATCTCCTTCCCCAACCTGGTTTAAAGAGGCGTTCTTCACGCAAGACGGGGAGTATACGAGGTAGATCGGCTCCATCAGATTCGAGTTATGCGTGGATGTGGAGTGGATGTGATTCCGTCTTTGTCTTCAGGGACCTTGTTATAGTCCTCAGTGGTGACGCAAAAAAAGTGTGGTGGCGCTGGATGAAACTAAACGTTGATATGATATAAAATGTCTCCTTCTCACCTCGGGCCGTATCAATTATTCAACACCAATCATTCCCGCATCTAGAAATATAGTATGTGACAAGTTCTCATCGGAAAACAATTATTAAACACGAACGCACGGTCAGGAAAGCGATTTTTGCGTGTAAAATAATTCAGTGTGACCGTGCCAGACCTGTCGGCTATCCACATCCTGACCAAGAACAGTGTGTGTGACACCACAGGGACACACACGTCCCCCTGCATGAGCCCCAGGAACCAGTTTCCACAGCTCTTCCTGACAGCAGAAGAGAGCTGAGACAAACGGGCCTCTGTTAACGTTCATCATATTTCATAATTTTCCATCTGTTGAGCCATCACTCTCCCCCTGGTTGTTCTCCCTATCGCACCCAACAGGCTGAAAGCACGTGGGAGAGGCTAATAGCTTGAGCTAGGAGCACAGGTCCTTCAGATGGAAGATGTTTCCACTCGGTGTGCCCGTGTTATTTATAGTTCTCCCTGCTTTGGGAAGGGAGGGAGAAAGGCTTCGTAGTTAGTGAGGAAAACTTCCTCATGGCAAAAGGTTTACTCGTAAACAGAATAACCCACTCGTTATATTTGTCAGACGATAAATATGTTTTTTCCTTATCTACTCGTAAAAGATTCACGAGTAGGTAAACATATAAATTGTCCTTTTTCACTATGGCACGATATCGGTTCAGTGGAGCTCAGGTTGCCATGCTAAATAAAGAACAATATTTTTCCTTTAAATCTTTTTAAGCTTCCAACATAAGTGGGAAAGTCAAAAGAATCCCCCCTCCCACCCCGACCCCAAAAACGGAATCATAAATAAAGACCAAAATGTTGCTCAAAAAACCTCGATAAAACTGTTACCATCTCTCAGGCAAGCTGCTTCAAGTGGAACAACATGCAGTTACACAAATCATCCAGTGACTCCACGATGCCCCCCCGACGTCCCCACATCTGGACCTGGGACCGGCAGCGGGTCACACTGGGGCTCTCACACTTTACCGTCTGTGACACGTCACTGGTGTGTTCAGGAGTTTCTGACAACAAAAAGCCATTGACCCCCTTCCTCCTCCTCTCTCCATGGAGCCTTCCTCCTCCTCTCTCCATGACCCCTTCCTCCTCCTCTCTCCATGGAGCCCTTCCTCCTCCTCTCTCCATGACCCCTTCCTCCTCCTCTCTCCATGGAGCCCTTCCTCCTCCTCTCTCCATGGAGCCTTCCTCCTCCTCCTCTCTCCATGGAGCCTTCCTCCTCCTCTCTCCATGGAGCCTTCCTCCTCCTCTCTCCATGACCCCTTCCTCCTCCTCTCTCCATGGAGCCTTCCTCCTCCTCCTCTCTCCATGACCCCTTCCTCCTCTCTCCATGGAGCCTTCCTCCTCCTCTCTCCATGACCCCTTCCTCCTCCTCTCTCCATGACCCCTTCCTCCTCCTCTCTCCATGGAGCCTTCCTCCTCCTCTCTCCATGGAGCCTTCCTCCTCCTCTCTCCATGACCCCTTCCTCCTCCTCTCTCCATGGAGCCTTCCTCCTCCTCTCCCATGAAGCATCCTCTCTCCTCTCTCCATGGAGCCTTCCTCCTCTCTCCATGGAGCCTTCCTCCTCCTCTCCATGACCCCTTCCTCCTCCTCTCTCCATGGAGCCTTCCTCTCCTCCTCCTCCTCTCTCCATGAGAGCCTCTCTCTCCCATGCCCCTCCTCCTCTCCATGGAGCCTTCTCCTCCTCTCTCCATGAAGCATTCCTCCTCCTCCTCTCTCCATGACCCCTTCCTCCTCTCTCCATGGAGCCTTCCTCCTCCTCTCTCCATGGAGCCTTCCTCCTCTCTCCATGAAGCCTTCCTCCTCCTCTCTCCATGACCCCTTCCTCCTCCTCTCTCCAGTGACCCCTTCCTCCTCCTCTCTCCATGGAGCCCTGACTGGCCTCAAAACGAGACCTGAAACGTCCACACCGGCAGAACATGCCGACAAACTCCCAACCCATGTGTTTCGCATTTGGGACGTTTAAGAGGGGTCTTCGCTGGGTTCTTTTGAAGAGGTGGGGAAATTGCCCGGTCCTGTTGCCCCAGCGCTCCTCTGCCTGGGAGTTTAACTCTAACAGGGGGTTGTAGGAAGCTGTGCCTGGCGCCCCTGCGTGCTGGTATCAGTATTCATTAGAACACTCTGGATATCATTATTCCGAGGGGAAACCTCAACATCTAAATGTCTTCCATTCCACTTTTTTTTGTATTCCTCTGCCCCCAGTAGTGACACATGGCACACCTCATGTATTTTATCTGCCAGTAAACTGTTTCGATATCGATTTTTTTAGTTTGTCCCTGAACTTAAGTGTGCAACAATAATCCCCTCCAACTGCTTGTACCGTGAATATCGTTAGCAGCCTAGCAGAAGATTCAGCACCAACAAGAGGGCCACTCCCAAAGGGAACCCTTGGCCCCAGGGCTGTTTTACCAACGTTTTAAGACCAGCAGGAGCCCAGATTCATTAGAGAACTCTGACCTGGCCCCAATATACAGGCACGGTAACCTCCTGGAGAGCCAATCAGAGAGCTCGTTAGAGGGATCCACCCCTTGTTATTGGCTACGCCTGGGGCTGTGTGTGTCACTCTGATACAGGAAGAAGGGCACAGCAAGACCACTGGCTTACATAAGGATGTGATTTGAGAGACATCTTGTTTGGGCGAGGATATAACATTTTCAAGTGCTATTTTGCCTCACCTCCTCCTCGTCAGTCATAGGTTTTGCGTGTGTGTGTTTGTCATGTAAGCCCCATGCTTAATAAATGAGAGTAATGTACCATACAGCGGATAAACAAGTTCAGTCTTTGATTTAGAGTCTACATAAACAGGACAAAGCGTTTTTCTCCTCTGCTAACACATAAAAACACTCTCTTATCAAACATCCCCCCCCTCACTGCTTCAGACTGTTTAGATTTCACTTGAACATCCTAGTATACTTTTCAACATTTATTTGGTCTAGTCCTCCTTCATGACATCATAGTCTTTGAATAGGAAGCGATTCCGTAACCCAAACCTATGAGCCGGGGAGGCAGAGAACTTAATGACATCATGCCATCGGGACATGTGGCTTCTGACTACTGCGAACTTAATCCACTTGCTTTGTTACCAGTCTGTCTCAGCCTGGCAGAGGTTAGTGAAAGGAGACCAAGATGGATTAAGAAGCCACTGCTGCTATTCCCTCTGTCTGAGGCGGATGAAACGAGATCTACCCGCTTTCCAAGCGAAGGGATCGGGGGCCTGGCACGACCACAGAACCACGTGTGAGACCATCTCGAAGGTACACGCTCGTGCCAGGTGAGATTGGGGGTCTCCCCCACCTCTCAGCACCCTGTCAGAGGAGTCGATGTCCAGTCTGACGCGGGATGTTAGCAGACTGCGCTACTGGAGGCTGGTGTGGAGCCCAGACAGCTGTGTGGGTCAGTCCCCTCTCCCCTCTCCCCTTCTCCCCCAAACCTAAGCCCCCCACCCCAGGGAGGCTCCTGGTCTCCTGCCAGTCCACTTCCACTGAACACTGACTCACCAGAGCGGTAGCAGGCCTGTCGGACGGCCAACGATGAGGGCACTCGAGGTGACGATTCCTTCCAGTCATATTCATACAGCTTCATTTAGTCATGGAGTTTTCTCCATCAGTTTCCTGTTTACGGGGTGCGTTTTTTACAGACACGTGCGTTTTTCTTTTGTCAGTAGAGGCAGCTGTATGAACGGGGGGGTGTCCAGCGGTCACATAAAAAGATGTACTGTGTGTTGTGTGTGTGTGTGTGTGTGTTAATGTCTTTACCAAAGGCTGAAGTGTGACTGTGTAATGTACTTTTAGCAAGAATCTTGTCCAACCCTTTTTACAGAGTTCTTCATTGTAATGATTTGGTCATCAATCTGGCTCCACAACTGTTGTGGCATCATGTGGCATCTGTTCAAACAATGCAGCTGCATGGTCAAAATGGGATCATACATTTTATATTAAACCATGTCACAACCATAGGTGATTTACCATCAATTCCTTTGTGTGTTTTATCCCACTAAGTTGTAAATCTCCAACTAGCTTAGTTCCGTTGCCAAAACACTTAGAAATAATAAGGCTGTATTCTTTGGAGACTCCGAGATTCTCGAAGGCCACGATAACACGATCTACGTGTAGTTGAGATTGCATCACCACGGCAACACGATCCCAGGTGTGAGATCACAGGCGGCGATGATGCTGACATGTCAGGTACCAGTTGAGGAATAGCTCCCCCTTCTGTTTGACGTCTGCAACTGCCAGTCAAAAGCCTCGATGATATCGCAACACACAAAGAATGAGATGAGTTATGAAACCACAAATAAAATCACAAATCCATCAATGCATTTATTACATACTGCATATCATGTTACGGAGTACACACTCATGATGATCAAAACTGGATATGGCTCGAAGTTCACTGTATACAAATGACTAAACTAAGTACCCTGTTCGACATTGAAATCATACAAAGTGCCCAAGTTAGTTCAACTTGACTGCATCACAATTTTTATAAAGGACTGTTATACGCTCTCTCTCAGAGAAACAACTGCATTAAAGCTTACATTCAAAAAACCCACAGTAAGGTATATAATCAGAGGAACCTTTGTTGAGCGTATACAACTCTTTTCCCAGTATAGATGCTTACAAAAGTGACACATGCATCATATTGGGATCAAGCTACTACTATATGTATACCATAAATTAGGAGAGTAAGTATATTTGGCACCATATTTCAGCATAGAAAGCAATTATAACTTGTAATACCCCCTTGTCAGTATACAGAGGTAAAATTTACTTTTGGCACATTACAAGAATATATATGTAAGGAAAAGATGGTGTCATAACCTACTATTGTATGTGAACTATACATAACTGTATTATAATGTTTACATTTGAAGCAAACAAACTATGTGTACAAGATGAATTTAGTATATGAAAATGTTGATCAACTTTACAAGACCAAACTAATCTTCGATCCTCAAAATAATGAAATAGGCTAACACCCAGACCATAACCACAGTACCAGTGTTTTGCTAGGCAGTATTACTAGGTCACTGTTCTTCTGTCAGAAACCTTGCTGGTCATTTTGAGTAATGTAAACAAAATTACGATGAATCCCATGGGCTGATAGGAATTAACTCGAGGAATGAGGTATAATATAGAAGTCTAGCAGAGCTCTGATCTCAAGATAACATCTGTCTGTTACACTTGGCAATAATTGTTTTGTTTTATAAGTGACTGTCCTGACCTGTTTTAAACCATCTTGACGAACACAAAGTAGATATATAGGTATATAATTACTATGATATTTAACAATACTATTTGTATTAATAACAATTAGTGTATATTAACATCAAGATATTGAATATTCCAATACGATGACATTAAATATACATATTTATAAACTGCAAGGAATATATAAGCAAATGCCCCTGTTGAACAGTGGCGATGCTAGATATAACATAATAATAAATATACTATCATATTTACATTCTCCCAAACAAATACAAATAAATGCATTCACCATTGGTCTACAAGGTAAACCAATCATGAACCGCAATACTGAATATGAATTGAAGCCTCCCATGCACAGAGAGGTTTCAATACAGGTCGAGACAGGGTCTAAAACAGGCCGGTGGAAGCCTGCATAAGCACAGCAGGCTCGGCTAAACAGCGCCACCTGGTGGAAGCCTGCATGAACGCAGCAGGCTCTGCTAAACAGCGCCCCCTAGTGGAAACAGACAGGAACCACAGACGCAATCCAAGTCATTACTGGCAAAGTCGTAGCGTTTTGACCAGCATGATTAGCGCTTCATAAATACAATGAATTTGTGTCAGACGCTTCACCCAACCCCAGAATATGGAGATTTTAGTAAATGTGGGGCATCTGGGCTATACAACAAATATGCAATAAGCAAATCACCAATGACCTGTGGCCAATTTAAAGAAAGGTAAAACACAATATTTTAGGTATATTCAATACTTTGTCTTTCAGCCTCTTTCAACAAAAGAATATAAAAAACACCCTTTGCTATTTTTGCATCAACATCAACATGTATTCAATTCACATCGGTATCATATCGGAGAGCCACATAGAAACATATTATGCATGAACTGTGTCGTATGTGGACAGAAAACCAGGAACAGATCATTCCTTCAGTTCACAGAACCTGTATCACTTCGATCTGTGGTGGGATCACAGTACTATGTGTAGTGAGATGTGAGCTACTGAGCATGTGCAGAGCAAAACCTCCAGCAATTGTGTGTATACGTCAAAAGAGACCAAAACCACACAACCTATGTCTCAGGTTTGATTGGCACGTTGCCATGACACCCTGATAACTCCACAGTATCTTCCACAGATGTCCCGAACCACCAATCGCAATCCTGCACCCCCTTTAGAGGGGAAACACGAATGCAACACTAAACGTTTTATTATAATGTATGCCTGGACTAAAGACATGCAGGCAATGTCCACCATCACGGATGGGCCCACCTCACAAACAAGATGAACAACAAGCTAGGCTCAAGGAAAGAAAAGAGCACCTGACACGAAAAAAAGCCAATTAACTATAATAGCCGCATGCACTTTGCGCGAAAAAGGCAAACGAATGCCCCGTAATCTTATTCGTAACATAACTCCACGTTTGTCTATGCAAATGTACTCAACAATGGGTTTTTAGAAGCTCACAATATCCACCATCAAAATTAGCAAGAAAAATGTCAATACCCTGCACGAAGCCACGATTCTACCTTCTACCGTAAGCAGCGAGTCGGTATCCTACACCGACGTAAAACCACACGACCAAATCTATCTCTGCTAACAGCAACACTCTCCTGTATGACTGTTTGACTCCAGCACCGTAACGTTCCCACTCTAATAAACACTGAGTCTACATGCAGCACTCGCGTGTCTGTTTCTCAACCTTTATCCCGCGGGTAGAAATGCTGAGCTAGAGTCTGGGGTTTAAGCACCATGAAGAACCAGTGTTGTGACATCGAGAAACCAAAGAAATCGTCGCACCCAAACAATATCAGACACCAGAGCTTTCTCTGCAGCCGGTGACCACCAGGTAAATAAATACCTCCTATCGGGGGGCCTCCGGGAGACGGAGACCCCACTGGAGAGGCATGCAGCACACAGTAGCAAGCATGTCTGTCTCCCCACACCCGCAGGGGGACTGAAAGAAGCCCAGATGGAGCCCTAATGGAGCTCGCGCGCGCGGAGCCAAAATGGTAGCCTGAATGGTTGCAGCGCTAACTGTGTGGGCATCTTAGAGGCCCGTGAGGTCGACGATGGCCTTGATGAAAATGGTGTCGTCGCGGATGTAGGAGTTCTTGGCGTCGAGCTTGGAGAGCGGGCAGAAGAGCGGGCAGCCGCTGGCGATGTTCATCTCACTCACGGGCCTCTGGAAGGAAGAGGAAGTGATGTCGGGACGGAACGCGTCGATGATGTGCTCTCTGTTGCTCTGGTCCAGCAGCATGAGAGTCACCTAGGGAGAGGGAGAGGGAGAGGGAGAGGGAGAGGGAGAGGGAGAGGGAGAGGGAGAGGGAGAGGGAGAGGGAGAGGGAGAGGGAGAGGGAGAGGGAGAGGGAGAGGGAGAGGGAGAGGGAGAGGGAGAGGGAGAGGGAGAGGGAGAGGGCAATTGTTAATTTCAGTCTATAAACTACATTGAAGTTAAAAACCATTTTTTTTTCTTCTGTTGTCCTCACTGACCTTCTGATTGAAGGGCCATTTGAGCAGGGCATCGTTCAGTCCCCTCATCACCACGAAGAACAGGGACAGGTGGCTGCCACGCCCAGTCCCGTCCCCGTTCAGGTAGATCCGAAGACACATCTTATAACCGTACTTGCTGGTGTAGAAGGCTGCAGGAAAAAGAACAGGACATGAGGCCCAAGAACAGGAGACCGTAGTAGACAGTGGTGATCGAGACAACCGTCTATTTACGACAGCTGTAGTAGCCAAGAGCTGTTTGTTTCTGATGTACAAGTTCATCTCCGGTTGCCAGGTGGAGCTTGTATGACCGTGTTGTGTGTGGTGTGTGATGGATTACCTGGAGAGAACATGGCTGGGGCTCGACCGGCTATGGCATCCTGCCTCTTCTTGGTGAAGTCAGAGATCCTCCAGACGAAGACGCCGTCGAAGGTGGTGGCCGACATCTCCCTCAGCCGGCCTTCCATCTCCGCTACGGTCAGGTCCTTCAGCCCTACTGTCCTCTCCAACTGTCTGACCTGTGGGGATTTTACATGGTACGGTTAGCACGGAACCGCTACGTATCAGCTGACGACAGCTGTCCAATCAACACCCCAGCAGACATGTGTCCAGACAGGCTTCTTTCCCACCTTGTTACTCAGAACCTCGATCTTATCCTGGTCCAACCGGTGTTGGCGATTACTGGCCTCCATCGTGGTGGCGAACCTCTCCACCTCTCGGTTCAGCACGCACACCACGTTCTCAAACGTGCCTGTTTTCACCTCCAGGTCCGTGCACCTGCGGCCCAGCTCGGCCACCTTTGTCTTCTCGCTGTGCAGCTGGAGCTCCAGGGCGGCTCCCACGGAGCTGGGCAGGGGAGTGAAGGAGGTGGAGACCGACAGGGTGGGGACCGGGGCGGGCATGGGGAGGCAGGGGAGCTGGGGCAGAGGGGCCAGGAGGACCGGAGCTGGAGGAGCCAGAGGATGAGGAGGCAGCCCCCTGCACGGGAGGCCCAGAGGAGGTGGTGCTGAGATGGGAGACTCGGGCCTCGAGCTCCCTGAGGGAGTGGTGGAGCTCCAGCAGCTTGTGTCCAGCCAGTTCCAGGCCCTGGGGCTGCAGGCCCTCCATGCTCACCTTCATGCCCATGATGTAGTGCAGAAGCAGGTTGAGGTGCTCGTAGGCGCAGGCTCGTTCGTGGTCGTGGATCTTTTCCTTCTCCACCTGCACGGAGACAACATGTCAACCTTCTGACAGGCCTGTGGGGTGACTGTCATATTACATCTGTTGAACTTTGTGGATACTATTAATATCCAGTCATTTAGTTGTAAAACGTGATAAATAATAAAATAAATCTCTGTACTTACTGACATATCACACCCGACAACATGGAACCGGCACGGAGTTCTAAACTTGCTGCAGAACTTGATGTGGTCTACATACTAAGGGAGTAATAAGCAATATCAGTATTTATTAAACGAGTAATACCACATCTTATGTTGTTTTCAGGCAGACGCAACACATTATCCTTACCAGGATCATAGAGGTCAACATGAAAAACCTAACCTGGGTTTTGTTGCCGTACTGGTCAGTTCATACCTTTTCCCTGGGGATTTTCTTCTTGGCACAGCCTTCGCAGATCATTGGGTACTTGGGACAGATCTCATCGTGGGCCTAAAAGATAAGAAATCAGGGTTTGCCTTGATTCTAGATCGATCGATTGTTCCGTGTCGATAGCCTTGCGTAATGGAACGAGAAGAGGGGTACGTTGTGTGTCACCTTGATGTTTTTGAAGTGGAATGGTTCCTTGCAGTACTTGCAGTTGAGGGTTCTCTCTGGGCACTCGCGTTCATTGTGACGTTCTTGCTCGTTGAAGCGAAGCCGTTCTTTGCAGGAAGGGCAGGGGATGATCATGAACTCGCACTTCCCTTCATGGTTCAGCTGGAAAAAGGTTACAGCACGTTACGATTCTTCAAGGATATTTGCGCATGTTTTTGTATACTGAGTATGTTCAGACAAGGAACAAACTGAATTGAGAGACAGTTAGCATGGTCTTGGAGAAGACTAGTAACTATGGTAATGTTTACCAGGGCATATCTAAGCAATGTTCATTTCAAACAAACACACTGCTCACCTCATACTCTTTAATGTTGCCTTTCCAAGTACAGCCTTCATTAATACAGATGGCAGAAAGATTTTCAACCTCTCTCCGAGCTGCATTATCAGGAAAAGCCTGGAAGAAGAAGTCAAATATAGTCACTTCCTGTCAGTTACAGAGTCGCAGGAAGTAGATCCTGTTAACTGATGCATCATTCATGTTTAAAAGGTGCATTTCAGTGCACACGCTCTACATAGCATGGACTCACTGGCTACAACGTTGCATTATACAACAGTCAACTAAACGACAGTCCTTTAAAGCAAGTCTACTAGTATGCCAGCATACTGAAAATAAGTAAGCAACTTACACAGCCTTGCTTTAAGATCGACGTTGGCTCTTCGAAAATCTCCTCTTTGATACAAGCGTTACATTTCTGAGGTCCATTGCTGCAAAATACAACAATAGACAAAACAGCCCAACTCAGGAATCTAACTGGTTATCGACATGGTAACCAACAGCAATTCAGTGTAGTAATGAGTCGAAAACACATAGCAGGCAATGCTAGCTCGAACACAAATGTCTAATGGCAGTTGATGTTCTGAGAGTTGTTGTCCTCACTCTTGTAATGGGGCCATATAACCTGCTGTCTCTCACCTTACTGTCCTGTTGAAACAGTAGGAGCAGAAGCGATGGCCGCACTGGGCCTGGAACGGTCTCCTCAGTAAGTTGTGACAGCAGTTACACAGGTGCTTGTCCTCCAGCTTGTTGGCAAGGATTTTCTTGGGGAATCCAGGTTTGTTGCTCTCCATCGACGAGGGAGGGGAGGGTTCCTGTGTTGCCATGGTGCCTCTTCACAAGTCACAACAGGGTCTAAAAGAAAGCATGGCAGTATCTAAAAGATACCTACACAATGGACAAATGTGGTATCCTAAACTCGCCTGTTACCGTTTTTTTCTATTGGTGAAATTAATCAAACATTCTAAGCACTGTGGCTACTGCAAAAAAACATGCAGGTACCATTCGTGGCGACTGTCATGTAATGAGAAAGTAGCCTAGCTATTGTTCTCGTTTTCCCGTTTTTTTCAAATAATTCTTCTCATTTAAACATGGTGGATCTAGCACGCATCTCGCGGCACATCACTGACACAAAATTACAATACAAAAGCACATTGTTGACGCTTGTTTCAGGCCTAGCAAAAGGCCGATTCCTTTGTTTACATTTTATGTCTGCATTCGGAGCAACGCTTCTTGTCGTGTAGGCTAAACCAGAGACACCTATGGCCTGCTCGCCAAGCAGTCACACAATGCGAATGATCCAAACAAATCGTAAATCCATTGTTGTCGCGGTATACCATCATCCATTTCCCCTTTCTCTTCTCGCCTGTGGTCGTTACTAAGCCTTCAGCATCCTTCGTTGGAAGTGGTACCCAACATACCGCCACGCCCCTTGAAAGCAGGTGCTCTAATCGAGACCAGTTTGCCATCGAAAATGGTTGCAATGCTATTGCAATTGCATGAAACTTACCAGCGTTAAACTGTCATCGCTTGCAGAGATAGTAAAATACTCCTTCTCGTCGTAGCCCCACGCGCGTGAAATCTACAGATTTGACATGCAATTCTGATGCCGAATGTATGTGTTTTCTGTGCCGTTAACGACATAATAAATATGGTACCGAAAAGCGGTGGCTGTTATTGTCCAATATCGCCATTGCACTTTCACCATGTTACGTCATTTGCAGCCTGAAGATGGGTTGACAGACAGGCCAAATATACGTCAACGTAGGCGATAAATGCATAATGCCAAGTCCTATTCAGTAATAGGCCTACTAAATACTAATACGGATCAAACATGATATAGATTACAAAGATTAAAGCATCAAATACGTTACGTTTAGCACAAAAGATTAACGAGCCCGTTGTAATCTGGGGACTGATTAATATCCAATCTGTAGAGTACACCGTTTCATAAAAACAGTCTACTCTAATGTAATGGCTTAAGAAAGAAAAAAAGACATTTGAGAAAATAAAACACTTATTTTGCGCACTATTCAGCTAAAACATCCACTATTTAAGACATGTGTGTTTTGAACTAGTCAAAGAAGTATTGATCAGAGGATTCACCTGCTTTGCTTTACATAACACATTCTACTCCAAGTAGCAAATCGCGAACTAGTCACAAATAAAACCAGCAATTACTGAAAATCACATGCGTCACAAATGTCTATTGACAACGTTGAATCAAATTAACTTCATAGAACATGTAGAGTATACAAACTTCCTGTGAAATCAAATTAAGCGAAATCTATAAATATTTTATTGGCAAATCCTTTCTGTAACATAAGGGCACATTAATAGCGGGTCTAACATGTTGATAATTTTGAAATGTTAAAAATACATTGAAATAGGTGGATCCTTTGGACCTAGTCATACCTGAAAAAAAGGACTCTCAAAAGAGGCACTACACATACAGCTTATGGCTTCTCCTTGCCTACTACAGCCACTAATATGCATTCATTACTCTAACTCATTCATCTGTTACAAAAGATACCAATCTTAGTCCTGAGAGAGAGGTGATGCTGCTTATTGCACAATTAAGAATGCTGTCTTCGAGGAGTGGGTGTCTGTCGTTTTGGAACTGAAAGCTGAGCTGAAAATTCCAACGTTTTGAGCAAAGGTGAAGCTTCCATCCGGCAGTTGGCCCGCTGGTCAGGTGTCTTCAAGTAACTTTTGTAAGTTTCTCTGAATCTGGAGAACATTTAAACAAAAGGGTTAGGGTTAGCGTGTTGAAGGTACTGACACGTGAACAACAACACACCGCTTTGATGTGTTTGTAAACCCAACTGCCATTGTTTAAACTGACTATTAAACAAACACACGGTAGAATGGCTGCTTTCGAATATGTCACTTATATAACAGATCTCATGTCGCAGTTAATAAGCAGTTGTTAGCCGAGCGAAAGCCTTGCCAGCGTGGCGTGTTTGAACAGCTCAGCGACGAGGGGACGAACCTTCTCTAGCCTGAACAGGTTTGTAGACAGCTCCCCGTACATCGCAGCGTTGAAGTCGACCTGGGACTTGGGATTCGCCACGTACCTGAAACACAAAGCCCCAAAAACATGTGATTTAACCGTGCTGGAGTCGTAACCGTGCCTACAACGCAGCATCCACACTCAATATAAAACAAGTGTTTATCATTTGAATGCAATCGGTATTCATATTTAATGTACCCAATAAAAGTATGTATTGGGTAAGAAACGTAAATAGAAAGCTTATATACCTGTTTTCACGTGCAATAAATAAACAAACGTGTGTAACCTACAAGTTAATGATCAAATGGTGCCTATTGCAACGAGGAAGCTAGGCGTGAAAACTCACCCGTTACGCCCATATTCACCCAGAGACGTGAGACGCTGTTCAAGGCCCACGATCTTAAAGGCCATGTAACACGAGGACAACACAAGGACACTTACTCTGCACAGACGACAAAACAGATTGCATTTCATCAGAGTCAACAGAACACCCAAATCGAAAGGACGATCCACTGTGCTTGTTCCAACATGCCCGGACGTGTTTTGAACGGTGACAAATAAAAGCCCAAACCTATTAATTAATTGCGAATCCCATCAGACTAACGCAAGGACGCGCACGTGTTACTCACAGGAACAAGTAGATGAGTAGAAGGGTGTGCAACGACATGGACTGGGGAGGTTTCTCTGTGTGCACAACGCCCTGGGGCAGCTTGCTTGGCACTGAAATGGAAAAGGAAACATTTAGGCTACCAACAGTACGTTGCCACAAAGGTCACGATTTTGCCTTTGTGTACCCTGTACACATGGCGTTCAGAAACACAAATACCAGATAAGCACTTTGCAGTATTTCAACCTTCTGTTATTTTACTCTTATTTTAGATATTCCAGATGTATAATACAGTGGACTGGGATTGAAAGTGCTTGTAGCCAGACAAGTCTGTGTTCAAGTTTCCAGACAACAGGGTTCTCCGACCATTGTGATTAGCTGCTCAGGGTTCTCCTACCATTGTGATTGGCTGCTCAGGGTTCTCCTACCATTGTGATTGGCTGCTCAGGGTTCTCCTACCATTGTGATGGGCTACTCAGGGTTCTCCTACCATTGTGATTGGCTGCTCAGGGTTCTCCTACCATTGTGATTGGCTGCTCAGGGTTCTCCTACCATTGTGATGGGCTACTCAGGGTTCTCCTACCATTGTGATGGGCTACTCAGGGTTCTCCTACCATTGTGATTGGCTGCTCAGGGTTCTCCTACCATTGTGATTGGCTGCTCAGGGTTCTCCTACCATTGTGATTGGCTGCAACAGGGTTCTCTTACCATTGTGATGGGCTGCTGGGTGCTTTTGGCTGGGAGTCTGAAGGTGGACGTCCGCATGGACAGCCACCTCTCCGTTCTTCCCTCCGCTCAGGAACGAGTCTGGCAAGCTCGGGAACTCTGCTTAAACAAACACGAGCGCTGTGTGAATGTGTGTAATATATCGGCAACATGCAGTCAGGCTCATGTTTCACCCGGTACAGGAAGAACTGGGGAATGGAGGATGTCGGGATCGTTTACATAATATATTCCTGATACATGAGCATCAGGAAACTCCACTTCTTTTCACGGCTGTTAAGGTGTGTCCTCCTACGTGAAGACTAGTTTGTTTTGTTTTCCTTGCTGTTGAGGGAACAAGTTAACCACGTACAACCTTTGCATTTTCAGTTCATCTGTGTGACTGTTTAGTAATAGAGACCAAGAGAATGACGGTGGTTTTGGTAGCTAATGCGGTCTCTCTTAACGTCATAAATGCATTATGTTGCTTCCCAATGGGACACACACAGGCTCTGTCCTGGGAAAAAAGCTGCTCATTAATGCTTTGGGAGCGTTAGACTGTACAGTGGTACTCTACAAGGGGTTAGATGGCTGAGCGGTTAGGGAATTATTAATCAGAGGGTTCCCGGTTCGTCCAAAATGACATTGTGTCCTTTGGGCAAGGCACTTCACCCTACTTGCCTCGGGGGGAGGGAATGTCCCTGTACTTACTGTAAGTCGCTCTGGATAAGAGTGTCTGCTAAATGACTAAATGTCATGTAAATGACTTACAGTGGTAAAGTGCCTTGCCCAAGGACACAACGTCATTTTTAGCACAGCCGAGAATCTAACCGGCAGACTTCTGAATAGTTGCCCGATTCCCTAACCACTCAGCCATCAGACTCCCATCAGAAGTCACTCTGGATCAGAGCGTCTGCTAAATGACCCACCGGACATCTTGTCATAGTCGGGGGTCTGGGATCCGGAGCTGCTGCTCTCCAGCGCTTCCTGCCTCCTGTGGCGTACGCCCCCGTCCAGGTCCAGGAAGTCCACCGAGAAGTCCTAGCAGGGAGAAACGGTTCCGCATGTCGACCGTCAGTATACGTATCGGAACACTTTGTTTGTTTTCCCACGGAATTCTTACTGACAGGATTACATTCCGGAAGTCAAAACTAAAAAAAATCTTAAACAAACATCGAGTCAGCCATGAATCCTGTCGAAGCACTATATTATCGTTATTATTATTCGTAACATTTATCTTACGTGTCATCAACTCCCTTAGCAGCAACAATCACAGTGAGTTGAGCTTCACGTTAGCCGCGCTCTGACCAGAGGAAGTGAGGTAATGACCAGAGGAAGTGAGGTACTGACCAGAGGAAGTGAGGCGGGGCAGTCCAATCTGAAGCTGTTCTCCGCAGAGGAAGGGATCGGGCTACTCCCAGTATTGTCTCCCTGAAACCACATTCCAACAACGGTCAGTATAACCCAGCGTCCAGACATCGATAGAAACGTTCTGCAACCACGCCATTTATAGAACAGCATCATTCCGACGCATCGCCAAGTGATGAGACGAGAAATCTCCAGTGAGTCGCAAATGACAAGAGGAGAAGGGTACTCACGTCTAAATGAATGCAGAGGGATGTCAGGAGTTTGAAGGTGGTGTCTCGAGAGAGGAACGACACGAAGACATGCTGGAAAACATATTTTTGCATTAGGAGGACCAACGTAAGCGTGTGATTGGCAGGGGCGAGGATCATGTGACAAACATCTGAAATAGAATCTTACCCTCTCGTTCGTAGTAGTAATTAAAAGGGCGTTTGGCACCAAAATTGCTGTTTTTGTCTTTTTGATATAAGTTACCGTGACAACCGGGATAGTAATCTGTCGAGAGGGGGAAAGTAACACTTGAATAAAGACTCTTTTGTCTTGCATAATCATAACGTCTGTTATAAACGTGTTCGGCTTACCTTGGTGTCTCTGCCAAAAACTTTTGAATGGAAACAGATCCAGTTATCAGAGACGTACAGTTTCCCTTGATACAGAATGTCTTTCTGCAGGGCACAAGTGTAACCTGTAGGAAAATGTTGCTCTTTTAGATCGGGGCAAATGCAGTTCGGCAGAGCAAGAACAAAGGTGCATGTTTTCACAAGTAATACAAGATCTACAGCATCATTGTTACGGTTCCATTGTGAGTCTGTGTTGTTACTTGCTGAACCTTGTAGCCTATATAAGACAATGTAATTAACTATCCACAAAAGATGTATTGTTATATTGAACTGGTGCACTTACTTTGTTTCAGTGTCTCATCTTTGCTGATATGTTTGAATATTTTATGGTAATGGAGATTGGTCTTGGATATCTATAACAGATAAAACATGTTTCAATAGAGCAAAGTCAGTAAACCGTGAAAGGATTTTACATTTTTGATCCTAAAAACTGTATTTACGATCAAGTAGTTATACTCTTATTACGGTTTAAGAGATGAGACGGAATAACTACGGTATCCGTTTATGATTAATCTATCATAATAAAGTCAAAAGTTGCTGTCCTGATATAGCCTATCCAACGTTCTATTCGTGAAAAATATGACATTCTAACCATTTGTTAACAACTTCAAAATGTATTTCATGGCACAAACCTGGATGGATTTTTTCCTTGCAATCTTGGTTTGACTGTCATTTGCATTTTGAATTGGAGAAGGCTGTTCCGCGGCTTTGAATCTGAAAAGCATGATGTTAAAACACGCACTTCAGTATGCCCATGCTATTACAAACAGCAGCACAGAAATACTGAATACTGGTAATCTCTCCACGCATACATAACTATTTGACCTGGGTTTCCAGCAGAATGGTTACGTTACGTAAATATAATTGACACAGCAGCATTAAGGCTTGAAGCTAAACACACAGTTTGGCCAAGCTTACATCTGCTTGCTTTGTGTCGGCAGTTTAGACATGCGTCACTTTAATAGCAAAACACGGGACTAGAGACTATTGAAACCCATACTAACATGTCTTGAACACATACTACAGGTTTGATTGGTTCCATGTCCGAATGAAGTGAAATATGACTGTTACAGCCTATCGGTATTGAGTTTTAATAGGTCAATGACATCCGAGATCTCCTACACAGCGGCAACGCTTCTCGATCAAAACAGACGTCTCCATTTCAGATATGACGACCTCTCCTTTACCTCAAGAGGGGCGTTTTCTTCCTTCCGTCCAGCTCCCACTCCAAGTCCAGAGACGGCTGGGGGTCCCCTGCATGCTTGACGCTCCGTCTCGGCCTGTCCTCACCTCCATTCTCCGTCTCTGAGCTGCAGATGCATGGTTTGAATGTGTACAGTATCGCTAAAGGTTCTCAGAGCAAACTTTCTGATTTACACTAGCAACCCTTTCACGTTCCCTCACACCGGCCCCACCAACTCTAGACAAAGATGGGAGACGATCACTCGGCAAGAGGCAGTTTACAGTAAACAATGGTAGCTCTAGCCTAGCTAACAAATATAAAATAAAAAGATACCATGGCTGATTATTACAATAATTTCAATTGTTGACATGATCGTGGCTTTAGTTTTACTTGCGTCTTTTTACAGTACTGTAAAAGTAAATGAAAACGAAAATGAACGGGCCACAATTTTAAACTTGACATTAACTTCACAGTCTAACATTGTCCAAGATTTTAGGGACTCGAACACAAAGAGCTAGTAGCCTTTGCTGCAGCTGGAACAATGCTTGCAACAGTTCTCTTCTTTCGTCGCGTGTATTACTTGGCCATAAATTAAAATAACAAAACGACATAGAAATAATCTAGATAAGTAGTTGCAGCACACGCAATCTTGAGCAAAATCGTTGACAAATAATAATTAAACGGTAACGTTATATATCAACAACACAGTAGTGACTTCTAAAGCTAGCTAGCAAAGTTGGCAGAGGAGGCCCTGTATGTTATTCCAACTTACGTGGACAGAATCCCCCTGCTTGAATCTTTCCTGGCGACGGGTTTGAGGGACTTTGTAAATTGTTCTGGTGTGGATAACGGGGTACGGGTTCTTTCGGGCTGTTCGGTCGTCAGAACCATTTCGCGAGGGACTGCTTTGGCTGGCCTCCCTCATCTGTTACCCCTCTCCACAACCAGTAAAGTCTGTCGGTCGGGGTTTAGTCATCGACCGATAATGTACGGGCTAGGTTCAAATTTGAGGAGACCGTTCGACGGCGCTACAGCAGGAAGCTTCGGAGAGGTGGAGTCGGAGGCAGGGAGGGGGAGGCAAGCTGATGCTCGCAAACGTTAACGGATAAGAGTAAGAAGTTTCTCTCTTTGATCATATTGTAATCGCTATAACACTTTCACTTGAATGCAGTCCATTTAGCGTCTCTGAGGCCTCATATAATTGGTCTTTTTTTGCTTTTGCTCTGAAAATAACCTTTCTAGTAACCTTCAGCAGATTGTTTTGTTGGAACGTCATATCATCTCATAACCAGCAGAGGGCAGCAAATAACAAGGTAATAAACTAAAGCCAGTTAGTCGGTAGTGAAATCGTCACTTGTTTACATAATTTTAGCATCCGTATTCCAGATATTTTGGATTTACAATTAATATCTTGCCAAGATACATAACAACTAGCTGTAGCTGTATTAATGTTTAGTTCAGGGCCAGTGGAAGTTTGTCAACAAATAAATCCCACGTGTTCCTCTTCTTTGTCTATTGTGAGCGTGCACAGCACATCAAGCAACAGGAGCGCCTCCTACTGGAGTGGAATGTTTGTGATCTGTCCACATCGCCGGCATTATAACGCATTTAGAACGTGCATTTTGCTTTTCAGATGATTTTTTACCAACAAAGCTGGTCAACAATACTACTACTACTAATAATAATGGATTGCATTTATATAGCACTTTTCTACCTTAGCGCTACTCAAAGCGCTTAATAAACAGAGTTCATTATTCATTCAGACACTGTCATACTAAACAAGCTTCCAAATCTGGATTTAATAGATGCATTTAAATAAATACAAATTCAAACACCCAAACGAAAACATACATTTTGTTCTGTGGCATACTCTAATTACTTTGACTTTAAGTCCAAAAAAGACTTGGATGTCTTGCTATATTTTTGAAAGTTGAAACGGAAATAGCATCGTTTACCTACCTACCTACCTACCTACCTACCTACCTACCTACCTACCTACCTACCTACCTACCTACCTACCTACCTACCTACCTACCTACCTACCTACTTACCCACCTAATCAATTCAGTTCATTGATCAGTGAATAACAATGATAATCTTGTATAGAATCTCTATGGGCGTATGTGAAGCCCTCTGTATACAAATACATTTTTATTTGATTTGATTGATTTGATTTGTTGGAGGTCGAATCAACAAACATAAGACAAAAAAGAAACGCAATATACCATTGCCAATGCTTACCAGAAAACATTCACACGGAGCAAGGTTGAGTGACACTTACTACACAAATTGCAGTTAATGGCACATCATTTATCAGTATACGACATGGTACTCGTTTTATCTAAACTACACACCGTCATAACTACACTCAGGTACTCATTTAGTCCCACGACTCCATACTCTGTCCTTAGTCTAGGAGTCGCTGTTGTAAACCTGAATGAAAGAAGAAAAAAAAAGTAAAGAGGGGAAAAATGGCTTGTCAGAGTTCATTAAGTATCCAGGGAACAATGGCAGAGCCGGCAGTGCAGGTTGCAGCGAGCCGGCCTGCCATTAATCATGGCTGACAAGGAACCAGGGTTAAAGGTGGGAGAGCTGCCAGCAACTCTGTAAGTGATTATAGTGCCTTTTCTCACTGAGCAACGGAGCACAAAGAGAGCGTGGAGGATAGAAGGGTTAGACTTCCACACAGACTGTTCGGTTTACAGAAGACGCTCCGAAAACAGTGGGGCATGCTACAGATCCAGTGAACATATCAACCATTTGAACATATCTAACAATGGCTGTCCATCACAATAAATTCAAATCTCTGACTGATCCGACTGCTTGCTACCACTGTAACACATGTACAACTAAAGGCCAGAATGGACCATTCCTAGTAGCTCTTTCGGCTGTATTTTCCATGGAATAGGCATCGGTTACACAGCCATACAGCCCCCACACACACACACACAATAGTGCCTGGTAAACAAAGAGTTTAATTTGATCAATCAGCCATCGCTCGACTTGTCTTTTCTGCTCTTAGTTTGAGAATGGGAAACGTCTCCGCCGTCTGCTGCTGGGAAACGTCCCCGTCTCGACGAGGCCCCGCCCTCCTCAGCGTCTGTCAGCCTTTTCACCTTAGAAAAAAAAGAAGGCGAAAGAGTAGATAGAAAGAGAAGAAGAAGAAGAAAAAAAAGCCAAATGGAGCCACTGACTGGGGTAGATTGAAGCCCTGTTAAGTGCTCTGCTTGAAAGCATGTCTGGCCTCATTAGCTGTCAGTTGTAACAATACTGAACTGGCAGTGAAGACAGGTTGGAGTCCCGTGGTCATAAATCACTCCCTGACAGCCGCCTGACATGCTGGGAACCCCTACACACGCTGGGCGAGCCAGAAAACCCTCTCTCTCTCCTTCCTGACACTGCACAGGCACACCTTTAGACACGAAACACGGAAGGCATCAAAGCAACTGCCATTGGCCAGATTTTTCGGGGCGGGGGGGGGGTTTACGTGTGTGTGTCATGGGCGTCTGTCGGGTTGACGAGCTGCTGTGCGGATGACTGGTGTGGGGGCGGCGGGGGTGAAGGGTGCGGGGCCCCCGGGTCATTAATCACGGCCCCTGACATGCAGAGCAGGAGGCCGCCGTCCCCTCCCTCCCACCCCCCCTCCCACCCCATGCACGCAGCTGCTGTGACACAGTCCCGCACAGGGAGATGTGTTCGCCTGAAGCCCCTCTCTCCAGGCCTGTGGCTCTTGCCCGTCCGAGCGCCTCAGTGTTCCAGTCACTCAAGGGCGAGTCTGTCTGTCAGGCCTCTTCCTCTCTCACCCGCGCCCCCCCCCCTCCTGCTCCCTTTATCCTCCTCGGATGAATTTGTCCTGTGATTCACGTCTGCTATGCTGCGGCTTCCTATCAGCTTCATTGGTTTGATCAGATCTGGTCGTTTAATCATAGTTCATCGTGTTGTGGTATCTTTCGTTTGGTTTTTCTGAGACAAAATCAACTCAAATGAGATGGAAACTACAATCCCAGCGTCCTCTCCTTGCATTTTTACTGCAGTTTCACTCGCCTTGTCAATCATTTTGTAGTTCTTGAGCTATCAGGCAATACTTGGCCTTTGTGCTTCATCCCACTTTGAAAAAGCCAGACTTAACAGGATTGTAAACGTGAGAGATGAAGAGTAATGGGGCATCTCATTCCTCCTGTTCCCATCCACTGTGACATGACATCATCCAGACATGCAGCTGCTTGCGTAATGAAACAAACCAGTTTGAGACGCTGTTTCATCATTCACAGCTAGTAAATCACTGGGTCCAGGCGGAGAAAATGTGTTGAAAGCCGACTCCTTATCAACTTTTCAACATGGGCTTGGGAAACGTCTGGTATTTCCAAGGACCCTTTGCCCAAAAACTTTCACGCAGGTCTTATAAAGACTTCTTTTATATGATATATTTATATCAAATGATGTTATAGGTATTGGAAAGGTTTCACTGCAATCTGTTTAACGTATAGACCAACCAAAAGTATTCTATATTTCACACCACATAAACACGCATATTATTCTAGCCTTAGCCTGGACTAATGTTGTTCAATTTCCTCCCACGGTCTCTCATTCCAGTGTATCAAAATGATCTAACTATACCACACCTTGCCTTTTTCCTCTCAGAAAACACACACACACACACAGCATGCCACACACACACACACACACACACACACACACACACACACACAGCGTGCCACACACAGGGCCTGCCATAAATCAGTGGAAGGGATCAGGTCCACCGGTTAGACTAAACAACAGTGTTTGAGTGGATTTGCTCTCCCTCATTAATCATCCTGACAGAGTGAAAACACATTTCCCCTTTAATGACTGTATTTGGGTAATCATGTCTGCCGCTTTCTGTGTGCCTCTCTCTCTCTCTCTCTCTCTCTCTCTCTCTCTCTCTCACACACACACACACACACTCTCTCTCTGGTCCTCCCACTCTCTCTCTCAGTTAGTGGGCCTGGAATCTTGAGCAAGAAACATCTTTAGGCTGGACATGATAAACCACGAACGAGGTTTGAAACGTCAGCGGTAACGTGTCATTCAGGTATGGATCGTAAAGAGAGAGAGAAGGAGAGAAAGTCTAGAACCTTCCGAGGCTGCGGTGCCTGCTCCGCCTCACCGCAGCCCCATTAGGAAAGCTTACGTTCATGCGGTGGTGGAATAAACGGGGGCGAGGGATGAGAGAACGTGACCGGGGGGAAGACTTTCAGACGCAAGAAGGCAGGAGATGTCGTCGCCCCCCCCACGTGCAAACCAAACCAGGCCCCCCGCCAGCCTCCGGGGCCCCCACGCCCGGCCCTTTGCCAAGGCACGTTTTTTCCGCGAGCGACCCCCACTTGTGATGCATGGGAGCTGACAAGCAGGCCGAGTTCCTTCCCCAGCGCGAGGCGGATCAGAACCAGCTGCGGCCGTGCGCATTAGCAGAGTAACCATAATTGCCCAATGCCCTCTTGTGCACTACTGAACTCGCTCTGTCCGCGTTCCCCCCCCGTCCCCCGTCCCCCCGTGACAAGCCCTGGAAAGGCCCGGAGGGAAAGGAGACAAACCCAGAGAGTGAGAGAGGGGAGTTAGAGCTGGTCCGCGGAGCGCCACGTTTGGGTCATAAAAGTGCAAGGCCAGGTTAATTTATGGTTGGATGTAGGTAATTAACCTCAGCCATGCCATGATGGATTGGAGTATCGTGTTTTTTTTATAGAGCTTTCTCGGTGTGTATACTTAGAGGGAGGGGTTGGGAGTGTGGCGAGCTAGAAAAGTGTATTTTTAACATATTTCCCCCCCGTCCGTCTGTGGGTGAATGTAAGTAATGGCTGCACGGTGGTTTTGGAAACATCAATCCAGCGTGTCTCACATCTGCGTGCTCTTTTATTTTTGGACCACTTGAAAAGAAGGATGAGTGATGAGGTGATGAAGTTGGAGAGCGGAAGAGAGAATGAGAGTACGCAGAGGAGTTTGTCCGAGGAAAGATGTTTGTGATCTTTTTTAGAACTCACAGGGGGGAAACATTCTCTGCCTTAGAGGAGGCATGAAGAGAAACGTCTGAGATTTGTGCCTCTAAGACCTCTTTGTGCTTCTTAGTTTTTTGCCGTTTCTTGGCTCAAACAGGATTAATTCATAATCCTGCTGTATCTGGAAACCTAAGAGCTGGCTAAACATTCCCGCTTTGTTTCACGACTATCAAATGGATTTAGAACGTTTTAAAACGTATTCTCCACTTTCTGAATACAGACTTTCACATCCAAATCTACACGGTTAGGTCCAAGGCAGTTTTTGTTGTTGTCCTTCCTATTAGAAGTCGAAGAAACTAAGAAAAGACTCAATACCTACTCCTTCCTGTCCGTCTCTCTTCCTGTCTCCTCCCTCACTTCCTCCCTCTTCTACTTCTTTCTCTCCTCCTCCCAGTTCCCGGTTGATGGAGAGGTTGAGACTTGCTGTGTAATGAAGGAGCTGCTCCGCACTCTGTCATCATTAATCACAGGGCCTGTCAGCTGTCCTCCCAGGACTCCCATTGGCCAGCCATAGCAGGAGGCGGGACAACCAACTCCACCACACCGCTATACCAGGAACACAGGAAGCAGTGTTGTTATCTGAGCATATTCTAAACCTTTTCCCTCCTCCATTCCCCAAACTGTTTCCGATGAGCGTGCTAGGGCCAGCGGATTACATGTAGCACATGCTTGCCAGAAGCCTAGCGGTCAGAGCGTGTGAGTGTTGATGTCTGCCATAAACATTAGCCAGGCTCGAGATGGATGGACAGAGTGATTGATGAGGGCCGAAAGGAGAAGAAAGGAATGATGGATGGATCAGATAAATGAGTAATGGATGAGTGAAAGTGAAATGGAAAATGGAGAACTACTATTCATTTCTCCCCCGAGACAAGACGGAGAGTCTTTCTAATCCAATTTTATCTGTTGCCTCGGGTTATTGGTTTAACTTGCTCTTTTTACTTAATCTCTCAGGTTTCGAGACTTTTGATGTTTTTCATAAACAACAAAAACCCACTTATGTCCTTTAGGTGGCGATACAAACCTAAACTCCTTACCATCCAGAGAAAAGTCGGCAGAAAAAAATAAGCCTATATCCTGGAAGTAAACATGCTCTTTACTCAGAATCGAGTTAATTTATCTTCTCAGAATCTAAACCGGTAATCCCAGTGGGTAATGGAGAAATGACATCACTTCCCCTCAGGCTTGTCACACAGCTGTCTATGAGGCATGTCTCCCAACCTGATCGCTCTCATTAAAAACAGCCACTTAAACATGTCTGTGTCCATTTCCTGGGCCAAACAGGCACACCTGAGGCAACCCGAAACCCAGAGTGGGTCGATCATCTCCTTCCCCTCCTTCCCAACTCCTGATGCACGCCACAGCGTCTCGGAACATTAAAACAGGAGCGTGTTCTCGTCTTACCGTGGTCGACAGGGTGTTTTGACCCTCGTGTATCCCCTGTCAGAGACGTGAGTGACCAGTACGGGTCATCCACACTCTGCCAAGGGCCTCCCAATGTCACACGGCCAGGAAATGGCATATTACCACTGCCAGTCACGAGGCTGTGGAGGTAACCCGAGCGATGGACACGGCCTTATCCTGGGCATGTCAGGGCAGCAGCGCTTCGGCTCCGATGCTTATCTGATGTCCTAAGGAGCCAGGCTGACTGGGACTCCAACCCCCTCATTGTAGGGAAAGAATTTCGGCCAAAGTGTTCCGTCGGTTGCTAAATCTCTCTTACTGAATATGAAAATCGTGTGTTTTGTGTTTCGGCCTGGTTTTGATACGATACACTTACGTGTACACTGCTGCCCGGATCGTGGTAATGTTGATTTCTTAAATACGACCAATCCGATGTGATCTGATGATCGTTTAAACGTTTCAAGGCAGACTAAACACTATCAGGCGTCTTAGCCAGGATTGACAATCCCAGCGTGTACATTCTCTCGGCGCGGGCCAAGTACACGGCGCATAAGCGTACAAACGACCGCGAGACCCCCGGAGCCCTGCCCACTCATCCGAAACAAGCGAACCCTATTCCATCAGGTAAGACAGTATTTCCTGCATAGCTGAGAGGTGAGAGCTGAGCCTTCGCGGTCTGCTCCCCTATCCGTCTGTGGTTCTGGCGCTTGTGAAACACAAGCTGAGGAAAAGCACACCCAAAACCATCAATCACCCGATTCTGTCTGGGGAACAATAGCAGTCTGGCGTGAGCCGCGTGCTACATCAAAGACGCGGCATTGCAGATGGACTGAGGCCTTCTCCTCCGTTCACACTTTCCACAGCACCGCGCTCGTATTTTATCTCCAGAGGACAGAATGTGTTTCGGTGTTTCGGAGTCGTGATGGACCCAGACGACGGCTTCGCTCATTAGAAAACATCGCTCATCAGAAAACATCGATTGACACCTATGAATTTTAACCGATACGCGTTTTGTTTTTCACGTCAAAGATTTAATGACGCGTGAATAGCGCGACTATACCTCGAAAATAAATTATTTCGTGCGCCAAGAACATAATACCCAATCTGCCCCATCGACTTCCTGTCAGCGTCCTGGAGGTAGAAGAAGCCTGTGGCGGCCATGATGAGTGAGTGCCAGCTTCTCAGTATCACACAGGACAGCAGGCCCAGAGAATCAATAACGATGTTCCTGTGTTTGTCTCCAGAGAAACATGCACATGCTCAATGCGTTTCTTCAGGAGTGACAGAGTGAGCTTGAAGTCGTCGTCCACAAACCACACTTAAGGGCTATTAAAGTGGCTCTAGTGATCGTATGGTGCAGGTTGAAAGAGTTTAGTTGACACGAAAGCAATTTGTTTGAGAAATGAAGACAATAAAAGTGTAAATATATTCATTGTCATTTATTAAACAAAATATGACCTCCCCCCCTTTCAACGGCTAGCACTGCCATCATTGATTTTTAGTAGTGTTCAACTCTCTCCCTTACACAAGGGCTCTCGCCCCAAATACTTCACACAAAAATATCACATCTCCGTTAACTGCTCATTTTCTGTACATATCCAAAACCAAGAAGCTTAGGGACCGATGTGACATGCACATTCATTCTTCAGAGACCCAACATGAAAACACCATTATCAATGTGACGAGGTAAAATATATATTTTCGTGTGTACGCTTCACTGATTTCTGTCAGGTGGCATTCCACAGATCTGGTTCTTTACTGGTAAACGATATGGCTGCAGTACAGAAATAACAGGGAGAGGGGTGGAAAAAAGAACAATGCATCGTAATAGTAAACTTGAAAGCCAAGCGCTCAAAATAAATACAGCTTCTCAGTTGGAAAGAAACCAATGTTTGGAAAACAAAAACAAAATGTCAAACCGGGATTGACCCACTCTCAGTCTGGCTGCACATGCATCTGGCTGTGCCGCCCCCCCGCCTCCCTTTATAGTGCAGCCCTGTGGAAAAAGGTTATTGCCATTCCTGTCACATCACCTATCTCCACACAGCAATCACTATTCCCAGCATGACCGTCGAGACATTGGAGACCGTAAACACAGCAGCCTAGCAGAAGCCATCAGCCGGCCCAGTTTGTGGTGCTGTGGTCTCACTGGAGCCTTCCACCGACTGCCGGTCCAATCCAGATCAGCCCGGCCCAATCCAGTTGTGTCCAGTTATTCGTGAGTGACCGAATCCAGGCAGTCTGCAGCCATGCAAGTGGCCCACCTCTCCCTCTCCCCCTAGAAGACACTCATGTATCAGCAGACCCCCTGGTGGTTTCACTGGGCACAGACACAGAGTACCAGCGCTGCCCATATCATCATCTCTGCTGAAACCAGCCAGACTCCTCAGTCTCCAAAAACTGGGGAAGCTGATTTAGGCCAGCGGGGCCTGCCCTGCCTGAGTCCATGTTAGGGGCAAAACGCTGGAACGGACGCCATTGTGGCTCACTGGTAGCCCAGGGCGGAGGCGGAGCCTAGTCTCTGGCTGTAGAGGGCGTAGTGGGGGGTAGTAGGGAGCGGCGGACTGGAGAGAGTGCATGGGGATGGAGCCCGGCCCGGGAGGCAAGTGGACCTTGCTGTAGGGGTGGTAGCGGGCCAGGCCCAGACCAGGGGGCGCCCTGAGGGAGAAGGTGCCGGGCATGGAGCCTGGGCTGCTCTGGTGCGGCAGGTGGAGGTGGCAGGAGGCTGCGGAGGACACCGAGGGGTAGGCCGAGAGCAGCTTGTTGTCCATTCCTCCCGCCAGGGACGTGTGGGTGCGCAGGTGAGCCAGGAGCTCCTCCGAGTTGGCGAAGCGCTTGTCGCAAGGCCCCCCGGCCGACACCCAGTTGCAGGCGTGGGGCACGGGGTCGTTGAGCATGAAGCCGTAGGTGTAGAGAGGGTGGGACATGGACGGAGACACGCTGGACGACAGAGTACTGGGGTGGAGGGAGTGGAGAGCGTGGGAGGGATAGACCATTGGGTAGCCAGATTTGAGGGAGGCAGAGGGGTCGTGGACACAGGAAGTGCAGTTGCTGCCTCCCAGGTGGGGTGCGTTGGGGTAGCTCAGGCAGTACGGGTCCCTGCATAAACCCTGCATGAAGGAAGGGGGAGAGGCACCAGTGAGCGGACTGGAGCTGGGATGTTTCCCTTGGACCCCCACTCCGAGACCTGACTTGGTATGGTCCAGCCCTTGGACGAACTGGGACGGGTAGCCCGCGTAGGCTACAGAGCCGTGATAGCCCATCCCGGCTGAGGAGAGCGGGAACACAGAGTGCCCTGTCTTGTAAGGGGAGATGGGCGTGATGTGTCCGTGGCCTAGGTTTGGCTGGGCGGACTGGGAGTCCACCTTCCCTGCCTCGTGATTGGTGCTGCTTTCAGAGCTGCCGTTGCTGGAGTTGGTGCTGGCTCGGGCATGGCTGGAGTTGGCAAGCTGCGGGCCGTCCAAATGTGACTTACTCAGGTCGACTTCTTTCTTAAGATGGCCGCCGCTGCTGACACAGCTGCTGCTGCTGCTGTTTGGACTGGCCTGCTCCGGTTTGCTCTCTCTCTCGTTCAGAGTCTGAGGTTGTGACGCCTGCTGTCCACTGGGAGACTGGCTTTGTCTGTGGGACTGGGAGGAAAGCTGGTTGTGCTGAGGGGGTGAAACACTGCTTGTTCTGGAGCTGGGGGAGACTGAGTGAGGGGGGAACGACTGGCTGTTAGCTGAGCTAGCGTTAGCACTGCCGTTGTTAGGAACCCTGAAGCCAGTCTTGTCACTGTTGCCGTTGGTGCTGCTGACACTATCCCGCGACTGTCGCCGCCCACTTTGGAGTATGGCTTGAAGCTGGACTTGTCATCCAGGGAGGGGCGGTGTTCGCCCAGCTTGGAGTTGGAGCTGGAGGAACGCCCCGCCTCCCTCTTTGTCCCCCAGGCCACTGGAGGAGATGGAGCCCAGTTTGGATGAAGAAGGAGGGTCTGGTTTACCTATCTGGGAGCAGGTCTGAGCTAAGAGGGCCAGGGGGCTCTTCTTGGCATCCAGCTGCAAATAGAGTCAGACTAGTTTAGTTTCCAAAGTGCCACTAGTTATTATTGACAATAACACTCATATGCCATACACACCATTTATGGTCTAGATACTTTTCCGTATCTATTTCCCCATGATAAACAATATGTGCGATTAAACTATGTTTTCGTACATCACAAAATAGCTTGTATTGTAAAATAGATTTTCCAACGCGACTATGGCAATGACTAGCCTACTGCTTATTATTTAAAATTAAAAAACAATTGAAACCACGTTTCTACATGACGCAATTATTATTATATTATCATGGGTAGGTTACTATGTTTTTAAATTATACTATTTTGCACAAAAGATAAACAGCATTGATGTACTACATTAGTAACATAACAAGTAGTTGAAAAACGAACGCCCGTGATGCCGCGCGTTCTGGAAACAATGTTGCTTAACAATTTACTGTGGAAAACGACAAATACCTCGATGCTCACTGGTGCAGATGTCAGCGGCTGCAGGTACTCCGGGTGTAGTAGTGGCTTGCGTGCGCGGTCAACATATTGAGCATCCGAATAGGTAGTCGCTTTGACTGGCGAATAGGATCCAAAGGAGTAAGTAAAGACACAAAAGCGCCCGGTCTAGACTTCTGGGTATAACTAGCTTCGGTAGGCTTGGTGGTCCGCTCGCGTACTTGGTGCGTAATAGATCCAGAGGGGTAATCTTTCATTGGAGAAGGAAGCAAATGTTTTGGACATGAACTATACGTTAACTTAAGTCCCAAGATCAAAAATTGTGATGTCCTCAACTAATATAGAATAGTAATTTATAATCCGTTGGTCTAGCATAAGTCCATGTATGTATTTCCCAAGCAGCCCCACCTAAAAAGTTCCAACGGCCGAGAATTCTGCTTGCCCGTCCCGCTACAAAATCTGAAGCGTCTCCCTCTTCATTCATGGCTTCAATTCCAGGGCATTTTTGAAAGATTCTGCTCTTATTTGCCGCAACTGCAGCTATACATTAGGTACAGTACCCTAGCTCTCCAAACTGGTAATGTTCTGTTAAGTTAAACGGAAAAACAGCCGACGGATATCAGATGCGGAATCTTCGTCTACAGTGGTGCTTATCTGCTGCATACACACCTTCCCTGTTCTAGCGTCGAGTGTGTGCTCTCACAAGAGTCTTCAAAGTAAAGTGAGCCGCCCGTCCAATAGACTGGGTCCGCATTGGTAATGAGAAGGGCTAGTGCTATTCTTTTGAAGGCGGAGCAACGTTGTCCCTTCACACCATAAAACATCGTCTGTGCTTGACATACAGTAATCAACCGTTATAGATAGCTCCATGGTAAAACATTTTTTGTTTAAGGTTGTGGATTCACATATAACTATGTGTCAGTGTTGTTTTTTGACCTTTTTAATCATTTAAAAGTACATCTAAATGCGTGAAAGGGTGACAATGCATTTGGCTGACATTAGTATTGCTCCATTGATTTATAGTTTGTTTTCCATTTAACATCCCCATTACATTCACTGTCATCCAAAATGGTGTATAAATAATATTATAGGCCTCGTTACACATTTTACAATCCAGATGCCTTACCCTGTTATAAAAATTGAAGTTTATAATGAATCTTAATGTGATCTATCAGTACCTCAGCATATTTGAGCACCATAAATCAAATAAGGGCTGCATAGTCATGTACCATAGTCCATTTCTTTATCCTTTTATTCCATCTTCACAACCAGCGAAGAAAAAATGTGATAAAAAGACAACTCTATATTCATGGTTTTATAAATCTGGAATGTTAATAACTTTATTGGCATTACTGCCTGCTGACTGACTCGGCAATGAGCTAATTTTGTTAACCTAATTATACAATGAATTGGTTAAAGTACTTAAAAATTACGCCTGACAAGAGCTATTAGCGACAGCCAGAAATAGTCGGAGACTGGAGGGCTTTGATGCTCACAATCCTCTCTGGTCTCAATTGAGTGCGAAATTTGTCCTAATCCTTCATAACCTATGGGCAAAAGGCAGAATAATGAGAGAAAAATGATAAATATTGGTCTTCAATCTTTGGCAGCCTTGCCTTTAAAAAAGGCTGCATTTATTAAATCGGTATTATTCATGCCTGCTACTGCTTAAAACAACCTATAATAATAACACAACTGTTTTTTCTCTCTCCCCAATCCAAATTACTAGTTGTTAAACCCCTTGCCACTAGCATTTAAAAGTCACTCCTCTTCAAATATTCCTTTGGATGTTGTGTAACGACACACTATCTCCTTTGAAGCAACCCCTCTTGCCCTTGCAGGCGAATGCCGCAAGACACCCCCGAGGGCCATCCATCAGTGTCCCCTTTGTGATAGAGAGAGAGTGCTGGGGCGACCTCACATCAGGAAACAAGGTCAGGGTTCAAGTCGCGACTGGCGAGACCGCGGCTCGCTGCTCGATGCTTGTGCGGTGATGGTACACAGACGCCCAGGACCAGGGAGCCGTGAGGCCAGGACACGAGGCCCCGCATAGCAGGAACACAGCGTCATGATAGAGCCGGGTCAAGCCAGGGCTTGAGAAATGGGGCTTGGTGACGCACACACACAGGACAGACATCCCTTGACAGGGCCGCAGATAAGCTGTCATCTAGGGTGGGGCACGGCGACGAAGCTTTATGGTCATTGGTCTACTATCTCTCCTCCCGTTGACAAGGTTACGAATACAGCCCCGTCAAACATCGGTCGCGTTTGTTTACGCCAGACCCCATTTTCTGCCTTCTGGTGAAAGCCTTTGTTATGGCGACGGCGCTTAACATCTTTGGCTTCGCCCTTCGAATGTATACTCATTCACCTTCTTCTCTCCCTCTGGTCGTGTTTTTCATGCGAGAGATAGTTTACTTTATCTGTTTATGACTAACCCTCAGGGACACGAGAGAGCTGGTCTGGAATTCCACGGACCACCAGAAGGGAAGGTGAGGGGGCGGAGACCGGGAGAATAGCCAGCAGGAGGGGAGGTCTGAAGAAAAGCAGAGAGGGTGCAACGACTGAGAGAGAGGGCTGGTCTCGAACAATAGGGGTCCGCTTTTCAACTTTTCGCCGAGTCCCTTGAAGTACCCCGTCGTCAACAGCTGGAGCGCGGTGTCAGTGAGTGATTGCTGTTTCCTGTTGTCGCTAGATACGGGGCGGGTTTCCCCCCCTCTATCAGGGAACAAAATCAAAGCAGCTAGCGCCTAGGGGAAACAATGGAAACCATTTTGAAAGACAGATCTAACCCCGAGTCCCCAGAGAGGGATGGTCAGATATGTTCCCATGACAATAGCAGAGCCCGGACGCGGTGTTTCCACAGCGATCTGATGAGTCACAGTGATAGACGTTCTGTCCCTGTTGGATTTCGAAGCACGACTGTTACTTTTGACCTTGATCTGATGAAAGTTTTATGAGGAACTCTCTCCGGCAAATTCCAACGGCTTTTCCTCTAAAATGGAAACACGCACACACACGGAAAAAACACAAAACTTTTTCTCTGTCTCAGTCTGCCAAACAGACATTCCCGCAAAAGAAAATGACAATGGAAAGGGATTTTATAATATGTTTCTGTGTTTACTTATCTCCATATGCCCACTCGCGTCACATGATCGACAGGGTTTTACCTGAGAAACGAATCACACACTCGTGTGGACTGTGGTCTGCTGTGACAATTATGCCTGTTTACAACGCAAACACGAGTAGAGACAGCCTGATAACCTCCTAGAGACTATCCACGTAAATAACACACTGTCTCTGTCTCTCACTCTCTCTCTCTCCCCTCACACACACACACACACACACACACGCACAGTAAATAACACACTGTCTCTGTCTCTCACTCTCTCTCTCTCTCTCACAGCACACACACGCACACCATCTGTGGGTTTTTAAACGTGGGGGCTATTTACATACTAAACATCCTTACTCTCTCACACACTGATGTGTCATCACATACGTGAACGCTGCACTTATCACCTGCCTAATGCTTAGGTCATTTGTTTCACCCCCAGTGTGTCCGACTGTCATCTCGTTATCTTAACATCATTACGCACTCAATATTTAATCACGAGAGCTTATTCCACCTCCTTCAAACAGTACGACACGGGACGAACGCCGTTGCTGACGCGCCACGCACCAGTACACATGCTCTTCCCTCGCACACACAAACAGCCATTGTCCAGAGCGGGTAGAGGAGAGGTTATCTAGTCCTGTGGGTGAGAGATCCAGAGATCAGGCTGCTAAGGGTTGCCAGACCTCAATCAGATTGTGCAATGCTGTTCTGTGAAATTCATCTGACTCAAAGATGGGTTTTCTCCCACCCCCTCTGGGATGTTGTTCCTATGGAGGATCTCATTTACAACACGCCATGGCAACCTGGCAAACAGCCATGGCTGGAAAAAATGTCGTCACCCCTCCTTGTTTTAAGTACAAATGTACAGTACATTAATGAATTCGAACATGCCGTGTCATTGGGTAGATGGCGGATTCTAAAGCTCAATGCGCCTTAAAACAATCATAAAAGCAATCGAGGCAGGCTCGGTTCAAACAAAATCCAGTCCTTGTATCACTGGAAACTACTACACTCCGACCCAAGACATGTCGAGACCATTCACTGTGTGCCGAGTTCTACCACCCCTGACCTCCCCCACCCACCGCACCCTCCTCCTCCTCCCTCCGCAAACCAGGACATCCAGTCCCCCTCAGCAGATTGACACCCACCCTCAGTCTCGCTGGGTGTAACAATTCCTTTTGGCCATCACGCCAGGCGAAAGATCGTATAGCGCTCCCCCTCCCCTCCCCGACCAGTTAAGGTGGCGGGAAATTGATGAGCGCGACCGCGGAACCGTGGCCAGAGGCACCTAACAAAACTCTCCATCGCTATCGGGTGCGGTGGCTCTCCATCGGTCGGGGCCCCTTCCCACAGCGCAGGCAAAATCGTTCATAATCGATTTTTGTTCCGCCGCTACGGAGCAGCAGGACTAAACTAGCGACTTTAAACAGAGAATCCCAAGGAGGGAGCCGCACGTCTCTCGCATTTGTCTATCAGTGGAGAGTGAGGTAGCGCGTGGGGTCGAGGTTGTGTGCGCCACACAGACAGGGCCTCTCTCTCGGTCAGTATCTGAGCTTTCTGGTAAACAACGCCGTGTGTGTGTGAGCTCAAGTCTCAGACACCATGGTGGGTTGGTGTGGGGTGTGGGTGGGGACGCGAGGAGCCAGCTGTCAGTTCTTCACCTTGGTGCCTTCGATATGGACTGAGAGTCAGCTTGTGAGACGTGTCTATTTAGCGTGAACTCCTGTCTCGGGACGTTCGGGCTCCGCGTGCTGTAGTCCTGATTCCTCTGGCGCTTTGCGTCTGAGGTGAACGCGTGGGCCACACACACGAGCTATAACGACCCTCATTTATAATCCCACCATGTTAATCCTCCTCGGCCTGGTCTTTAGAATCAAGAACAGGCAGTTCGCTGCAACAGGGGAAAGGGCCAAAAGGATCTATCTATGTGGCCCATTGATTCACTTACTCAATAAGTCACTTTGATTGGGACTTCGTTTGCGTGGTTGCGTGTACTGAGAGGAGATGGGGGGGGGGGGTGGTGGGGGGGGGAGAGAGTGAGAGACAGGAGCGAGAGGGGTGTGAAGGGAGGGAGAGGAAGTGTAAAGGTTTCTTTCTCTCTGAATGCTGCTCATTTCAGTAACCTTTATTGACTTAACCCCTCAGACCAACCCTCATTCATAAATGGTCCAGAAATGACTAATATCCCTCAGCTCGGAGGCTATACAAACCAACAGTTTATGCATAATGCTGGCTATGTGCGCTAGGCACATACCAGGATATCGCTGTGGCCGGCATAAACACACCAGGGTTCAGGAGTTTTCCCAAAACCAGCCATTATAGAGCGGGGGGTGATGGTGGGGGGGTGAGATGGCGAGGTTAGCGAGGGTGCTGTTCGGTCCCGACATCTGTTCCAAACGCCTACACAGCACCGGCACACCACATCCGAGCGATGTCGCAGGAGGACAGTGCAGCTTCAAGACGGCGAGCCTCCCCCCGTGACGCGGTCTGTCCAAACACTACATCCTGAAGAGGTGCTAGGGGGACAAAAGGCGGGGTAAAATTTACGAGAGTTTATGCGAAAAAAATGCAGCGGTGGCGCCGTCTCTCTCTTTTTTTGGTTGGTCCTTTCCTTATTGCGGTCGTCGTGACGTATCCGCGTACAGAATCGAGAAGACTTTGGTGCAGTGTAAATCCACCGTGTTGCACTGGAGTGTTGTGGGAAAGTTCTCGGTTGTTGGGCCAGGGGGCGAACTGTAGTACCTCGGTATAAACAAAAATATTCGAAATTCATCGTGAGAAGGGAACGGACGGGAAACAACTGTTCTCGGGTGCTATTTGTGTGTTGTATCCTTGCTGTTTGCCGGGGGAAACGAAGGGGAGGTTGACGGGCCTGCCTGTTTGGAGGAGCTGGCACCAGGCCGACGCAGAAAACGGACCTTCCGGTTCGGGGAACCGCTGGGGTCTTGGACGTCCACCGAGGACGGGAAAACCAATTAAACATCCTGGTGTAGGTACATAACGCCCTGTCAACCGGTCAATAGAAAATGAATTGGTTTGCAAGGTTCCACAAGTTTTCCCCCCACAGACCTCCGTTCCTTCTGGCTTGACATGTCGACGTCGAGGATACGAGACATGACAGGGTTTGACCTCACGAAGACCACAGAGTCTACTTGAAAGAGTCAATTACTTCTATTGAAATACACGATACCCTTTAGACATCGATGACTCTAGGGTGGTTGTTGTGTGTGTGTGTGTGTGTGTGTGTGTGTGGGTGTGTGTGTGTGTGTGTGTGTGTGTAAGACCACACCCTGATATGATATCATGCGTGGAATGCGTCTCTTTGGAGGAGGATCATGATTATTCTGTTGATCCACCCAACTGGGCTTCCCGTTTGGTTTGCGATGACATAGTAATCTACGTTGTGAATTTAGACCTAACCTCAGCGAGCACGCAGGAAGAAAGAAGGCGATCAAGAAGGATCAAGGGGAAAGGATGGAAGAATAGAGGAGGGGAGAAGTTGGAAAGTGAACGCTATCCGGGATTGAGAGGAGGAGAAGATAGTGGATGGACGAAGGGGGGAAAGTGGAAGGAAAATGGGAGCATCTTGAGTGGGGATGGGCAATGTGGGTCGAAATTTAGAAATAGTGTAGAGGTGGTAAGAAGAAATGCACGTAGATGGGCGTGAAAGCATGACAAAGTGAGATCCAGTGATTAAGAAGACACATACGGGTTTGGGAGCGAGGGAAGCGATGAAACGGGTGAGTAAAGAGGGAAGGAGGGGCGAAGGACTGTATCGATAATAGGGGATTACGCGAGGTGAAGTAGAGGACACTAATCTAGAGTATATCGGACAAGAACCTTCTAAGTAGAGTACTATGTCATCGCAAACCAACGGGAAGCCATGTTGGGTGATCAACAGAATAATTCATGATCCCTTCTCTCCAAACGAGACGCATTCCACGGCATGATATCATATCAGGGTGTGGTCTTACACACACACACACACACACACACACACACACACACACACACACACACAACCCCCTAGAAGTTCATCGGATGTCTAAAGGGTATCGTGTATTTCAATCCAGAAGTTAATTTGACTCTTCAAGTAGACCTCTGTGGTCTTCGTGAGGTCAAAACCCTGTCATGTCTCTATCCTCGACGTCGAATGTCAAGCCAGAAGGAACGGAGGTCTGTGGAACCTTGTGGAACCTTGTCAAACCAATTCATTTTATCTGACACGGTTGACGGGCGTTAATGTACCTACACACAGTTATCGTTTAATTGAGTTTTCCCTGTCCTCGGTGACGTCAAAGACCCCACATGCGTTCCCCCGACCCCCAGAGTCCGTTCTCTGCGTCGGCATGACTGACAGCTCCAACATGGCAGCCCGTCAACCTTCCCCTCTCCGTTTCCCCCGGCAACCACAGCAACTAAAAACAAAAGCCCCGAGAAACATGTGTTTCCCGTCGTTCCCTCTCACTCACGATGAATTTCGAAATGTCACGAGGTATAATTTCGAGGCACCAGCAGCATTTCCCAAACATAGTTAACGGGTATTCAACTGCCTGTCCTTTCTCCGTTCCTGTACCGGGATACGTCACGACGACGCAAATAAGGAAAGACCAACCAAAAAAAGAGAGAGAGACGGGCCGTGCATTTTTCGCACCTCTCGTCAATTTCCCCGCCTCTTTGTTTAACCGCAGGATGTAGTGTTTGGACAGACCGCGTCAGGGCGGATGGCACGTCTTGAGCGAGAGGAGGCGTGCGGTGCGTGTTAGGCGTTGACAGATGTGGGACGAAAGCTGTAATGCATCTCCCCGTCTATAATGGTGTGTTTGGGATTTGGAATGGTGGTTTATGCCGGCCAGCGATTATCCTGGTATGTGCCTAGCGCACATAGCCAGCATTATGCATAACTGTTGGTTCTGTATAGCCTCCGAGGCTGAGGGATATTAGTCATTTCTGACATTTATGAATGAGGGTTGGTCTGAGGGTTAAGTCAATAAAGGTACTGAAATGAGCAGCATTCAGAGAGCAAAGAAACTTTACTTCCTCTCCCTCCCTTTCACACCCTCTCGCTCTGTCTCTCACTCTCTCCCCCCCCCCACCTTCCTCTCAGTACAGACGCAACTAAGTTCCCAATCAAAGTGACTTATTGAGTAAAGTGAATCAATGGGCCCACATAGATCCCTTTTGGTTTCACTGTTGCAGCTAACTGCCTTTTCTTTGATTCTAAAGACAGGCCGAGGATTAATGGTGGGATTATAAATGAGGGTCGTTAGCTCGTGTGTGTGGCCCCCCCCCCGCCCCCCCGTCCCTCAGACGAAAGCGAGAGGAATCAGGACCTAACAGCACGCGGAGCCCGAACGTGCGACAGGAGTTCACGCTAAATAGACACGTCTCACAAGCTTGACTCTCAGTCAATATCGAAGGCACCAAGGTGAAGAACTGACAGCTGGCTCCTCCGCCCCCCCCGTCCCCCCCCCCATGGTGTCTGAGACTTGAGCTTCCACACACACGGGGGGGTTGTTTACCAGGAAGCTCAGATAATGACCGGAGAGAGGCCCTGTTCTTGTGTGGCGCACACATCGACGGCTCCTCCACTCTCCCTGATAGACAAATGCGAGACGTGCGGCTCCCTCCTTTGTATCTCTGTTTAAAGTCGCTGTTTAAGTCGCTGCTGCTCCCGTAGCGGCGGAAAAAATCGATAATGAACGATTGCCATGCCGCTGTGGGAAGGGGCCCCGACCGATGGAGAGGGGGGGGGAGCGATGGAGAGGTTTGTTTAGTGCCTCCTGGGTTCCGCGGTCGCCATCAATTTCCCCGCACCTTAACTGGTCGGGGAGGGAAAAAAAGGGGGAGCCGCTATAGATCTTTCGCCTGCCGTGATGGCAAAAGTAATTTTACACCACAGCGAGACTGAGGGTGGGTGTCAATCTGCTGATGGGTGATGGATGGTCCCTGGTTTGCGGAGGGAGGAGGAGGAGGGGTGGGTGGGTGGGTGGAGGTCAGGGTGGAAGAACAAGGCACACAGTGAATTGTCTCTGAGCATGTCTTGGGTCTGAGTGTAGTTTCCAGATACAAGGACTGGATTTTGTTTTTGAACCGAGCCATGCCTCGATGCTTTTATATTTTTAAGGCGCATTTGAGCTTTAGAATCCGCCATCTACCCAAATGACACGGCATGTTCGAATTCATTAATGTCACTTGTACATTTTGTACTTTAAAAAAAAACAAGGAGGTGACGACATTTTTTCCAGCCATGCTGTTTGCCAGGTTGCCATGGCGTGTTGTAAATGAGATCCTCCAATAGGAACACACATCCCAGAGGGGGTGGGAGAAAACCATCTTTGATGTCAGATGAAATTTCACAGAACAGCATTGCACAATCTGATTGAGGTCTGGCAACCCTTAGCAGCCTGATCTCCCTGGATCTCCTCCACCCACAGGACTAGATAACCTCTCCTCTACCCCGCTCTGGCACAATGGCTGCTTTTGTTGCCGAGGGAAGAGCATGTGTACTGCGTGCGTGCGCGTCGGCAACGGCCGTTCGCTCCCCGTGTCCCGTACTCGTTTGAAGGAGGTGGATAAGCTCTCGTGATTTAAATATTTGAGTGCGTAAGTGATTGTTAAGATAACGAGATGACAGTCGGACACACTGGAGGGTGAAACAAATGGGGGACTAAGCATTAGGCAGGCTGATAAGTGCAGTGTTCACAGTCTGTGACTGACACATCAGTGTGTGAGAGATTAGAGGATGTTTAAGTATGTAAATAGCCCCCACGTTTAAAAACCCACAGATGGTGTGCGTGTGTGTGTGTGTGAGGGGAGAGAGAGAGTGAGAGACAGAGACAGTGTGTTATTTACTGTGCGTGTGTGTGTGTGTGTGTGTGTGAGGGGAGAGAGAGAGTGAGAGACAGAGACAGTGTGTTATTTACGTGGATAGTCTCTAGGAGGTTATCAGCTGTCTCTACTCGTGTTTGCGTTGTAAACAGGCATAATTGTCACAGCAGACCACAGTCCACACGAGTGTGTGATTCGTTTCTCAGTAAACCCTGTCGATCATGTGAACGGCGAGTGGGCATATGGAGATAAGTAAACACAGAAACATATTATAAAAGCCCTTTCCATTGTCATTTTCTTTTGCGGGAATGTCTGTTTGGCAGACTGAGACAGAGAAAAAGTTTTTGTTTTTTTCCGTGTGTGTGGTGTTTCCATTTTAGAGGAAAAGCCGTTGGAATTTGCCGGAGAGAGTTCCTCATAAAACTTTCATCAGATCAAGGTCAAAAGTAACAGTCGTGCTTTCGAAATCCAACAGGGACAGAACGTCTATCACTGTGACTCATCAGATCGCTGTGGAAACACCGCGTCCGGGCTCTGCTATTGTCATGGGAACATATCTGACCATCCCTCTCTGGGACTCGGGGTTTAGATCTGTCTTTCAAAATGGTTTCCATTGTTTCCCCTAGGCGCTTGCTGCTTTGATTTTGTTCCCTGATAGAGGGGGGGGAAACCCGCCCCGTATCTAGCGACAACAGGAAACAGCAATCACTCACTGACACCGCGCTCCAGCTGTTGACGAGGTACTTCAAGGGACTCGGCGAAAAGTTGAAAAGCGGACCCCTATTGTTCGAGACCAGCCCTCTCTCTCAGTCGTTCACCCTCTCTTGCTTTTCTTCAGACCTCCCCTCCTGCTGGCTTATTCTCCCGTGTCTCCGCCCCCTCACCTTTCCCTTCTGGTGGTCCGTGGAATTCCAGACCAGCTCTCTCTGTGTCCCTGAGGGTTAGTCATAAACAGATAAAGTAAACTATCTCTCGCATGAAAACACGACCAGAGGGAGAGAAGAAGGTGAATGAGTATACATTCGAAGGGCGAAGCCAAAGATGTTAAGCGCCGTCGCCATAACAAAGGCTTTCACGAGAAGGCAGAAAATGGGGTCTGGCGTAAACAAACGCGACCGATGTTTGACGGGGCTGTATTCGTAACCTTGTCAACGGGAGGAGAGATAGTAGACCAATGACCATAAAGCTTCGTCGCCGTGCCCACCCTAGATGACAGCTTATCTGCGGCCCTGTCAAGGGATGTCTGTCCTGTGTGTGCGTCACCAAGCCCCATTTCTCAAGCCCTGGCTTGACCCGGCTCTATCATGACGCTGTGTTCCTGCTATGCGGGGCCTCGTGTCCTGGCCTCACGACTCTCCCTGGTCCTGGGCGTCTGTGTACCATCACCGCACAAGCATCCAGCAGCGAGCCGCGGTCTCGCCAGTCGCGACTTGAACCCTGACCTTGTTTCCTGATGTGAGGTCGCCCCAGCACTCTCTCTCTTATCACAAAGGGGACACTGATGGATGGCCCTCGGGGGTGTCTTGCGGCATTCGCCTGCAAGGGCAAGAGGGGTTGCTTCAAAGGAGATAGTGTGTCGTTACACAACATCCAAAGGAATATTTGAAGAGGAGTGACTTTTAAATGCTAGTGTCAGGGGTTTAACAACTAGTAATTTGGATTGGGGAGAGAGAAAAAAGCAGTTGTGTTATTATTATAGGTTGTTTTAAGCAGTAGCAGCATGAATAATACCGATTTAATAAATGCAGCCTTTTTAAAGGCAAGGCTGCCAAAGATTGAAGACCAATATTTATCATTTTTCTCTCATTATTCTGCCTTTTGCCCATAGGTTATGAAGGATTAAGACAAATTTCCCACTCAATTGAGACCAGAGAGGATTGTGAGCATCAAAGCCCTCCAGTCTCCGACTATTTCTGGCTGTCGCTAATAGCTCTTGTCAGGCGTAATTTTTAAGTACTTTAACCAATTCATTGTATAATTAGGTTAACAAAATTAGCTCATTGCCGAGTCAGTCAGCAGGCAGTAATGCAATAAAGTTATTAACATTCCAGATTTATAAAACCATGAATATAGAGTTGTCTTTTTTATCACATTTTTTCTTCGCTGGTTGTGAAGATGGAATAAAAGGATAAAAAAATGGACTATGGTACATGACTATGCAGCCCTTATTTGATTTATGGTGCTCAAATATGCTGAGGTACTGATAGATCACATTAAGATTCATTATAAACTTCAATTTTTATAACAGGGTAAGGCATCTGGATTGTAAAATGTGTAACGAGGCCTATAATATTATTTATACACCATTTTGGATGACAGTGAATGTAATGGGGATGTTAAATGGAAAACAAACTATAAATCAATGGAAGCAAATAATACTAATGTCAGCCAAATGCATTGTCACCCTTTTCAGCATTTAGATGTACTTTTAAATGATTAAAAAGGTCAAAAACAACACTGACACATAGTTATATGTGAATCCACAACCTTAAACAAAAAATGTTTTACCATGGAGCTATCTATAACAGTTGATTACTGTATGTCAAGCACAGACGATGTTTTATGGTGTGAAGGGACAACGTTGCTCCGCCTTCAAAAGAATAGCACTAGCCCTTCTCATTACCAATGCGGACCCAGTCTATTGGACGGCGGCTCACTTTACTTTGAAGACTCTTGTGAGAGCACACACTCGACGCTAGAACAGGGAAGGTGTGTATGCAGCAGATAAGCACCACTGTAGACGAAGATTCCGCATCTGATATCCGTCGGCTGTTTTTCCGTTTAACTTAACAGAACATTACCAGTTTGGAGAGCTAGGGTACTGTACCTAATGTATAGCTGCAGTTGCGGCAAATAAGAGCAGAATCTTTCAAAAATGCCCTGGAATTGAAGCCATGAATGAAGAGGAGACGCTTCAGATTTTGTAGCGGGACGGGCAAGCAGAATTCTCGGCCGTTGGAACTTTTTAGGTGGGCTGCTTGGGAAATACATACATGGACTTATGCTAGACCAACGGATTATAAATTACTATTCTATATTAGTTGAGGACATCACAATTTTTGATCTTGGGACTTAAGTTAACGTGTAGTTCATGTCCAAAACATTTGCTTACTTCTCCAATGAAAGATTACCCCTCTGGATCTATTACGCACCAAGTACGCGAGCGGACCACCAAGCCTACTGAAGCTAGTTATACCCAGAAGTCTAGACCAGGCGCTTTTGTGTCTTTACTTACTCCTTTGGATCCTATTCGCCAGTCAAAGCGACTACCTATTCGGATGCTCAATATGTTGACCGCGCACGCCAGCCACTTACTACACCCGGAGTACCTGCAGCCGCTGACATCTGCACCAGTGAGCATCGAGGTATTTGTCGTTTTCCACAGTAAATTGTTAAGCAACATTGTTTCCAGAACGCGCGGCATCACGGGCGTTCGTTTTTCAACTACTTGTTATGTTACTAATGTAGTACATCAATGCTGTTTATCTTTTGTGCAAAATAGTATGATTTAAAAACATAGTAACCTACCCATGATAATATAATAATAATTGCGTCATGTAGAAACGTGGTTTCAATTGTTTTTTAATTTTAAATAATAAGCAGTAGGCTAGTCATTGCCATAGTCGCGTTGGAAAATCTATTTAACAATACAAGCTATTTCTTGATGTACGAAAACATAGTTTAATCGCACATATTGTTTATCATGGGGAAATAGATACGGAAAAGTATCTAGACCATAAATGGTGTGTATGGCATATGAGTGTTATTGTCAATAATAACTAGTGGCTCTTTGGAAACTAAACTAGTCTGACTCTATTTGCAGCTGGATGCCAAGAAGAGCCCCCTGGCCCTCTTAGCTCAGACCTGCTCCCAGATAGGTAAACCAGATCCTCCATCTTCATCCAAACTGGGCTCCATCTCCTCCAGTGGCCTGGGGGACAAAGAGGGAGGCGGGCGTTCCTCCAGCTCCAACTCCAGCTCCAAGCTGGGCGAACACCGCCCCTCCCTGGATGACAAGTCCAGCTTCAAGCCATACTCCAAAGTGGGCGGCGACAGTCGCCGGGATAGTGTCAGCAGCACCAACGGCAACAGTGACAAGACTGGCTTCAGGGTTCCTAACAACGGCAGTGCTAACGCTAGCTCAGCTAACAGCCAGTCGTTCCCCCCTCACTCAGTCTCCCCCAGCTCCAGAACAAGCAGTGTTTCACCCCCTCAGCACAACCAGCTTTCCTCCCAGTCCCACAGACAAAGCCAGTCTCCCAGTGGACAGCAGGCGTCACAACCTCAGACTCTGAACGAGAGAGAGAGCAAACCGGAGCAGGCCAGTCCAAACAGCAGCAGCAGCAGCTGTGTCAGCAGCGGCGGCCATCTTAAGAAAGAAGTCGACCTGAGTAAGTCACATTTGGACGGCCCGCAGCTTGCCAACTCCAGCCATGCCCGAGCCAGCACCAACTCCAGCAACGGCAGCTCTGAAAGCAGCACCAATCACGAGGCAGGGAAGGTGGACTCCCAGTCCGCCCAGCCAAACCTAGGCCACGGACACATCACGCCCATCTCCCCTTACAAGACAGGGCACTCTGTGTTCCCGCTCTCCTCAGCCGGGATGGGCTATCACGGCTCTGTAGCCTACGCGGGCTACCCGTCCCAGTTCGTCCAAGGGCTGGACCATACCAAGTCAGGCCTCGGAGTGGGGGTCCAAGGGAAACATCCCAGCTCCAGTCCGCTCACTGGTGCCTCTCCCCCTTCCTTCATGCAGGGTTTATGCAGGGACCCGTACTGCCTGAGCTACCCCAACGCACCCCACCTGGGAGGCAGCAACTGCACTTCCTGTGTCCACGACCCCTCTGCCTCCCTCAAATCTGGCTACCCAATGGTCTATCCCTCCCACGCCCTCCACTCCCTCCACCCCAGTACTCTGTCGTCCAGCGTGTCTCCGTCCATGTCCCACCCTCTCTACACCTACGGCTTCATGCTCAACGACCCCGTGCCCCACGCCTGCAACTGGGTGTCGGCCGGGGGGCCTTGCGACAAGCGCTTCGCCAACTCGGAGGAGCTCCTGGCTCACCTGCGCACCCACACGTCCCTGGCGGGAGGAATGGACAACAAGCTGCTCTCGGCCTACCCCTCGGTCTCCTCCGCAGCCTCCTGCCACCTCCACCTGCCGCACCAGAGCAGCCCAGGCTCCATGCCTGGCACCTTCTCCCTCAGGGCGCCCCCTGGTCTGGGCCTGGCCCGCTACCACCCCTACAGCAAGGTCCACTTGCCTCCCGGGCCTGGCTCCATCCCCATGCACTCTCTCCAGTCCGCCGCTCCCTACTACCCCCACTACGCCCTCTACAGCCAGAGACTAGGCTCCGCCTCCGCCCTGGGTTACCAGTGAGCCACAATGGCGTCCGTTCCAGCGTTTTGCCCCTAACATGGACTCAGGCAGGGCAGGCCCCGCGGGCCTAAATCAGCTTCCCCAGTTTTTGGAGACTGAGGAGTCTGCTGGTTTCAGCAGAGATGATGATATGGGCAGCGCTGGTACTCTGTGTCTGTGCCCAGTGAAACCACCAGGGGGTCTGCTGACAAATGAGTGTCTTCTAGGTGGGGAGAGGTGGGCCACTTGCATGGCTGCAGACTGCCTGGATTCGGTCACTCACGAATAACTGGACAGAACTGGATTGGGCCGGGCTGATCTGGATTGGACCGGCAGTCGGTGGAAGGCTCCAGTGAGACCACAGCACCACAAACTGGGCCGGCTGATGGCTTCTGCTAGGCTGCTGTGTTTACGGTCTCCAATGTCTCGACGGTCATGCTGGGAATAGTGATTGCTGTGTGGAGATAGGTGATGTGACAGGAATGGCAATAACCTTTTTCCACAGGGCTGCACTATAAAGGGAGGCGGGGGGGGGCGGCACAGCCAGATGCATGTGCAGCCAGACTGAGAGTGGGTCAATCCCGGTTTTACATTTTGTTTTTGTTTTCCAAACATTGGTTTCTTTCCAACTGAGAAGCTGTATTTATTTTGAGCGCTTGGCTTTCAAGTTTACTATTACGATGCATTGTTCTTTTTTCCACCCCTCTCCCTGTTATTTCTGTACTGCAGCCATATCGTTTACCAGTAAAGAACCAGATCTGTGGAATGCCACCTGACAGAAATCAGTGAAGCGTACACACAAAAATATATATTTTACCTCGTCACATTGATAATGGTGTTTTCATGTTGGGTCTCTGAAGAATGAATGTGCATGTCACATCGGTCCCTAAGCTTCTTGGTTTTGGATATGTACAGAAAATGAGCAGTTAACGGAGATGTGATATTTTTGTGTGAAGTATTTGGGGCGAGAGCCCTTGTGTAAGGGAGAGAGTTGAACACTACTAAAAATCAATGATGGCAGTGCTAGCCGTTGAAAGGGGGGGGAGGTCATATTTTGTTTAATAAATGACAATGAATATATTTAAACTTTTATTGTCTTCATTTCTCAAACAAATTGCTTTCGTGTCAACTAAACTCTTTCAACCTGCACCATACGATCACTAGAGCCACTTTAATAGCCCTTAAGTGTGGTTTGTGGACGACGACTTCAAGCTCACTCTGTCACTCCTGAAGAAACGCATTGAGCATGTGCATGTTTCTCTGGAGACAAACACAGGAACATCGTTATTGATTCTCTGGGCCTGCTGTCCTGTGTGATACTGAGAAGCTGGCACTCACTCATCATGGCCGCCACAGGCTTCTTCTACCTCCAGGACGCTGACAGGAAGTCGATGGGGCAGATTGGGTATTATGTTCTTGGCGCACAAAATAATTTATTTTCGAGGTATAGTCGCGCTATTCACGCGTCATTAAATCTTTGACGTGAAAAACAAAACGCGTATCGGTTAAAATTCATAGGTGTCAATCGATGTTTTCTAAATAATGAGCGAAGCCGTCGTCTGGGTCCATCACGACTCCGAAACACCGAAACACATTCTGTCCTCTGGAGATAAAATACGAGCGCGGTGCTGTGGAAAGTGTGAACGGAGGAGAAGGCCTCAGTCCATCTGCAACGCCGCGTCTTTGATGTAGCACGCGGTTCACGCCAGACTGCTATTGTTCCCCAGACAGAATCGGGTGATTGATGGTTTTGGGTGTGCTTTTCCTCAGCTTGTGTTTCACAAGCGCCAGAACCACAGACGGATAGGGGAGCAGACCGCGAAGGCTCAGCTCTCACCTCTCAGCTATGCAGGAAATACTGTCTTACCTGATGGAATAGGGTTCGCTTGATTCGGATGAGTGGGCAGGGCTCCGGGGGTCTCGCGGTCGTTTGTACGCTTATGCGGCGTGTACTTGGCCCGCGCCGAGAGAATGTACACGCTGGGATTGTCAATCCTGGCTAAGACGCCTGATAGTGTTTAGTGTGCCTTGAAACGTTTAAAACGATCATCAGATCACATCGGATTGGTCGTATTTAAGAAATCAACATTACCACGATCCGGGCAGCAGTGTACACGTAAGTGTATCGTATCAAAACCAGGCCGAAACACAAAACACACGATTTTCATATTCGGTGAGAGAGATGTAGCAACCGACGGAACACTTTTTGCAGGAATTCTTTCCCTACGACGAGGGGGTTGGAGTCCCAGTCAGCCTGGCTCCTTAGGACATCAGATAAGCATCGGAGCCGAAGCGCTGCTGCCCTGACATGCCCAGGATAAGGCCCTGTCCATCGCTCGGGTTACCTCCACAGCCTCGTGACTGGCAGTGGTAATATGCCATTTCCTGGCCGTGTGACATTGGGAGGCCCTTGGCAGAGTGTGGATGACCCGTACTGGTCACTCACGTCTCTGACAGGGGATACACGAGGGTCAAAACACCCTGTCGACCACGGTAAGACGAGAACACGCTCCTGTTTTAATGTTCCGAGACGCCGTGGCGTGCATCAGGAGTTGGGAAGGAGGGGAAGGAGATGATCGACCCACTCTGGGTTTCAGGTTGCCTCAGGTGTGCCTGTTTGGACCAGGAAATGGACACAGACATGTTTAAGTGGCTGTTTTTAATGAGAGCGATCAGGTTGGGAGACATGCCTCATAGACAGCTGTGTAACAAGCCTGAGGTGAAGTGATGTCATTTCTCCATTACCCACTGGGATTACCGGTTTAAATTCTGAGAAGATAAATTAACTCGATTCTGAGTAAAGAGCATGTTTACTTCCAGGATATAGGCTTATTTTTTTCTGCCGACTTTTCTCTGGATGGTAAGGAGTTTAGGTTTGTATCGCCACCTAAAGGACATAAGTGGGTTTTTGTTGTTTATGAAAAACATCAAAAGTCTCGAAACCTGAGAGATTAAGTAAAAAGAGCAAGTTAAACCAATAACCCGAGGCAACAGATAAAATTGGATTAGAAAGACTCTCCGTCTTGTCTCGGGGGAGAAATGAATAGTAGTTCTCCATTTTCCATTTCACTTTCACTCATCCATTACTCATTTATCTGATCCATCCATCATTCCTTTCTTCTCCTTTCGGCCCTCATCAATCACTCTGTCCATCCATCTCGAGCCTGGCTAATGTTTATGGCAGACATCAACACTCACACGCTCTGACCGCTAGGCTTCTGGCAAGCATGTGCTACATGTAATCCGCTGGCCCTAGCACGCTCATCGGAAACAGTTTGGGGAATGGAGGAGGGAAAAGGTTTAGAATATGCTCAGATAACAACACTGCTTCCTGTGTTCCTGGTATAGCGGTGTGGTGGAGTTGGTTGTCCCGCCTCCTGCTATGGCTGGCCAATGGGAGTCCTGGGAGGACAGCTGACAGGCCCTGTGATTAATGATGACAGAGTGCGGAGCAGCTCCTTCATTACACAGCAAGTCTCAACCTCTCCATCAACCGGGAACTGGGAGGAGGAGAGAAAGAAGTAGAAGAGGGAGGAAGTGAGGGAGGAGACAGGAAGAGAGACGGACAGGAAGGAGTAGGTATTGAGTCTTTTCTTAGTTTCTTCGACTTCTAATAGGAAGGACAACAACAAAAACTGCCTTGGACCTAACCGTGTAGATTTGGATGTGAAAGTCTGTATTCAGAAAGTGGAGAATACGTTTTAAAACGTTCTAAATCCATTTGATAGTCGTGAAACAAAGCGGGAATGTTTAGCCAGCTCTTAGGTTTCCAGATACAGCAGGATTATGAATTAATCCTGTTTGAGCCAAGAAACGGCAAAAAACTAAGAAGCACAAAGAGGTCTTAGAGGCACAAATCTCAGACGTTTCTCTTCATGCCTCCTCTAAGGCAGAGAATGTTTCCCCCCTGTGAGTTCTAAAAAAGATCACAAACATCTTTCCTCGGACAAACTCCTCTGCGTACTCTCATTCTCTCTTCCGCTCTCCAACTTCATCACCTCATCACTCATCCTTCTTTTCAAGTGGTCCAAAAATAAAAGAGCACGCAGATGTGAGACACGCTGGATTGATGTTTCCAAAACCACCGTGCAGCCATTACTTACATTCACCCACAGACGGACGGGGGGGGAAATATGTTAAAAATACACTTTTCTAGCTCGCCACACTCCCAACCCCTCCCTCTAAGTATACACACCGAGAAAGCTCTATAAAAAAAACACGATACTCCAATCCATCATGGCATGGCTGAGGTTAATTACCTACATCCAACCATAAATTAACCTGGCCTTGCACTTTTATGACCAAACGTGGCGCTCCGCGGACCAGCTCTAACTCCCCTCTCTCACTCTCTGGGTTTGTCTCCTTTCCCTCCGGGCCTTTCCAGGGCTTGTCACGGGGGGGACGGGGGGGGACGGGGGGGGTAACGCGGACAGAGCGAGTTCAGTAGTGCACAAGAGGGCATTGGGCAATTATGGTTACTCTGCTAATGCGCACGGCCGCAGCTGGTTCTGATCCGCCTCGCGCTGGGGAAGGAACTCGGCCTGCTTGTCAGCTCCCATGCATCACAAGTGGGGGTCGCTCGCGGAAAAAACGTGCCTTGGCAAAGGGCCGGGCGTGGGGGGCCCCGGAGGCTGGCGGGGGGCCCCGGAGGCTGGCGGGGGGCCTGGTTTGGTTTGCACGTGGGGGGGGCGACGACATCTACTGCCTTCCTGCGTCTGAAAGTCTTCCCCCCCGGTCACGTTCTCTCGTCCCTCGCCCCCGTTTATTCCACCACCGCATGAACGTAAGCTTTCCTAATGGGGCTGCGGTGAGGCGGAGCAGGCACCGCAGCCTCGGAAGGTTCTAGACTTTCTCTCCCTCTCTCTCTCTTTTACGATCCATACCTGAATGACGCTTAACCGCTGATGTTTCAAACCTCATTCGAGGTTTATCACGTCCAGCCTAAAGATGTTTCTTGCTCAAGATTCCAGGCCCACTAACTGAGAGAGAGAGTGGGAGGACCAGAGAGAGAGTGTGTGTGTGTGTGTGAGAGAGAAGGAGGGAGAGAGAGAGAGAGAGAGAGAGAGAGAGAGAGAGAGGCACACAGAAAGCGGCAGACATGATTACCCAAATACAGTCATTAAAGGGGAAATGTGTTTTCACTCTGTCAGGATGATTAATGAGGGAGAGCAAATCCACTCAAACACTGTTGTTTAGTCTAACCGGTGGACCTGATCCCTTCCACTGATTTATGGCAGGCCCTGTGTGTGGCACGCTGTGTGTGTGTGTGTGTGTGTGTGTGTGTGTGTGTGTGTGTGTGTGTGTGTGTGTGTGTGTGTGTGTGTGTGGCATGCTGTGTGTGTGTGTGTGTGTGTTTTCTGAGGCAAGGTGTGGTATAGTTAGATCATTTTGATACACTGGAATGAGAGACCGTGGGAGGAAATTGAACAACATTAGTCCAGGCTAAGGCTAGAATAATATGCGTGTTTATGTGGTGTGAAATATAGAATACTTTTGGTTGGTCTATACGTTAAACAGATTGCAGTGAAACCTTTCCAATACCTATAACATCATTTGATATAAATATATCATATAAAAGAAGTCTTTATAAGACCTGCGTGAAAGTTTTTGGGCAAGGGGTCCTTGGAAATACCAGACGTTTCCCAAGCCATGTTGAAAAGTTGATAAGGAGTCGGCTTTCAACACATTTTCTCCGCCTGGACCCAGTGATTTACTAGCTGTGAATGATGAAACAGCGTCTCAAACTGGTTTGTTTCATTACGCAAGCAGCTGCATGTCTGGATGATGTCATGTCACAGTGGATGGGAACAGGAATGAGATGCCCCATTACTCTTCATCTCTCACGTTTACAATCCTGTTAAGTCTGGCTTTTTCAAAGTGGGATGAAGCACAAAGGCCAAGTATTGCCTGATAGCTCAAGAACTACAAAATGATTGACAAGGCGAGTGAAACTGCAGTAAAAATGCAAGGAGAGGACGCTGGGATTGTAGTTTCCATCTCATTTGAGTTGATTTTGTCTCAGAAAAACAAAACGAAAGATACCAGAACACGATTAAACTATGATTAAACAACCAGATCTGATCAAACCAACGAAGCTGATAGGAGCCCGTAGCATAACAGACGTGAATCACAGGACAAATTCATCCTGGAGGATAAAGAAAGCAGGGGCGCGGGTGAGAGAGGAAGAGGCCTGACAGACAGACTCGCCCTTGAGTGACTGGAACACTGAGGCACTCGGACGGGCGAGAGCCACAGGCCTGGAGAGAGGGGCTTCGGGCGAACACATCTCCCTGTGCGGCGACTGTGTCACAGCAGCTGCGTGCAAGGGGCGGGAGGGGGGGTGGGAGGGGGCGGCGGCCTCCTGCTCTGCATGTCAGGGGCCGTGATTAATGACCCGGGGGCCCCGCACCCTTCACCCCCGCCGCCCCCACACCAGTCATCCGCACAGCAGCTCGTCAACCCGACAGACGCCCATGACACACACACGTAAACCGCCCCGAAAAATCTGGCCAATGGCAGTTGCTTTGATGCCTTCTGTGTTTCGTGTCTAAAGGTGTGCCTGTGCAGTGTCAGGAAGGAGAGAGAGGGTTTTCTGGCTCGCCCAGCGTGTGTAGGGGTTCCCAGCATGTCAGGCGGCTGTCAGGGAGTGATTTATGACCACGGGACTCCAACCTGTCTTCACTGCCAGTTCAGTATTGTTACAACTGACAGCTAATGAGGCCAGACATGCTTTCAAGCAGAGCACTTAACAGGGCTTCAATCTACCCCAGTCAGTGGCTCCATTTGGCTTTTATTTTTTTCTTCTCTTTCTATCTACTCTTTCGCCTTCTTTTTTTTCTAAGGTGGAAAGGCTGACAGACGCTGAGGAGGGCGGGGCCTCGTCGAGATGGGGACGTTTCCCAGCAGCAGACGGCGGAGACGTTTCCCATTCTCAAACTAAGAGCAGAAAGGACAAGTCGAGCGATGGCTGATTGATCAAATTAAACTCTTTGTTTACCAGGCACTATTGTGTGTGTGTGAGGGGGCTGTGGGTGTGTAACTGATGCCTATTCCATGGAAAATACAGCCGAAAGAGCTACTAGGAATGGTCCATTCTGGCCTTTAGTTGTACATGTGTTACAGTGGTCAGTCAGTAGCAAGCAGTCGGATCAGTCAGAGATTTGAATTTATCGTGGTGGACAGCCATTGTTAGGTATGTTCAAATGGTTGATATGTTCACTGGATCTGTAGCATGCCCCACTGTTTTCGGAGCGTCTTCTGTAAACCGAACAGTCTGTGTGGAAGTCTAACCCTTCTATCCTCCACGCTCTCTTTGTGCTCCGTTGCTCAGTGAGAAAAGGCACTATAATCACTTACAGAGTTGCTGGCAGCTCTCCCACCTTTAACCCTGGTTCCTTGTCAGCCATGATTAATGGCAGGCCGGCTCGCTGCAACCTGCACTGCCGGCTCTGCCATTGTTCCCTGGATACTTAATGAACTCTGACAAGCCATTTTTCCCCTCTTTACTTTTTTTTTCTTCTTTCATTCAGGTTTACAACAGCGACTCCTAGACTAAGGACAGAGTATGGAGTCGTGGGACTAAATGAGTACCTGAGTGTAGTTATGACGGTGTGTAGTTTAGATAAAACGAGTACCATGTCGTATACTGATAAATGATGTGCCATTAACTGCAATTTGTGTAGTAAGTGTCACTCAACCTTGCTCCGTGTGAATGTTTTCTGGTAAGCATTGGCAATGGTATATTGCGTTTCTTTTTTGTCTTATGTTTGTTCATTCGACCTCCAACAAATCAAATCAATCAAATCAAATAAAAATGTATTTGTATACAGAGGGCTTCACATACGCCCATAGAGATTCTATACAAGATTCTCATTGTTATTCACTGATCAATGAACTGAATTGATTAGGTGGGTAAGTAGGTAGGTAGGTAGGTAGGTAGGTAGGTAGGTAGGTAGGTAGGTAGGTAGGTAGGTAGGTAAACGATGCTATTTCCGTTTCAACTTTCAAAAATATAGCAAGACATCCAAGTCTTTTTTGGACTTAAAGTCAAAGTAATTAGAGTATGCCACAGAACAAAATGTATGTTTTCGTTTGGGTGTTTGAATTTGTATTTATTTAAATGCATCTATTAAATCCAGATTTGGAAGCTTGTTTAGTATGACAGTGTCTGAATGAATAATGAACTCTGTTTATTAAGCGCTTTGAGTAGCGCTAAGGTAGAAAAGTGCTATATAAATGCAATCCATTATTATTAGTAGTAGTAGTATTGTTGACCAGCTTTGTTGGTAAAAAATCATCTGAAAAGCAAAATGCACGTTCTAAATGCGTTATAATGCCGGCGATGTGGACAGATCACAAACATTCCACTCCAGTAGGAGGCGCTCCTGTTGCTTGATGTGCTGTGCACGCTCACAATAGACAAAGAAGAGGAACACGTGGGATTTATTTGTTGACAAACTTCCACTGGCCCTGAACTAAACATTAATACAGCTACAGCTAGTTGTTATGTATCTTGGCTAGATATTAATTGTAAATCCAAAATATCTGGAATACGGATGCTAAAATTATGTAAACAAGTGACGATTTCACTACCGACTAACTGGCTTTAGTTTATTACCTTGTTATTTGCTGCCCTCTGCTGGTTATGAGATGATATGACGTTCCAACAAAACAATCTGCTGAAGGTTACTAGAAAGGTTATTTTCAGAGCAAAAGCAAAAAAAGACCAATTATATGAGGCCTCAGAGACGCTAAATGGACTGCATTCAAGTGAAAGTGTTATAGCGATTACAACATGATCAAAGATAGAAACTTCTTACTCTTATCCGTAAACGTTTGCGAGCATCAGCTTGCCTCCCCCTCCCTGCCTCCGACTCCACCTCTCCGAAGCTTCCTGCTGTAGCGCCGTCGAACGGTCTCCTCAAATTTGAACCTAGCCCGTACATTATCGGTCGATGACTAAACCCCGACCGACAGACTTTACTGGTTGTGGAGAGGGGTAACAGATGAGGGAGGCCAGCCAAAGCAGTCCCTCGCGAAATGGTTCTGACGACCGAACAGCCCGAAAGAACCCGTACCCCGTTATCCACACCAGAACAATTTACAAAGTCCCTCAAACCCGTCGCCAGGAAAGATTCAAGCAGGGGGATTCTGTCCACGTAAGTTGGAATAACATACAGGGCCTCCTCTGCCAACTTTGCTAGCTAGCTTTAGAAGTCACTACTGTGTTGTTGATATATAACGTTACCGTTTAATTATTATTTGTCAACGATTTTGCTCAAGATTGCGTGTGCTGCAACTACTTATCTAGATTATTTCTATGTCGTTTTGTTATTTTAATTTATGGCCAAGTAATACACGCGACGAAAGAAGAGAACTGTTGCAAGCATTGTTCCAGCTGCAGCAAAGGCTACTACTAGTAGTACTAGCTCTTTGTGTTCGAGTCCCTAAAATCTTGGACAATGTTAGACTGTGAAGTTAATGTCAAGTTTAAAATTGTGGCCCGTTCATTTTCGTTTTCATTTACTTTTACAGTACTGTAAAAAGACGCAAGTAAAACTAAAGCCACGATCATGTCAACAATTGAAATTATTGTAATAATCAGCCATGGTATCTTTTTATTTTATATTTGTTAGCTAGGCTAGAGCTACCATTGTTTACTGTAAACTGCCTCTTGCCGAGTGATCGTCTCCCATCTTTGTCTAGAGTTGGTGGGGCCGGTGTGAGGGAACGTGAAAGGGTTGCTAGTGTAAATCAGAAAGTTTGCTCTGAGAACCTTTAGCGATACTGTACACATTCAAACCATGCATCTGCAGCTCAGAGACGGAGAATGGAGGTGAGGACAGGCCGAGACGGAGCGTCAAGCATGCAGGGGACCCCCAGCCGTCTCTGGACTTGGAGTGGGAGCTGGACGGAAGGAAGAAAACGCCCCTCTTGAGGTAAAGGAGAGGTCGTCATATCTGAAATGGAGACGTCTGTTTTGATCGAGAAGCGTTGCCGCTGTGTAGGAGATCTCGGATGTCATTGACCTATTAAAACTCAATACCGATAGGCTGTAACAGTCATATTTCACTTCATTCGGACATGGAACCAATCAAACCTGTAGTATGTGTTCAAGACATGTTAGTATGGGTTTCAATAGTCTCTAGTCCCGTGTTTTGCTATTAAAGTGACGCATGTCTAAACTGCCGACACAAAGCAAGCAGATGTAAGCTTGGCCAAACTGTGTGTTTAGCTTCAAGCCTTAATGCTGCTGTGTCAATTATATTTACGTAACGTAACCATTCTGCTGGAAACCCAGGTCAAATAGTTATGTATGCGTGGAGAGATTACCAGTATTCAGTGTTTCTGTGCTGCTGTTTGTAATAGCATGGGCATACTGAAGTGCGTGTTTTAACATCATGCTTTTCAGATTCAAAGCCGCGGAACAGCCTTCTCCAATTCAAAATGCAAATGACAGTCAAACCAAGATTGCAAGGAAAAAATCCATCCAGGTTTGTGCCATGAAATACATTTTGAAGTTGTTAACAAATGGTTAGAATGTCATATTTTTCACGAATAGAACGTTGGATAGGCTATATCAGGACAGCAACTTTTGACTTTATTATGATAGATTAATCATAAACAGATACCGTAGTTATTCCGTCTCATCTCTTAAACCGTAATAAGAGTATAACTACTTGATCGTGAATACAGTTTTTAGGATCAAAAATGTAAAATCCTTTCACGGTTTACTGACTTTGCTCTATTGAAACATGTTTTATCTGTTATAGATATCCAAGACCAATCTCCATTACCATAAAATATTCAAACATATCAGCAAAGATGAGACACTGAAACAAAGTAAGTGCACCAGTTCAATATAACAATACATCTTTTGTGGATAGTTAATTACATTGTCTTATATAGGCTACAATGTTCAGCAAGTAACAACACAGACTCACAATGGAACCGTAACAATGATGCTGTAGATCTTGTATTACTTGTGAAAACATGCACCTTTGTTCTTGCTCTGCCGAACTGCATTTGCCCCGATCTAAAAGAGCAACATTTTCCTACAGGTTACACTTGTGCCCTGCAGAAAGACATTCTGTATCAAGGGAAACTGTACGTCTCTGATAACTGGATCTGTTTCCATTCAAAAGTCTTTGGCAGAGACACCAAGGTAAGCCGAACTCGTTTATAACAGACATTATGATTATGCAAGACAGAAGAGTCTTTATTCAAGTGTAACTTTCCCCCTCTCGACAGATTACTATCCCGGTTGTCACGGTGACTTATATCAAAAAGACAAAAACAGCAATTTTGGTGCCAAACGCCCTTTTAATTACTACTACGAACGAGAGGGTAAGATTCTATTTCAGATGTTTGTCACATGATCCTCGCCCCTGCCAATCACGCGCTTACGTTGGTCCTCCTAATGCAAAAATATGTTTTCCAGCATGTCTTCGTGTCGTTCCTCTCTCGAGACACCACCTTCAAACTCCTGACATCCCTCTGCATTCATTTAGACGTGAGTACCCTTCTCCTCTTGTCATTTGTAACTCACTAGAGATTTCTTGTCTCATCACTTGGCGATGCGTCGGAATGATGCTGTTGTATAAATGGCGTGGTTGCAGGAAGTTTCTATCGATGTCTGGACGCTGGGTTATACTGACCGTTGTTGGAATGTGGTTTCAGGGAGACAATACTGGGAGTAGCCCTATCCCTTCCTCTGCGGAGAACAGCTTCAGATTGGACTGCCCCGCCTCACTTCCTCTGGTCAGTACCTCACTTCCTCTGGTCATTACCTCACTTCCTCTGGTCAGAGCGCGGCTAACGTGAAGCTCAACTCACTGTGATTGTTGCTGCTAAGGGAATTGATGACACGTAAGATAAATGTTACGAATAATAATAACGATAATATAGTGCTTCGACAGGATTCATGGCTGACTCGATGTTTGTTTAAGATTTTTTTTAGTTTTGACTTCCGGAATGTTAATCCTGTCAGTAAGAATTCCGTGGGAAAACAAACAAAGTGTTCCGATACGTATACTGACGGTCGACATGCGGAACCGTTTCTCCCTGCTAGGACTTCTCGGTGGACTTCCTGGACCTGGACGGGGGCGTACGCCACAGGAGGCAGGAAGCGCTGGAGAGCAGCAGCTCCGGATCCCAGACCCCCGACTATGACAAGATGTCCGGTGGGTCATTTAGCAGACGCTCTGATCCAGAGTGACTTCTGATGGGAGTCTGATGGCTGAGTGGTTAGGGAATCGGGCAACTATTCAGAAGTCTGCCGGTTAGATTCTCGGCTGTGCTAAAAATGACGTTGTGTCCTTGGGCAAGGCACTTTACCACTGTAAGTCATTTACATGACATTTAGTCATTTAGCAGACACTCTTATCCAGAGCGACTTACAGTAAGTACAGGGACATTCCCTCCCCCCGAGGCAAGTAGGGTGAAGTGCCTTGCCCAAAGGACACAATGTCATTTTGGACGAACCGGGAACCCTCTGATTAATAATTCCCTAACCGCTCAGCCATCTAACCCCTTGTAGAGTACCACTGTACAGTCTAACGCTCCCAAAGCATTAATGAGCAGCTTTTTTCCCAGGACAGAGCCTGTGTGTGTCCCATTGGGAAGCAACATAATGCATTTATGACGTTAAGAGAGACCGCATTAGCTACCAAAACCACCGTCATTCTCTTGGTCTCTATTACTAAACAGTCACACAGATGAACTGAAAATGCAAAGGTTGTACGTGGTTAACTTGTTCCCTCAACAGCAAGGAAAACAAAACAAACTAGTCTTCACGTAGGAGGACACACCTTAACAGCCGTGAAAAGAAGTGGAGTTTCCTGATGCTCATGTATCAGGAATATATTATGTAAACGATCCCGACATCCTCCATTCCCCAGTTCTTCCTGTACCGGGTGAAACATGAGCCTGACTGCATGTTGCCGATATATTACACACATTCACACAGCGCTCGTGTTTGTTTAAGCAGAGTTCCCGAGCTTGCCAGACTCGTTCCTGAGCGGAGGGAAGAACGGAGAGGTGGCTGTCCATGCGGACGTCCACCTTCAGACTCCCAGCCAAAAGCACCCAGCAGCCCATCACAATGGTAAGAGAACCCTGAGCAGCCAATCACAATGGTAGGAGAACCCTGAGCAGCCAATCACAATGGTAGGAGAACCCTGAGCAGCCAATCACAATGGTAGGAGAACCCTGAACAGCCAATCACAATGGTCGGAGAACCCTGTTGTCTGGAAACTTGAACACAGACTTGTCTGGCTACAAGCACTTTCAATCCCAGTCCACTGTATTATACATCTGGAATTTCTAAAATAAGAGTAAAATAACAGAAGGTTGAAATACTGCAAAGTGCTTATCTGGTATTTGTGTTTCTGAACGCCATGTGTACAGGGTACACAAAGGCAAAATCGTGACCTTTGTGGCAACGTACTGTTGGTAGCCTAAATGTTTCCTTTTCCATTTCAGTGCCAAGCAAGCTGCCCCAGGGCGTTGTGCACACAGAGAAACCTCCCCAGTCCATGTCGTTGCACACCCTTCTACTCATCTACTTGTTCCTGTGAGTAACACGTGCGCGTCCTTGCGTTAGTCTGATGGGATTCGCAATTAATTAATAGGTTTGGGCTTTTATTTGTCACCGTTCAAAACACGTCCGGGCATGTTGGAACAAGCACAGTGGATCGTCCTTTCGATTTGGGTGTTCTGTTGACTCTGATGAAATGCAATCTGTTTTGTCGTCTGTGCAGAGTAAGTGTCCTTGTGTTGTCCTCGTGTTACATGGCCTTTAAGATCGTGGGCCTTGAACAGCGTCTCACGTCTCTGGGTGAATATGGGCGTAACGGGTGAGTTTTAACGCCTAGCTTCCTCGTTGCAATAGGCACCATTTGATCATTAACTTGTAGGTTACACACGTTTGTTTATTTATTGCACGTGAAAACAGGTATATAAGCTTTCTATTTACGTTTCTTACCCAATACATACTTTTATTGGGTACATTAAATATGAATACCGATTGCATTCAAATGATAAACACTTGTTTTATATTGAGTGTGAATGCTAAGTTGTAGGCACGGTTACGACTCCAGCACGGTTAAATCACATGTTTTTGGGGCTTTGTGTTTCAGGTACGTGGCGAATCCCAAGTCCCAGGTCGACTTCAACGCTGCGATGTACGGGGAGCTGTCTACAAACCTGTTCAGGCTAGAGAAGGTTCGTCCCCTCGTCGCTGAGCTGTTCAAACACGCCACGCTGGCAAGGCTTTCGCTCGGCTAACAACTGCTTATTAACTGCGACATGAGATCTGTTATATAAGTGACATATTCGAAAGCAGCCATTCTACCGTGTGTTTGTTTAATAGTCAGTTTAAACAATGGCAGTTGGGTTTACAAACACATCAAAGCGGTGTGTTGTTGTTCACGTGTCAGTACCTTCAACACGCTAACCCTAACCCTTTTGTTTAAATGTTCTCCAGATTCAGAGAAACTTACAAAAGTTACTTGAAGACACCTGACCAGCGGGCCAACTGCCGGATGGAAGCTTCGCCTTTGCTCAAAACGTTGGAATTTTCAGCTCAGCTTTCAGTTCCAAAACGACAGACACCCACTCCTCGAAGACAGCATTCTTAATTGTGCAATAAGCAGCATCACCTCTCTCTCAGGACTAAGATTGGTATCTTTTGTAACAGATGAATGAGTTAGAGTAATGAATGCATATTAGTGGCTTTAGTAGGCAAGGAGAAGCCATAAGCTGTATGTGTAGTGCCTCTTTTGAGAGTCCTTTTTTTCAGGTATGACTAGGTCCAAAGGATCCACCTATTTCAATGTATTTTTAACATTTCAAAATTATCAACATGTTAGACCCGCTATTAATGTGCCCTTATGTTACAGAAAGGATTTGCCAATAAAATATTTATAGATTTCGCTTAATTTGATTTCACAGGAAGTTTGTATACTCTACATGTTTTATGAAGTTAATTTGATTCAACTTTGTCAATAGACATTTGTGACGCATGTGATTTTCAGTAATTGCTGGTTTTATTTATTTGTGACTAGTTCGCGATTTGCTACTTGGAGTAGAATGTGTTATGTAAAGCAAAGCAGGTGAATCCTCTGATCAATACTTCTTTGACTAGTTCAAAACACACATGTCTTAAATAGTGGATGTTTTAGCTGAATAGTGCGCAAAATAAGTGTTTTATTTTCTCAAATGTCTTTCTTTCTTTCTTTAAGCCATTACATTAGAGTAGACTGTTTTTATGAAACGGTGTACTCGACAGATTGGATATTAATCAGTCCCCAGATTACAACGGGCTCGTTAATCTTTTGTGCTAAACGTAACGTATTTGATGCTTTAATCTTTGTAATCTATATCATGTTTGATCCGTATTAGTATTTAGTAGGCCTATTACTGAATAGGACTTGGCATTATGCATTTATCGCCTACGTTGACGTATATTTGGCCTGCCTGTCAACCCATCTTCAGGCTGCAAATGACGTAACATGGTGAAAGTGCAATGGCGATATTGGACAATAACAGCCACCGCTTTTCGGTACCATATTTATTATGTCGTTAACGGCACAGAAAACACATACATTCGGCATCAGAATTGCATGTCAAATCTGTAGATTTCACGCGCGTGGGGCTACGACGAGAAGGAGTATTTTACTATCTCTGCAAGCGATGACAGTTTAACGCTGGTAAGTTTCATGCAATTGCAATAGCATTGCAACCATTTTCGATGGCAAACTGGTCTCGATTAGAGCACCTGCTTTCAAGGGGCGTGGCGGTATGTTGGGTACCACTTCCAACGAAGGATGCTGAAGGCTTAGTAACGACCACAGGCGAGAAGAGAAAGGGGAAATGGATGATGGTATACCGCGACAACAATGGATTTACGATTTGTTTGGATCATTCGCATTGTGTGACTGCTTGGCGAGCAGGCCATAGGTGTCTCTGGTTTAGCCTACACGACAAGAAGCGTTGCTCCGAATGCAGACATAAAATGTAAACAAAGGAATCGGCCTTTTGCTAGGCCTGAAACAAGCGTCAACAATGTGCTTTTGTATTGTAATTTTGTGTCAGTGATGTGCCGCGAGATGCGTGCTAGATCCACCATGTTTAAATGAGAAGAATTATTTGAAAAAAACGGAAAAACGAGAACAATAGCTAGGCTACTTTCTCATTACATGACAGTCGCCACGAATGGTACCTGCATGTTTTTTTGCAGTAGCCACAGTGCTTAGAATGTTTGATTAATTTCACCAATAGCAAAAAACGATAACAGGCGAGTTTAGGATACCACATTTGTCCATTGTGTAGGTATCTTTTAGATACTGCCATGCTTTCTTTTAGACCCTGTTGTGACTTGTGAAGAGGCACCATGGCAACACAGGAACCCTCCCCTCCCTCGTCGATGGAGAGCAACAAACCTGGATTCCCCAAGAAAATCCTTGCCAACAAGCTGGAGGACAAGCACCTGTGTAACTGCTGTCACAACTTACTGAGGAGACCGTTCCAGGCCCAGTGCGGCCATCGCTTCTGCTCCTACTGTTTCAACAGGACAGTAAGGTGAGAGACAGCAGGTTATATGGCCCCATTACAAGAGTGAGGACAACAACTCTCAGAACATCAACTGCCATTAGACATTTGTGTTCGAGTTAGCATTGCCTGCTATGTGTTTTCGACTCATTACTACACTGAATTGCTGTTGGTTACCATGTCGATAACCAGTTAGATTCCTGAGTTGGGCTGTTTTGTCTATTGTTGTATTTTGCAGCAATGGACCTCAGAAATGTAACGCTTGTATCAAAGAGGAGATTTTCGAAGAGCCAACGTCGATCTTAAAGCAAGGCTGTGTAAGTTGCTTACTTATTTTCAGTATGCTGGCATACTAGTAGACTTGCTTTAAAGGACTGTCGTTTAGTTGACTGTTGTATAATGCAACGTTGTAGCCAGTGAGGCCATGCTATGTAGAGCGTGTGCACTGAAATGCACCTTTTAAACATGAATGATGCATCAGTTAACAGGATCCACTTCCTGCGACTCTGTAACTAACAGGAAGTGCCTATATTTGACTTCTTCTTCCAGGCTTTTCCTGATAATGCAGCTCGGAGAGAGGTTGAAAATCTTTCTGCCATCTGTATTAATGAAGGCTGTACTTGGAAAGGCAACATTAAAGAGTATGAGGTGAGCAGTGTGTTTGTTTGAAATGAACATTGCTTAGATATGCCCTGGTACACATTACCATAGTTACTAGTCTTCTCCAAGACCATGCTAACTGTCTCTCAATTCAGTTTGTTCCTTGTCTGAACATACTTAGTATACAAAAACATGCGCAAATATCCTTGAAGAATCGTAACGTGCTGTAACCTTTTTCCAGCTGAACCATGAAGGGAAGTGCGAGTTCATGATCATCCCCTGCCCTTCCTGCAAAGAACGGCTTCGCTTCAACGAGCAAGAACGTCACAATGAGCGCGAGTGCCCAGAGAGAACCCTCAACTGCAAGTACTGCAAGGAACCGTTCCACTTCAAAAACATCAAGGTGACAAACCACGTACCCCTCTTCTCGTTCCGTTACGCAATGCTATCGATACGGAACAATCTAGAATCAGGGCAAACCTAGATTTCTTATCTTGTAGGCCCACGATGAGATCTGTCCTAAGTACCCAATGATCTGCGAAGGCTGTGCCAAGAAGAAAATCCCCAGGGAAAAGGTATGAACTGACCAGTACGGCAACAAAACCCAGGTTAGGTTTTTCATGTTGACCTCTATGATCCTGGTAAGGATAATGTGTTGCGTCTGCCTGAAAACAACATTAGATGTGGTATTACTCGTTTAATAAATACTGATGTTGCTTATTACTCCCTTAGTATGTAGACCACATCAAGTTCTGCAGCAAGTTTAGAACTCCGTGCCGGTTCCATGTTGTCGGGTGTGATATGTCAGTAAGTACAGAGATTTATTTTATTATTTATCACGTTTTACAACTAAATTACTGGATATTAATAGTATCCACAAAGTTCAACAGATGTAATATGACAGTCACCCCACAGGCCTGTCAGAAGGTTAACATGTTGTGTCCGTGCAGGTGGAGAAGGAAAAGATCCACGACCACGAACGAGCCTGCGCCTACGAGCACCTCAACCTGCTTCTGCACTACATCATGGGCATGAAGGTGAGCATGGAGGGCCTGCAGCCCCAGGGCCTGGAACTGGCTGGACACAAGCTGCTGGAGCTCCACCACTCCCTCAGGGAGCTCGAGGCCCGAGTCTCCCATCTCAGCACCACCTCCTCTGGGCCTCCCGTGCAGGGGGCTGCCTCCTCATCCTCTGGCTCCTCCAGCTCCGGTCCTCCTGGCCCCTCTGCCCCAGCTCCCCTGCCTCCCCTGCCCGCCCCGGTCCCCACCCTGTCGGTCTCCACCTCCTTCACTCCCCTGCCCAGCTCCGTGGGAGCCGCCCTGGAGCTCCAGCTGCACAGCGAGAAGACAAAGGTGGCCGAGCTGGGCCGCAGGTGCACGGACCTGGAGGTGAAAACAGGCACGTTTGAGAACGTGGTGTGCGTGCTGAACCGAGAGGTGGAGAGGTTCGCCACCACGATGGAGGCCAGTAATCGCCAACACCGGTTGGACCAGGATAAGATCGAGGTTCTGAGTAACAAGGTGGGAAAGAAGCCTGTCTGGACACATGTCTGCTGGGGTGTTGATTGGACAGCTGTCAGCTGATACGTAGCGGTTCCGCGCTAACCGTTAGATGTCAAATCCCCACAGGTCAGACAGTTGGAGAGGACAGTAGGGCTGAAGGACCTGACCGTAGCGGAGATGGAAGGCCGGCTGAGGGAGATGTCGGCCACCACCTTCGACGGCGTCTTCGTCTGGAGGATCTCTGACTTCACCAAGAAGAGGCAGGACGCCATAGCCGGTCGAGCCCCAGCCATGTTCTCTCCAGGTAACCCATCATACCCACAACACGGTCGTACAATCTCCCATTGGCAGCCAGAGACAAACTTGTACATCAGAAACAAACAGCTCTTGGCTACTACAGCTGTCGTAAATAGACGGTTGTCTCGATCACCACTGTCTACTACTGTCTCCTGTTCTTGGGCCTCATGTCCTGTTCTTTTTCCTGCAGCCTTCTACACCAGCAAGTACGGTTATAAGATGTGTCTTCGGATCTACCTGAACGGGGACGGGACTGGGCGTGGCAGCCACCTGTCCCTGTTCTTCGTGGTGATGAGGGGACTGAACGATGCCCTGCTCAAATGGCCCTTCAATCAGAAGGTCAGTGAGGACAACAGAAGAAAAAAAAATGTTTAACGTCAATGTAGTTTATAGACTGAAATTAACAATGTCCTCCCCCCCTCTCCCTCTCTCTCTCCCTCTCTCTCTCTCTCTCAAGGTGACTCTCATGCTGCTGGACCAGAGTAACAGAGAGCACATCATCGACGCGTTCCGTCCCGACATCACTTCCTCTTCCTTCCAGAGGCCCGTGAGTGAGATGAACATCGCCAGCGGCTGCCCGCTCTTCTGCCCGCTCTCCAAGCTCGACGCCAAGAACTCCTACATCCGCGACGACACCATTTTCATCAAGGCCATCGTCGACCTCACGGGCCTCTAAGATGCCCACACAGTTAGCGCTGCAACCATTCAGGCTACCATTTTGGCTCCGCGCGCGCGAGCTCCATTAGGGCTCCATCTGGGCTTCTTTCAGTCCCCCTGCGGGTGTGGGGAGACAGACATGCTTGCTACTGTGTGCTGCATGCCTCTCCAGTGGGGTCTCCGTCTCCCGGAGGCCCCCCGATAGGAGGTATTTATTTACCTGGTGGTCACCGGCTGCAGAGAAAGCTCTGGTGTCTGATATTGTTTGGGTGCGACGATTTCTTTGGTTTCTCGATGTCACAACACTGGTTCTTCATGGTGCTTAAACCCCAGACTCTAGCTCAGCATTTCTACCCGCGGGATAAAGGTTGAGAAACAGACACGCGAGTGCTGCATGTAGACTCAGTGTTTATTAGAGTGGGAACGTTACGGTGCTGGAGTCAAACAGTCATACAGGAGAGTGTTGCTGTTAGCAGAGATAGATTTGGTCGTGTGGTTTTCACGTCGGTGTAGGATACCGACTCGCTGCTTACGGTAGAAGGTAGAATCGTGGCTTCGTGCAGGGTATTTACATTTTCTTGCTAATTTTGATGGTGGATATTGTGAGCTTCTAAAAACCCATTGTTGAGTACATTTGCATAGACAAACGTGGAGTTATGTTACGAATAAGATTACGGGGCATTCGTTTGCCTTTTTCGCGCAAAGTGCATGCGGCTATTATAGTTAATTGGCTTTTTTTCGTGTCAGGTGCTCTTTTCTTTCCTTGAGCCTAGCTTGTTGTTCATCTTGTTTGTGAGGTGGGCCCATCCGTGATGGTGGACATTGCCTGCATGTCTTTAATCCAGGCATACATTATAATAAAACGTTTAGTGTTGCATTCGTGTTTCCCCTCTAAAGGGGGTGCAGGATTGCGATTGGTGGTTCGGGACATCTGTGGAAGATACTGTGGAGTTATCAGGGTGTCATGGCAACGTGCCAATCAAACCTGAGACATAGGTTGTGTGGTTTTGGTCTCTTTTGACGTATACACACAATTGCTGGAGGTTTTGCTCTGCACATGCTCAGTAGCTCACATCTCACTACACATAGTACTGTGATCCCACCACAGATCGAAGTGATACAGGTTCTGTGAACTGAAGGAATGATCTGTTCCTGGTTTTCTGTCCACATACGACACAGTTCATGCATAATATGTTTCTATGTGGCTCTCCGATATGATACCGATGTGAATTGAATACATGTTGATGTTGATGCAAAAATAGCAAAGGGTGTTTTTTATATTCTTTTGTTGAAAGAGGCTGAAAGACAAAGTATTGAATATACCTAAAATATTGTGTTTTACCTTTCTTTAAATTGGCCACAGGTCATTGGTGATTTGCTTATTGCATATTTGTTGTATAGCCCAGATGCCCCACATTTACTAAAATCTCCATATTCTGGGGTTGGGTGAAGCGTCTGACACAAATTCATTGTATTTATGAAGCGCTAATCATGCTGGTCAAAACGCTACGACTTTGCCAGTAATGACTTGGATTGCGTCTGTGGTTCCTGTCTGTTTCCACTAGGGGGCGCTGTTTAGCAGAGCCTGCTGCGTTCATGCAGGCTTCCACCAGGTGGCGCTGTTTAGCCGAGCCTGCTGTGCTTATGCAGGCTTCCACCGGCCTGTTTTAGACCCTGTCTCGACCTGTATTGAAACCTCTCTGTGCATGGGAGGCTTCAATTCATATTCAGTATTGCGGTTCATGATTGGTTTACCTTGTAGACCAATGGTGAATGCATTTATTTGTATTTGTTTGGGAGAATGTAAATATGATAGTATATTTATTATTATGTTATATCTAGCATCGCCACTGTTCAACAGGGGCATTTGCTTATATATTCCTTGCAGTTTATAAATATGTATATTTAATGTCATTGTATTGGAATATTCAATATCTTGATGTTAATATACACTAATTGTTATCAATACAAATAGTATTGTTAAATATCATAGTAATTATATACCTATATATCTACTTTGTGTTCGTCAAGATGGTTTAAAACAGGTCAGGACAGTCACTTATAAAACAAAACAATTATTGCCAAGTGTAACAGACAGATGTTATCTTGAGATCAGAGCTCTGCTAGACTTCTATATTATACCTCATTCCTCGAGTTAATTCCTATCAGCCCATGGGATTCATCGTAATTTTGTTTACATTACTCAAAATGACCAGCAAGGTTTCTGACAGAAGAACAGTGACCTAGTAATACTGCCTAGCAAAACACTGGTACTGTGGTTATGGTCTGGGTGTTAGCCTATTTCATTATTTTGAGGATCGAAGATTAGTTTGGTCTTGTAAAGTTGATCAACATTTTCATATACTAAATTCATCTTGTACACATAGTTTGTTTGCTTCAAATGGAAACATTATAATACAGTTATGTATAGTTCACATACAATAGTAGGTTATGACACCATCTTTTCCTTACATATATATTCTTGTAATGTGCCAAAAGTAAATTTTACCTCTGTATACTGACAAGGGGGTATTACAAGTTATAATTGCTTTCTATGCTGAAATATGGTGCCAAATATACTTACTCTCCTAATTTATGGTATACATATAGTAGTAGCTTGATCCCAATATGATGCATGTGTCACTTTTGTAAGCATCTATACTGGGAAAAGAGTTGTATACGCTCAACAAAGGTTCCTCTGATTATATACCTTACTGTGGGTTTTTTGAATGTAAGCTTTAATGCAGTTGTTTCTCTGAGAGAGAGCGTATAACAGTCCTTTATAAAAATTGTGATGCAGTCAAGTTGAACTAACTTGGGCACTTTGTATGATTTCAATGTCGAACAGGGTACTTAGTTTAGTCATTTGTATACAGTGAACTTCGAGCCATATCCAGTTTTGATCATCATGAGTGTGTACTCCGTAACATGATATGCAGTATGTAATAAATGCATTGATGGATTTGTGATTTTATTTGTGGTTTCATAACTCATCTCATTCTTTGTGTGTTGCGATATCATCGAGGCCTTTTGACTGGCAGTTGCAGACGTCAAACAGAAGGGGGAGCTATTCCTCAACTGGTACCTGACATGTCAGCATCATCGCCGCCTGTGATCTCACACCTGGGATCGTGTTGCCGTGGTGATGCAATCTCAACTACACGTAGATCGTGTTATCGTGGCCTTCGAGAATCTCGGAGTCTCCAAAGAATACAGCCTTATTATTTCTAAGTGTTTTGGCAACGGAACTAAGCTAGTTGGAGATTTACAACTTAGTGGGATAACACACACAAAGGAATTGATGGTAAATCACCTATGGTTGTGACATGGTTTAATATAAAATGTATGATCCGATTTTGACCATGCAGCTGCATTGTTTGAACAGATGCCACATGATGCCACAACAGTTGTGGAGCCAGATTGATGACCAAATCATTACAATGAAGAACTCTGTAAAAGGGTTGGACAAGATTCTTGCTAAAAGTACAATACACACTCACACATCAGCCTTTGGTAAATACATTAACTAACACACGCACGCATGCACACAGTACATCTTTGTATGTGACCCCTGGACACCCCCCCGTTCATACAGCTGCCTCTACTGCCAAAAGAAAAATGTAAAAAAAAACGCACCCCGTAAACAGGAAACTGATGGAGAAAACTCCATGACTAAATGAAGCTGTATGAATATGACTGGAAGGAATCGTCACCTCGAGTGCCCTCATCGTTGGCCGTCCGACAGGCCTGCTACCGCTCTGGTGAGTCAGTCTTGAGTGGAAGTGGACTGGCAGGAGACCAGGAGCCTCCCTGGGGTGGAGGGCTTAGGTTTGGGGGAGAAGGGGAGAGAGGGACTGACCCACACAGCTGTCTGGGCTCCACACCAGCCTCCAGTAGCGCAGTCTGCTAACATCCCGCGTCAGACTGGACACAGACTCCTCTGACAGGGTGAGGAGAGGTGGGGGAGACCCCGATCTCACCTGGCATCAGCGTGTACCTTCGAGATGGTCTCACGCGTGGTTCTGTGGTCGTGCCAGGCCCCCGATCCCTTCGCTTGGAAAGCGGGTAGATCTCGTTTCATCCGCCTTAGACAGAGGGAATAGCAACAGTGGCTTCTTAATCCATCTTGGTCTCCTTTCACTAACCTCTGCCAGGCTGAGACAGACTGGTAACAAAGCAAGTGGATTAAGTTCGCAGTAGTCAGAAGCCACATGTCCCGATGGCATGATGTCATTAAGTTCTCTGCCTCCCCGGCTCATAGGTTTGGGTTACGGAATCGCTTCCTATTCAAAGACTATGATGTCATGAAGGAGGACTAGACCAAATAAATGTTGAAAAGTATACTAGGATGTTCAAGTGAAAGCTAAACAGTCTGAAGCAGTGAGGGGGGGGATGTTTGATAAGAGAGTGTTTTTATGTGTTAGCAGAGGAGAAAAACGCTTTGTCCTGTTTATGTAGACTCTAAATCAAAGACTGAACTTGTTTATCCGCTGTATGGTACATTACTCTCATGTATTAAGCATGGGGCTTACATGACACACACACAGCGCAAAACCTAGGACTGACTAGGAGGAGGTGAGGCAAAATAGCACTTGAAAATGTTATATCCTCGCCCAAACAAGATCTCTCTCAAATCATATCCTTATGTAAGCCAGTGGTCTTGCTGTGCCCTTCTTCCTGTATCAGAGTGACACACACAGCCCCAGGCGTAGCCAATAACAAGGGGTGGATCCCTCTAACGAGCTCTCTGATTGGCTCTCCAGGAGGTTACCGTGCCTGTATATTGGGGCCAGGTCAGAGTTCTCTAATGAATCTGGGCTCCTGCTGGTCTTAAAACGTTGGTAAAACAGCCCTGGGGCCAAGGGTTCCCTTTGGGAGTGGCCCTCTTGTTGGTGCTGAATCTTCTGCTAGGCTGCTAACGATATTCACGGTACAAGCAGTTGGAGGGGATTATTGTTGCACACTTAAGTTCAGGGACAAACTAAAAAAATCGATATCGAAACTGTTTACTGGCAGATAAAAGACATGAGGAGACATGTGCCATGTGTCACTACTGGGGGCAGAGGAATACAAAAAAAAGTGGAATGGAAGACATTTAGATGTTGAGGTTTCCCCTTGGAATAATGATATCCAGAGTGCTCTAATGAATACTGATACCAGCACGCAGGGGCGCCAGGCACAGCTTCCTACAACCCCCTGTTAGAGTTAAACTCCCAGGCAGAGGAGCGCTGGGGCAACAGGACCGGGCAATTTCCCCACCTCTTCAAAAGAACCCAGCGAAGACCCCTCTTAAACGTCCCAAATGCGAAACACATGGGTTGGGAGTTTGTCGGCATGTTCTGCCGGTGTGGACGTTTCAGGTCTCGTTTTGAGGCCAGTCAGGGCTCCATGGAGAGAGGAGGAGGAAGGGGTCACTGGAGAGAGGAGGAGGAAGGGGTCATGGAGAGAGGAGGAGGAAGGCTTCATGGAGAGAGGGAGGAAGGCTCCATGGAGAGAGGAGGAGGAAGGCTCCATGGAGAGAGGAGGAGGAAGAGGTCAATGGAGAGGAGGAGGAGGAAGGCTTCATGGAGAGAGGAGGAGGAAGGCTCCATGGAGAGAGGAGGAAGGGGTCATGGAGAGAGGAGGAGGAATGCTTCATGGAGAGAGGAGGGGAAGGCTCCATGGAGAGAGGAGGAGGAAGGCTCCATGGAGAGAGGAGGAGGAAGGGGTCATGGAGAGAGGAGGAGGAAGGCTCCATGGAGAGAGGAGGAGGAAGGCTCCATGAGAGAGGAGGAGGAGGAATGCTTCATGGAGAGAGGAGGAGGAAGGCTCCATGGAGAGAGGAGGAGGAAGGGGTCATGGAGAGAGGAGGAGGAGGAGGCTCCATGGAGAGAGGAGGAGGAAGGCTCCATGGAGAGAGGAGGAGGAAGGGGTCATGGAGAGGAGGAGGAGGAAGGGGTCATGGAGAGAGGAGGAGGAAGGCTCCATGGAGAGAGGAGGAAGGGGTCATGGAGAGAGGAGGGGAGGAAGGCTCCATGGAGAGAGGAGGAGGAAGGGGTCATGGAGAGAGGAGGAGGAAGGCTCCATGGAGAGAGGAGGAGGAAGGCTTCATGGAGAGAGGAGGAGGAGGAAGGCTCCATGGAGAGAGGAGGAGGAAGGCTCCATGGAGAGAGGAGGAGGGGAAGGGGTCATGGAGAGAGGAGGAGGAAGGCTCCATGGAGAGAGGAGGAGGAAGGGGTCATGGAGAGAGGAGGAGGAAGGCTCCATGGAGAGAGGAGGAGGAAGGGGGTCAATGGCTTTCTGTTGTCAGAAACTCCTGAACACACCAGTGACGTGTCACAGACGGTAAAGTGTGAGAGCCCCAGTGTGACCCGCTGCCGGTCCCAGGTCCAGATGTGGGGACGTCGGGGGGGCATCGTGGAGTCACTGGATGATTTGTGTAACTGCATGTTGTTCCACTTGAAGCAGCTTGCCTGAGAGATGGTAACAGTTTTATCGAGGTTTTTTGAGCAACATTTTGGTCTTTATTTATGATTCCGTTTTTGGGGTCGGGGTGGGAGGGGGGATTCTTTTGACATTCCCACTTATGTTGGAAGCTTAAAAAGATTTAAAGGAAAAATATTGTTCTTTATTTAGCATGGCAACCTGAGCTCCACTGAACCGATATTGTGCCATAGTGAAAAAGGATAATTTATATGTTTACCTACTCGTGAATCTTTTACGAGTAGATAAGGAAAAAACATATTTATCGTCTGACAAATATAACGAGTGGGTTATTCTGTTTACGAGTAAACCTTTTGCCATGAGGAAGTTTTCCTCACTAACTACGAAGCCTTTCTCCCTCCCTTCCCAAAGCAGGGAGAACTATAAATAACACGGGCACACCGAGTGGAAACATCTTCCATCTGAAGGACCTGTGCTCCTAGCTCAAGCTATTAGCCTCTCCCACGTGCTTTCAGCCTGTTGGGTGCGATAGGGAGAACAACCAGGGGGAGAGTGATGGCTCAACAGATGGAAAATTATGAAATATGATGAACGTTAACAGAGGCCCGTTTGTCTCAGCTCTCTTCTGCTGTCAGGAAGAGCTGTGGAAACTGGTTCCTGGGGCTCATGCAGGGGGACGTGAGTGTCCCTGTAGTGTCACACACACTGTTCTTGGTCAGGATGTGGATAGCTGACAGGTCTGGCACGGTCACACTGAATTATTTTACACGCAAAAATCGCTTTCCTGACCGTGCGTTCGTGTTTAATAATTGTTTTCCGATGAGAACTTGTCACATACTATATTTCTAGATGCGGGAATGATTGGTGTTGAATAATTGATACGGCCCGAGGTGAGAAGGAGACATTTTATATCATATCAACGTTTAGTTTCATCCAGCGCCACCACACTTTTTTTGCGTCACCACTGAGGACTATAACAAGGTCCCTGAAGACAAAGACGGAATCACACCACATCCACAGCATAACTCGAATCTGATGGAGCCGATCTACCTCGTATACTCCCCGTCTTGCGTGAAGAACGCTGTCTTTAAACCAGGTTGGGGAAGGAGAGGGATTCCTGAGGCATGAGGTGATCGAGGAGGACTATGATCTGACCTGACCTGACCCTCAAGGCTGACCGACACACTGCCAGAAAAAGAGTTCAGAGGATAAAAACAAAGGACCTTCGAAGTTTGGTACATTAAGTTATCTTAGATTAAGTATCTAAAAAGTCAGAGTTGTAAGTGATTGTATAGTATTTTGTGAAATGTTAAGTTCTTTTTTTTATTTTTTACTTTGACTTTTATTTGGTTTCCATGAACACATTTCATAGTTGGTCCACACCTTCACTGGAAATGAAGTCTTTGTAGTGACAACACGGATGTCTTCTATTCCCGTGGTATAAAGGTTGACGTACTCCACCAGTAATCAGGCACCTGGATCTGAACGCTGGTTTACAGGGGTTAGTGAGTAAAAAGAGCTCTAATAACAATCCTCAACATTCAAATTTACTAGTGTGTGTTTAACCTGACAGTTTTAGAATTCAAACAATGCCGTCGGGTTCAGTTTTTTTCTGAGCAGAGCAGCTGAAAGTCAAGTTGGAAATGCCAAAGGTGTGGTAACAGCCTTGTGTAAGAGAGCCGTCAAAAGTCATTTGAGAAAAATACAAAAAGTGAGAGGGATCAGAGTGTTTGCAGTCGGAAACTACTCATTTCCATTTCCTTCTAATAGAGATGAACTGAGCCATTCCATTTTTTTTCCACTTCATCCATCATGATGTGCGGTAGCAGATTGTATCCGGCCGGATGAGACTGATCCAGACTAGACAGTTGGAATGAATGAGATTACAACTAAGACAAGGTTTCTGGATCTTCCTGTGATGGATACCAGGCCAGGCCAGGCCATACAGGGAGAGGAGAGGAGAGGAGAGGATAGAGAGGGAGGAGGGAGAGGAGAGTATGGAGCGAGAGGGAGATGATCTTCGTCGATTCGAGCTGTCGATCTATAGTCTTCTCTTTATCTCTTCTCTCTTCTCTTCTTTCTGTAGTCTCATTTCTTCTCTTCTCTTCTCTTCGCTCTTCTCTTCTCGTCTCCTCTCCTCTCCTCTCCTCTCTTCTCTCCCTCCTTCCTTCCTTCTCTCTCTACTCTCTATCTCATGATTAGCTTTCTCCTCCTCCACTTCATATACGTCTCCGCTGCATCTGTCCTCCTCTCCCTCCTCTCTTCTCTCGTCCTCCCCTCCCCTACTCTCTCGTCCTCCCCTTCCCTCCTACTGCGCACCATCACCAGCCCTTTCCTTCCAAGCCTCCTGTATGTCCGCACGCATCAAGCGCAACGATGATACACGCGCAGGAATTAGGCGATGCAATCAGAGGACACCCAGGGAGGACACGGGGACAACCGAGGATGACACAGCAATATGTCATCTAAAAGCTCCGAGCCTGGGGATGACATCACAGACCTCTGGGGGCTCTGCTCTTCATCTGTGTACGTGCATGTCAGGAGGTATCCCCCTAGACTAAACACTGCGGTAACAGATGTCGTTTTTTGTCTTGAAGCTTGGTTTCGGATGATTACATTTCCATGGAACTCCCCGCATCAGTCACTAAAACGTACTTAAAGTCACATGAAACGCGAACGTCTCTGGGGAAATCGCGTCACGACACTCATTCCTTTGTGGGTCTGCTGTGAGGAGGAAACGCGATCCTCAGGACGTCAGCCATAGAGCCGACGCCGTAGGTTTAGATGTTCTCCAGGATAAAGATCATCCATCTCCGAGCTTTACAGTAATCCTAGAAACATGGTTCGAAGTCTCTGGTTTTGTACCCTTCTCCGTAGTCCATATTGTTGCCATAGTAATGATACCTCCCTAACCTTGAACTTACAGTACTGTGACTTATGGCAGCACTTATAGTTAATCTGATGAAGACATACAATATATGTACGCCCTGAACCTACAGAACCAAAACGCTCTCCTTACAGCAGCGATGTGAGGTAAGGTGTCCCAGATGGGACATATTACGGGAGGCATTGTGGTTTTCTAAAGCACCGTACACCTTTGAACCCTTCCTTCCCCCCACCTTATTTTTTTTTAACTTTGTAATGACACACGGTAATTGCAGCCGTTTATCATGCCATGTCTCTCTGCTCCAGTAGCTCAGAAACGTTGTCTGCCTTCACCACAGAGCCATGACCCACATGTAGATATCCAGTAGTGGTAGACTGTGTTGAAAGCCAACTACATGCGCAAGCGTCTCCCCACCAGAAGACTGTGAACCTGCTAATAGGTCTTAATGTTTGTTTTTTTGACAGCCAGGGGTATCGATGATGTCATCGTTTTCAGGATTCCAGAGGCGTGACGAAGCAGAGGGTCAAAGTTCCTGGCTCTCTTCCCGCCATGTCTCCGTTTGACAGTTTGCTTCCAGCCAGTTCTTTTGATACCGATCGTTAAGTGCGTTTAATGATAATACAGTGGTAAAGTGTAATCAGTCAAAACCTGTGGAGCTGTCTTGGTACATTTCTTATGAATCATGGTGCCTAGACTTACTCACAGGTACTATAGTTCAAGGGTGACCGTCCCAGCTATATACGATGACGTTCATACGACTGTGTGTTAATCGCAAAAATGTGTTCCTTATATACTATTTAGGAATGAATTGTGCGCTGTGTTTAGATTTATTTTGTGATTTTGATTGTAGCCAGTGAGTCAGGAAGTTTGAATTCCAGTATCTCCTGCCAGCCATACACAAAGAAGAAATCATTTTGTCATATTTACGTTTTATCATTTACATATGATAGAAATTGGACATACAGGACACTTACATAACGACTTTCTAACGTTTGTTGATATCATGTCATGATGATGTCATGTAGACAAGGTGCCCTCTTTCAATGTATAAATCCTTCACATAACTGCACACAGTACCTAACATTTACCTGTATGAATTACAGTATGCCATTTCAGGAACAACTGTGGCAAGTTGTGAAATAACTAATACAACTTTTGAGAATTGTTTCCCATGGCAATCCAGAAGTGACTATTTATATATAGACTTAAACCTTTTATAACGAAGGCAAGGTGCAGTACAATATCTCAAAGCATGATGTCATAGTATTGTGTTCTCTCTGTGGACACGGGGTTTGGAGGGGAGGTCCAGAGAGACGGACCAAATCCCATAATCTGTTTCAAATCTTATCGCTCACATCGACACATCGCCAACTCTCCTCCATTGCCTTGACTGCCATAAAACACAAGCTTTCCTGTATGTAGCCACACATTTCAGAAAGCAGTTAGTCACATTCAGGAGAAGTATGCATGAAACGGGTCACGCAGAAGGTTCGGACGGGAACGGCGATACACAGTGGCAAAGGAAACTGCAGTAAAGAGCTCTCTGCCGTCATCGTCATAGCAACATGTCCGGAGACCCCACTGAGTTTACAGGAATCTTTATTACCCGAGGACGGGAAACCCCCTCATAGTTTCCCCTCGGCACGGCGGCCCGGAGATGGCGTTTTACAGCTCGAGGGTTTAGGAAAAACACAGATCGGTTGCTAGGCATATTCTGAAAATATGCTATCTTCTAATCGAGGCACTGGAGAATCTGGAGTGAAGTCGTGCCAATGTCAGAAGAAAGATTGTAAATTTTGATCTACTGTCCACCCCATCTTCCTGGGTTTTCAACGCTTTGTCCTTGAGGGACAGCGGGGCTGAGAAACCATGCGATATATATGATCTGAGCGGATGTTTTAAAAGTATTCTTTTATTTCCGAAAAACCAGGCAATAAATGACTTCCGTGGCATTCAGAAATTCGGTTCTGATGGATGCGCTAAAATCTGGCACTCAACATTCTAACCCTATCAGACACAAACGATTTAGTCTGGATTCTAGTCAGACGTTACCGAGCAACAGTTGAGACTTCCTCCTAATCATTCAGTGTAGAGGGGAAAGCACAGTATACGATGTGCATCGCGGCTGACATTGTGACCAACGAATGTCACGGCGACCAGTTAGCATTGGAATCAGGTCACTCCCTGTGGTTCCATCAATACGTAATTAAAAACAGGATGTAGACACACCATTCCTTCACCCAATCCCTGCTGCTTTGATCATTATCCACTGTAACACAGTTCTCGAACGGTTACTCCATTCTCCATAGGACAGTGTGGTGAACGTTGTCAAAGTAGAGACTGTCGAGGGGTTTTGAATGCTCTCACTCATAAGTGAAAGTATGGATCTTTCTGTAGTGACTAGCTTTTACTCGAACTTCCCCATATACAAGAATTGTACGTGAAAGTGTGTGACGAAAAGGCCTAACATCTTACTTTATTCTCTGACCAGTCCAACCACACACATCATACGCATGATATCCAGAACAGGAAGTAACACATGTACTCTCCAGCCTTGAGCCAAGGCTGTACGGTGAGGCTGTGCGGTGAGGCTGTACGGTGAGGCTGTACGGTGAGGCTGTGCGGTGAGGCTGTACGGTGAGGCTGTACGTGAGGCTGTACGGTGAGGCTGTACGGTGAGGCTGTACGGTGAGGCTGTGCGGTGAGGCTGTACGGTGAGGCTGTACGGTGAGGCTGTGCGGTGAGGCTGTACGGTGAGGCTGTACGGTGAGGCTGTACGGTGAGGCTGTACGGTGAGGCTGTACGGTGAGGCTGTGCGGTGAGGCTGTGCGGTGAGGCTGTACGGTGAGGCTGTACGGTGTGAGGCTGTACGGTGAGGCTGTACGGTGAGGCTGTACGGTGAGGCTGTACGGTGAGGCTGGTGAACTGCTTCAGAGGGGAAAGCCCCTGCTCTCGTTTCACTCCCAGACTAAAGGGTGACATCACTGGATGACATCACTGGCTCCATCGTTAACGAGGCTCCCCAGCAGAGTGGACCTGGAGTTCCACTCCACTCATCCTGGGGTTCCAGGTGGCTGAGCGGTCACCCTACTTGCCTCGGGGGGAATGTCCTTGTACTTACTGTAAATTGCTCTGGATAAGAGCGTCTGGTAAATGACTAAATGTAATGTAAATGTATTCTTTGAACTTCCAGAGAGAAGAGCATGGGAAAATCCTGAAGACGCTTTCCCCCGGTTAGACTACATTCGATCAGACTGGTCTTGGACCTGGTCAGGAGTACTATGAGCACTAAATGACTAAATGTAAATATAATGCTAACAGCTGAACTCCACCAGACTGCATCTCCCTCAACTCTCTCTTCACTTCTTTGTCTTTCTCTCGTTTTCCATCGTCACTTTACACCAGATTTTTTTTCTTAAGTTGAATATATTTTATTGTCTTACTCTCTGTCTGTATCACTCTCTTTCCTTTGTCTCTTCTTTAATAGACGTTTTGTTTCTCTTTAACAGGGACTTCCGGGGGTTTATTTCCATGGAATGGTGTTGTCCAGCAGTGAAGTGACGAAGGGTGTTCCTGGCTCACACACGCCTCCCGATCTGAACCGCTGGAACGGTGTGAGGTCTGCTGGAAGTCCCATTAGCCAGCCAACGACTCGCACGCACACACGGAAACCATTTCACTTCATATCAATGATACCGGGGGGGGGTATTTATTTTTATTGCGTGAAAAAAAAAGTTTTGATGTTTTATACCAACTGAGTTTAGTGATTTAGCTGATTTTTAGGTATATGGTTTCCATACTTGAAAGTGCCAAGTGTTTGACCGACACCGTTTAGTAGATAGACTTGACATTGTTGGATGTTCCTCACGTTTAAATCAGATAGGCTGTGTGAAACTGTGGTATTCAAAGTTATAATCGCATCGGTGTCAAACCTCAATCTGTAATATAGGGGTATACAAGAAGCATAGAAGGTACTTTAAAACCTTGTTCAAACTCATTCTTAAACTAACCAACATTTCCTGTTCCCATGGACTACTCAATCCAGACTGTGTGTGGACGGCTGTTGATTCCACATGACACAGTAAATCCCTGACTACAAAACGGCTCTTCAGTTCTTAAACGTGCGACATGATGCAGCCATCCGTTGAGAGACGGTTAACAGCTAACGCTTCAATTACGTATGCATGAATTCAGAGTTTCTTCTCTGTGATATTTAATCAATTGTCTCGTCCTGCCAGAAGCCCATGGTGAAGTGTCACAACACTGCATAGTAGCCCTACACCCCTGCTGCATTATTTCCGCATCACACTTTGAGTTGAGGAACATTTCTAATGGTCGATGGTCAAGTGTGAAAGAAGGTGCGTTGTGTGTGTGCATGAGCAATCTGGCTCATCTGCTTGTCTGATAACGGGCGTTTGGAAAGGGCTTTAATTTACTGCAGCTGTAAAGCCGCCTCAGGACTGCCTTTTGTATCTTTGAAGGAATGACTAGATGGGGTCTCGGATCTTAGATTTTTGTTTGTAATTGTTGCAAAACTAGGGAGTCAGGTGGCTTAGCGGTTAGGGAATAGGGATAGTAATCTGAGGGTTGCCAGTTCGATTCCTGGCCATGCAAAATGACGTTGTGTCCTTGGGCAAGGCACTTCACCCTACTTTCCTCGGGGAGAATGTCCCTGTACTGTAAGTCACTCTGGATAAAAGCGTCTGCTAAATGACTACATGTAAATGTCAAACGGACAGCGAGGAAATATGAAGCTGACTCAAGAGATAAGGCCTTCTGGCAGAGTGGAGTTTGTTTTATTGATGATCTTGGACCAGTGAACCGTGTTAAACAACTTCCTGACAGGACGTGACATCAGCCAATGCTCCTCTGGGCAACATATCTACCATTGGGAGCTGATCTGAGAGTCAGAAGAGAGGAAGCTATATGCACCGGCCTCAAACGTTGAGATCTATGAGAATACCATCTGGCATCTAGAATGTTCAACCTGATAAGGTTAGATCACATGATACTAGACCAGAGAGTGTCTTTTGAGAGACAGTGGGAGACACAAGTCAGAACTTCGAGAACTATCAACAAGAGGGCCTGATATTCGAAAATTCATAAGAATCCAACATCTGCATCACGTTGTGTTTTAAGTGCAGGCCAGGGCACTTTACAAAGCTTTCCATTAGATCTTAATAATAAACAATTTCTAAATAATGCTAAGTAAGACTGACGAGATTGAGTTAGTTTACGTTTGGCTAGTCTGGAACAGAACATCTCCACTGGAGCTCTCAGCGCAGCTTATCCATCACAGCTGTCCGACGATTGGCTAGAATAATGTCTAGGAGACCGTCCAGCGTCCAGTAGTGATGACCTCACAGCTTCCTGGTGTGAGGGCTGATTAATGAATATGGGACAGAGTTTGTTTTGGTGGGAATCCACACAGCTTCTTACGACATGATCTGCTACTGAGCGAGAGCCGTGAGAGACACGATCTTGCAACAACAGTTAATAATAGTTTGTGCAATAACAAAGAGTTGTGAAACTTTAATACAATGTCAAGCTAATTAACTGACTGTATGATCACGTATAAACATAACACGTCACTTGAAAGTGCCGTCATGCATCAATTTTGAAAAGGTAATCTTGATTAATGTACCTTAATTAAATATGGATGAATTGAAAGTGACTTTATAATCTGCTACCGCTGCCGTTTCTCCTCGTCGGCCAACGGATTGTTATCACAGCTTTGATGTATTCTACAGTCTGAGGGTGATGTCATGCCAAAATCGTCATCTCATATTTCATAAGATTTCAAGTAGACTCTAGGTTTGCCAAGAAAGCCGTTTTGGGAAAATCCTTTGTCTACATTTTTCCAACCCTAAAACCATCTGAACAGATACTGTGTGAAATGACCCCTGAAACACTCATCTTTAAATCCATGCAGAAAATGGGATATCTACCCACATTCTTGTATTTCATCAACAGTCTACACCAGACTCATCCATCATTTGGACGAGACAGGAATGATTTGATAACCTTCAAGGCATTCTCAGAGGAAATACTGTATAAAAATTCCTGCCATGGTAATCAGACTCAGACATAAAGCAGGACTCAACGTAAAACACATTTATGGGAGAAAAGAAATCCTCGTCTTTAGAAAGAGATTAGGTAAGTGTCAGTATTGGCACATAATGTAGGATGCCCTGAATACACTGCTATTGCAGGCTGCACCAACTCAAAGAACCACTGATAACGTCCACTCCAAAGAAGAAACCAGATCAAAGAACACAGAGGGCCGTCCCATGTCCACCATTAACCTAATGAACATTTAGATAACGCATGACATTTATGACAAAGGTTACATAGGGCATTAGAAATGTTTGACTTTCATTAAAAGTTCCACTCTCATTAAACTGTGGAGATTACACGTCTGGAACAGTTGGTGTGGTTACCATGTTGGTGTGGTCACCATGTTGGTGTGGTCACCATGTTGGTGTGGTCACCATGTTGGCGTGGTTACCATGTTTACCACCTCTTGTTTATCTCTAACGAGTCTACTACCTTTATCTCTACCCTGTCAAACATATTTGTCACTCCAAATCCTTCTCTCTCTGATTGGGCGGCTAGCCTCCTGTCGCTCCTCTTCAATAGCGAGTCTGGAGACTGAGTGAGAGGGACTGAAGATCCTGCCACAGATTTCCCTGCAGATTTCTCACCCAGGCTTTCGCCTCTCTGATGGATGAGTGCCTGGGGGGGGGATTAGCTGCTGAGAGGGTAGGCACTCGCAGTCTCCGTTTGAACCCAAACACAGCCACGACCAGGACAAGGACAGAGCGGGAGATGGATGGAAACCTAGTAGGGGTTTGTTTGCCAAAACAGAGCAATCGCCATGGCTATAATCAATAGTGACACTTAAGGTTCCGAAACAGAACTAACTCTTGTTTTGACCGGGGCGACGATGAGATGGATCGTTTGTGTATAGTAGCGTGTCTGAAACGAGGGGACGGACGGCGTACTGGATTCTTCTAGAATGTAAACGCCAGAGAGCGTCATCCATCTCTCCGTGCCCGGCTCACTTTATCTAATTTGACGTACCCAAAACAAGGACAGACACACAGTGGGTTCCAGCAGCACAAACATGATCACAGTTATCTTTAGAGTACGACTCCATGAATCATTTCACATTTGAGCGGTTGACTGTGTCGAAAGGGCTGCGCTGTGTGCTCGAACAAGCATCCCAGCCCTGACATCCCCCCATGTCCCGAGGCGTTGACCTCATTCGTGTGGCTGATGCCTGATTATAACTATTGATTTTGGCTCCTTCCTCCTAGCGGCCTCCACGCCGCGGTGACAGAACGCCACAGAGCTAGCAGTCACCGTCGCTCTCACGGGGGAAAAAAAACAGATTAACAAACGGCGACCACTGTCCCCGCGGCCGACAAGTTGAGCAACGACGCGCCTGACTCCTCACACAGTTGAGCAAAGTTGGACTGCGGACTCGTTCACCCCTCTACTCCGCCATCGCTGACAGGAGGATGGACGAAGCCGCGGCCAGACAGCTCTGGAGATGACAGCCAGACACGGGAGGGGGAACTTGAAGCCGTGTGTCTCGGTCTAGCCCGACGGGCTGTGGACGGTGACCCACTGAGAGGGAGGGAGCAGGGACTTTAGAAACACTGGGGTCGACCAGCAGGAAGCAACTGACTGGATGGGGACTAATGTGAAGTGAAACACAGCTGTGGCTCCAGATGACAAGACGGATGGTGAGGTGTTTCTGGATGCAGGTTGGTTCCCTTGTGTGTTTCTTTTTTTTTGTTTGGTTGTGAACACTGACTAAGCTGACATGCCAATGGGATGAGATCCCAAATGTTCCGAAGAGCAGGCGGGATTGATGGAGTGTGCCGCAATTGTCGCCAAGCTTTGAACAATTTTCTAATTACATCGCAGCACGGTCTTGATTAAGTCAGAGCTGATTTTCTTCGTTTGACGGCCTCGTTTTCTCTTTTTGTCTAATTTACCAGGGAAATTATGAGTCCAGGTTTTCCAAGAGAACAATGGCTGGGCAGGGTGGCCGTCAGCAGTAGTTTAATCTAGTCGGGCCCCATCGAGTGGCTTCACATCAACTCTGGGTCAATAACTCTGATCTGGCTTTGCATGTTTTCAATAAGACGGTGTGATATTTCTAAGACAATAGCGCAGTTTCACATGAGGGTGAGAGGACACCCAAAGACTGGCCGATGACATGAGTAGTTGTCAAGTTGCAATTTCAACAATGGAAACAAACAGTCCAGTAACTGTGTAGAAGACTGCATGCGGGATTTATGTTCGACTGGAGCTATAATGTATAAGTGAGGGGGCTTTTTGCAGCTTTCGTCTGACAGGACTGCTGAGGTGCATACAAAACACCAGCTGGCTGCTTGTGTCAAAGCATCTGGTTTAGACAGACAGGATCCATACCTCAGATGGATCTCCCACTTCTCTCTCTCTCTCTCTCTCTCTGTGTCTCTCTTTTTCTCTATCTGTCTCTCTCTCTCTCTCTGTGTGTGTGCTGGAGATGTTTGTGTCTCCATGGTTATAGAGTCACTTCCTCGTTGCGATGGAAGACACAAACTGATTCCAACACACCAAAATGTTTATGTCGACTGGGCCGAGGCCCATGGAAGGCCTTACAATCGCTGTCCTTTGAGAACACTGTTCCACCAGCAGCTCCCTCTCAAACACACACACACATCCCCCAGAATACATGCCGTAAGAACACAACACAGTTGGGATGGATCGGGCAGAGGTGAAGGATTTCAAATAACGGAGGGGGAGGAATCTCAGGAGGAGGGAGTCTTCCTCACCTCGCCAAATCCTCGTCTCCATGTCGGTTACGCCCGTACCCGTGGGCACGCCGTGCACAGCCTGGGTACGTGGAAATCTACCACCGCGTCGACCCTCAGCAACGCCTCACCTCCCCACTGGCTTCCACATCTGAAGGGAATGGTGGAGTTGCCATAGAAACAGAAGAATGTTTGGGCAGGTTTTGGTTAGGTTCTCTCTTTTTTCCTTCTTTTTTTATGAGCAGCGCTTCTCTGCTTTGTCATCAGAAATCTCTCTCCTCCAGCAACGAGACTGTTTCCATTGTGCATTCACTGACTTGCTCTTCTAGGAAAAGAGTTTCAAAGCCATAAAACAGTACTTAGACTCATTGGAATAATTGCATGTAATCAAGTATATATATATATATCATCATACCAAGACAATGAATAATCAAGACAGTTTATTGGTAACAACCCAATGGAGAGCAGTAAAGGTTCGAAGGTGAGTCAACGGCTCATTCAGATGCTGTTGAAGGTGCCTCACCTCAAAACAATGAGTTTAATGGCTGAGAGGAACATATCACTTGATGAGGTGACGTGGAATAACGTCTGGCTGTGCACAACGTAGTCCAGGCACATTCCTGACACATTCTGTCCTTACTTTCACGTTCATGAACTTTTAGGATACTCTGTCGGGGTACAACAGAGCACATAGGCTGTGCCAGAGGACAAGGGGGTTCCTTGTGCCTGGATTCTTCCCTCTAAAATTCCTGCTTTTAAAGTCCTCCTGAATTTCAAAAATTAAATATTCGCTGAAACAAATGTGACAGGCAGTGCCCATAAGATAAACGTAATCCTTTTTTAATAACCACATCCTTTTGGCATTATACGTGCTTCCGTGTAACTTGAAACTTATTACAGGCCGTGTGAGTGTAATTCAAGTGACAGGAGCGAGTTTTCAAAGGTTGGCGCCCGTTCACAGCACAGAGACTCCTGTCTGTATCTTAGTCATTATTCAAATCAAACTCACATCATAAATAATAATAGCAAATATATTTATCGTGTTATTGAATCCCTCAAGCTGTAAGTGTCCTGTATCTAGACAGGATGATCTACAGTACACAGTGCCACCTCTGACACGCAGGTAAATGGCTAGGTATGTGTGTACTATCACAGGCTTCCTTCAGGCAGGAGAGATGAATGAAACCAGCGGCTGGCGAGGTCAAAAGTATAGATGTGAAACGACTTTTCAAATATCGTAAGTCATTCCGAACACGACCACGCTGTGCAGGTTGGGAGAAGGGCCGGGAGCAATGGCAGGCCGTACTCCCTCCTCAGGGGGTCAAATGTGAGACGAAAGTATGAAGGAGGCTGCTGGATGTCAAAAAGAGAGACTCCCTCTACTTGACCCTCTTGAGAAGGACAGGACGAGCTCATGTCAAGTGTTTGGGTTTTTTCCATGTTTAAAAATAGTAGTCTGATTGAGACTGAGACAGAGGTAAGGCTTTGAAGATGAGTGCTTGGGTTTCAGGTCCACAGCTATGCTCTGTGATACCTTGTGCTCCCACTCTCGCATTCCGGTGAATGCTGTCTCTCTGAGGAGAGCATCCTGCGATGGACGCCCATGCCAGTCGTAGAATACGAATGCCAGCTGTTTTCAGAGGCACAGGACAAAATTGCGTTTTAGGAGAGAGAGCTAATAGAGAGAGAGTTAGGAGAGAGAGCTAGGAGAGAGAACTGGGAGAGAGAGTTAGGAGAGAGAACTAGGAGAGAGAGCTGGGAGAGAGAGTTAGGAGAGAGAGCTAGGAGAGAGAACTGGGAGAGAGAGTTAGGAGAGAGAACTAGGAGAGAGAGCTGGGAGAGAGAGCTGGGAGAGAGAGCTAGGAGAGAGAGCTGGGAGAGAGAGTTAGGAGAGAGAGCTGGGAGAGAGAGCTGGGAGAGAGAGCTAGGAGAGAGAGCTGGGAGAGAGAGCTGGGAGAGAGAGTTAGGAGAGAGCTGGGAGAGAGAGCTAGGAGAGAGCTGGGAGAGAGAGCTAGGAGAGAGCTGGGAGAGAGAGAGCTCCACCATATGGCCTAGAGCATTGCCCTCTCAGCATGCTGAGCTCACTATCTGGCACCTTCTCAGTCGTGTGAGTGGGAGGGAAAAGTGGGTTTTGGTGTTCACCACAACTCATGGCACTGTATATCCTGGTTCATAGGAATGTCCTTCCTTTCAAAGTGTCATGGTTTTGGCCCAGAGAACTGTTAGCACTCAATCCATTTAGTAGGATTCGTTCAGCCGTAATGGGACGATTTTTGGTTCAGCCTGTTTTTGATCTTGGTTCCGTTCAAAATTCTGATATTTAAGTTCCTTGACAGGAAATGGAAAATGAACTCTCCTTCTGCCATTTTTTTTATTAGTCAGACATAAATATCCACTGAAAAAGATCTGCCCCATCTGCAGATCGAGGACATCTCCAAACTGAAGATGATGAATTCTAGTTATGACATCTCCTCAGGCTAGGTCTGTCCTCCAGCTTTTGGAAACGAACACATCATTCACCATGTCTCCTTCTTCCTCAGCCAGAGCTGACAGCTACCTCAAGGCTGAGGTATTGTTTTGGTGGAACAGCCGAAGTGTGACGTCTATTTACAGGCTGTTAATTGCAATGACAGTCAGGCTATCGTGATAAAATACAAAACAAGAATACAATGGACCACCATCCATTCCCAGATGTATTTCATGAGTTCATCTCCAAATATTTCAACCTCCAATCTACCCTGCAAACCCACACGAAGAGGGAGGAAAACCTGGGTATAGGAAGTGGAGGCTACCCAGGAGATACAAACACAAACTCTGGCACTTTCCAGTAGCTGAATAAGGTGATGACATCACCTCCCCACACGATGACTCAGATTGTGAGTGTTTAGACAGCAGAGAGCAGCTGGGAAGCAACATGGAGTCAGACTCCTGGCTAGCACAGGGACATCTCTGTCGGAGGCTGTCTGTCTCCTATCGGCCTCTCTGAAGAGCAGCGCACATCCCCCTCGTCTCCACACTTCCCCAGGGATTCACCCCACTGGGGACCATGACGACAGCCCCACTGGGGACCATGACGACCACTGGCAGAGCAGGAACACTCTGATCTCAGGTGACTTGCAGAAAGAGGATGTCACCTTGTAGAGCCGTACGGTACGGTAGGGGATAACTTTCCTCGTACATCTTTGGAAAACCCCTACGACTGAAATGAGGTCATTTTGAGGGACACGGAGAGGTTTGTGACGAAGCTGACTTGACCGTATCTCTGATGAAACCTTTACCAGAAGGCCCTCTCCTCGACTCATCGATGTATTCCCATAGGAATGAGTTTGAAAGGGAGGTTACCCAGGTAACAGTGTTATCCTACATATTTACGGTTACAGTGCATGTTGTTGGTTAGACAAACCATCCCACTGTTTATGATGCATGTCCTCAGGAATACATGGCAGATGACTCGACCTCACACTTGTAAATATTTGTGTATATTCCATTTATTTGTGTCGATTCCTTCCCCCCCAAAGGGATATGGAAATGAAGTCATAAGCAAAGAATGCTCAGATTTCTGGTAAATATTGAAAAGAGACAATAAACATGGTCCATGAAAGTGTAGTTTGTAGATAACGTAACGTCACAACAGGAGTTTTTGACGAGCGTAGCCCTGCAGTGATGTAATCAGGTAACCAGGACCCAGCGATGAGCCTGCTCGAAGGAAACACTGTCTGCAGGACAAGAGAAACCTATCACACCAGGTGACATACATTCCTATAATTGGTGGTCTGCTGCCTGCGAGTGACATAACTTTCCACAGAAATGAAAGTGCCCTAAGACATTGGCATACACAGTTACAATGTAGACATTGGCATGCCACTGGATCAACTTTGTGTGCAAGGAAGGGGGAAAAAGCCCTGGCCTTAGAATCATTTGTTTTCAGGAAGGTCTCCGCATGCTATTGGGAGTGTTGGACCCCTTGCACATGTGACAGATGACGTGTCGAGAGATGCCTTTACGGCATCTGGGCAGCCTGCAAGACCCCTCTAGCAACCCCCCTAGCAACCCCCCTAGCAACCCCCCTAGCAGCACGCGAAGTTCCACAGCTATTTCCCAACATGTAATGTTTACCACATTGCACATACTTGTTCCTCTCTCAGACTTAGCGACACACCTGGCCCATGTTTATATTTGTGTACATGGATAATATGTATTTTGTTTGTTTTGTGCTCTCATGTCAAGCATAAATACTACTCGACGCATAATGAAGTTTCCTAGGAAGCACAACCCCCACCTGACAAATACTGAACAACATTCTTTCATTATTTATGGGCCAAAAACTTGCATTTTTACTTAACCTGTGTTTATGCTGGTTTGATATATTCTAGAACACACCGTGACTAAATGATCGTATCCACCACTCAAATATTTCCTGAGGACAAACAGACTCATCTCCAAATTCATCTCCAAATCCGCCAGCACTGAAGTGATATGGAGAATGTGAATTGATTTACACCGTCTCTTGATAACTGTGTTGTGACAACAGTACATTCTGAACAGGTGAGCTTTGCCAATAAAAGCAATACAATTGACTATAACTGACCCACTCACATCACACAAATATCCTCACAAGAACACTGATGGCACCGTTTCACACAATCGTGTGTGCTTGTTATACCATATTAGCATTAAAGCTACAATAAGTATTCTAATACAAAAAAAAGAAAATATTGAACATGAGAACAAAGCCCCCAATTTTCGTCTGAACTTACACGTTTTCCTCAAATTCGATCGAAAACCAACGAGGAAGAGGAGAAACTGACATTCCACTGGCACTGAGCGGTCTGTGTTGCTAACTCTCAAAGGGCCTCATTAGCTTAAACACAACATGTTTAAAGGGGACACAAAGTTTGTCATTACTGTTTAAAAATCGGACGTTTAATACGTCCAATACCTTGGGAGATGTGTGGTTGTCTGATTTCAGTATGACTAAGGACTACCACAGCTTTACAAAACCACAGCTCTGTCCATCCTCGCCCCAACAAATCTCTCTCCCACACACACACACAGACCTCCACCAGCGACTCGTACAGTTTCAGCAGACCGCGTTTTGGAGTTCTCGACGAACCGGACCTCAGTAAAAAGACGTCAGAGCCGGGAGAGGGTCCCTACTCGCTCGCCCCCACTCATTTTCCGTCCACGGAGGCCCAAGTGTAGACCACAGTGTGTCTGCAGCTGCAAGCCCATAAAGTGCTGACTAGCTGCTAACCAGGGCCAGGCATCCCCAGTCTCTGTGAAAAGCAGCCATTTCAACTCTGTGGGAAAATATCAGCTGGATGGTATGAGTTCGGTCTGGAAGAGCCCTGGAGCATCCCGGACCCTGCCCCTCCCTCCTTCTGCACAGGCCTTCAGAGAACCCTAGGACCTGTGGTTCTTCAACTGTTTGGTGGTGAATTGTGACCCAGCTTTTTGGAGTTGTTATAGAGTACAAAAGTAAACAAATCGGCATGTTTGGAGCCTGGAAGATCTTCTAATTAAGATATGGAAATATGGAATCGGTTTGAGCTCATCCGTTTAAATTGATACACTTCTGTAGACCACCATCCCACACGGCAGGATTTGATCTAGGGTAGGTTTGTTTGTTTACCTTTGGTATCAAACTGTTCCCTAAATTGTTATATACAGTATATATATAATTGTAAAGATTAACCATCAAATGAATGGCCTCCATCGAGAACTGTACAATTGTTATGAGTAACATTGATGTACTCACAACATGGCACCATTTAAGGATCCTATGTGATTCCGTCAACATGGTTCAGTTGCCGTAGCGATTAATGTCAGCATGTTCCAGAGCCCCGAGCATCAATATTTCTTTGTTGTGCTTCTCATATAGCAATGGAGACAACACATCGTTGTTTAGCTTGTGTATCTAACCGGAACAGTGCCCCTCATCCCAGATATTCCTTCTCACTCACTGCACATAATGGCTTCAGAGAGGTCAGACCAAGGGCATCCGTAAACACACTGTCTATTGTTTGAAATGTGGGAAACGTGTGTAGTGTGTGTGTGTGTGTGTGTGTGTGGGTGTGTAGTGGTGAAACACACCGAGAGGCACAAAGAAAGAGTCTTAAAGGTTTAAGCATGAATGTCACCAACAACCAAGGGAGGATTAAGGCCCAACTGAGACATTTTAAAAGGTGAATGGCTTGCATACGTTTACTGTATAGCAACCTTGTTGACACATTATTGTTGCAATGACAGGTACTATCGTGAGGGACTAAGTCGACTCTGGGGAGGGACGAGGTCTATCCTGTTCTGTATGAAACACAAAGCTGTACGACTCCTCAGGGAGAAAAGACCTGTTGCCCAAATCCTCCTGTCTCCTTGGCATGACAGGGGATAAATCTCATGTTATTTTGGCCTGGTTTGTATGCTTGGAGTAAGCTTAACCAAAACGGGATGTTAAGGATCCTTAACAATGGCCGGCAGACAACAAGATGGCCATTTCCACAGCTGACACAGAAGAGTGTGATCGTGTTTATGTGTGCCAAAGCTCATTTGTTGTCTCCTAAGAGAATTAATCCAGGCTTTATTAGGAAAGCAAAAGGGATTATGGTGCTTTAACCCAGACTAGGATAATATTGAAACAGGGCTCAAAACATCCAAATTGTAATGACTTGTGTTATACAAATCATTTGACAGCCGTGATTCTTTTACAAGTCAGACTATATTACAGGATTAAGCTTCCCCATGCCTCTGCTGGCTTTTCTAAACTCTAGTTAACCCGATTGTTGTCTCAAATACAGAGGTATGTGTGGAAAATATTTTTGAAGTTTTTTGAAAAAAATTCATTCAAAAGGTTACAATAAAATGTTTTCGAACAAAATGATTGAAAAACACATTTCTACAAATTTACAAGTATTTTCGAAAGTTTTCAACTGAGAACAGAGATATTCCGGATCATCCATGGTCATGAAGGAGATGTTTGAAATTGCCAAAAAGGATTCCTGGTGAATGCTCTGCTTGTCTATAGTGTCTTTTTGTATTAATGTATATGATTTGAGGTCCAGTTATAAAGCGTGGCACTAAACAGGCAGAACTTGTAGTTACTTTTTACTTAAGTATATGTGAGAGAGCCCACACTTCTTTACTTTAACTTACTTTACCTTAAAGTGTAGTCAGTACTTCTACTTTTACCAGAGTATTTTTAAACATGAGTATCTGTACTTCTACTTGAGTGAAGGATATGTGTACTTTTGCCATCTCTGCTCAGATACTAACCGTTTGCCTTTTAATTAACTGATCCCTCGGGGAATGGGTGAAATGCTAACATTTTAATTAGCATCACAAGTTTGATTTGAATGTGTCGGATAGCAATTGTCCCTCAGGCACAGATCCGAAATCGGGATTCGCGCCTAGAGATTCAAACCGATCTGACTCCCGTTCACCGTTCTCTTGGAGCTACTGTTCGTCATTCACCTCATGTACTCAGAAGCAATTTCTTCGTTCTAAAGAAGCCGCTGTTTCCCATGCTGTAAAATCAAGGCCATCCAAAGTGCAGCATAGCAGCTGTTTGGATAAGGACTTAGAGACCACAGTGTGTCCTGTGATGTGGCGCTGTAGGCTGCCATGACAGGCAGTAGGCTGGTACTAGTTTCGGTGCTAATTACAGGTTTGTCTGAAGGGAGGACATGTCGGCTCCACAACACTGGAACTGGATTCCCACTGACCTTAGTTGACACTACTTACTGAGTAAAGTGTTATATTTTTCCTTGACGTATTCCCATGGAGTGCAACATATTTTTTTTGTTTCAATTGATGGTTAGAATGTCTCTACAGGCCTTTTTTTAACTGCCTGATATTTAAACAAGTGGTTATTCTGGGAGTAGCTCACGTTCGCCACAGGTAGGATTCCCTCTGACAGGATCATCTCTTTCCTGTTATATGTACGTGTATATATGTACAGTCCCACGATATTCCCTCAAATAATGGCCTTCTGAAAACTTCAAGAAAGGATGTAACAAACTCGAAAACGTCCTTAATTCTGAACGTAGACGGCCAGTATCTTTTCAACGGGAAGAGACCGGAGAGTTGAGTGACACTAGAGAAGCCGTTAACGGTTCAACAACCGAGCTCCGTCACCGAACATCCTCAACATCCCTCATCATACCCGAGCCTGAGTTTTTGTTTTGGTATGTTGTTGGTGCGTCTGCCCGCCCGCCCGCCAGCCCACCTGCCTTCTGTCTCCCAGGACTCTTAGTAGAAGAGGGCCATGTGCTGGCAGGCCCAGGGTGACCCAGGACAGAGTTAGGGTGCCTTCAGATCCATATTAGCTCATGTTTACGTGAGCCTTGACGGCACCGGACTCTGCTCAACGTCTGAACACTGCGTGTAGCTGAGTCAGAGAGTTGGCTCGTTGGGGAGTTGAAAAGCCACATAGAGACTCATCATCCTCCTTCAGTGAGCAGTTCTGTGGAATATAATTTTTTACGATTTTAGGCTGTTTGATGTTGTAGTTATTGTAATAAAGACTATGGGTCGTAGATTCCGTTTTGTTACCATTAGCCAAATTAGCTCTCAAGCGACATGTTCCCATGCAGCTACTGGATTTAACAGGATAATGGTTGCCCACATTTAACGAATGTAGATTTCTCTCTTTCCACATTCACTGTTGAAGACTCGTAACATTATCCAGGGAGCCCCTAATGGTTGTGGCTAGCACTTAAGGTTGAGAAAAGCAAGTTATAAAGAAATGAAATTCATTATTATTATTATCGTGTTATTTATCTTTACTATGTTTCTCCTGTTCCCTACACAACAGTTTTATGAACAGATAATTCACATTATCTGACCTGTATGAGGCAAGACACCATTCTGGGAATGTTTGTCTTAGTTTTTTCATTAACTCCAGCAGTAGATATGAAAATGAATTATAATCGTGAAGTCAGACTCATGAATGGAAATTTCACAGTTTTACTTTTTTAGATTCCTGTAAATCACGGACCTTGAGCTGGTTGTGGAGCTGGTTGTTGATCCTTTTCCTGTTCATTTGTAATTTGCAGTCTGTGTAATACCATTCCCCGAACATAACTCACGTTCTCTGGCACAACTCCTTCCACATACTTCCCTAACCCTTCTCACTAACGCTGATTCGTTAAGCTCTCTGTGGCTGACCTTATTAATCGGGACAACTCTTTCTTTGGTCAAGGTTGTGTAAAGTTCGCCACTTTGCGCTCTTTATCTAATAGTGTGACATCACCTCCCTTATGATGTCACTACTAGTCAGTCTAAAGCTAGCTACCATATCTTCCTAAAACGGTTGGTTGTGAATACAGAGATACTTAACTAGTTCTCTTAAACAATCATATCTATTAGTCTGATGTATTTACTTTCACAAATGTAAACCAGAATGAGAGCTTACATTTCAGGCATGGATGCAGGCTCAAGCCTCCCTAACTTGTGCTTGGCCTCTAATCATACTGCCTTATGTATGTTGAATCCCCTTTCCACGAATGACGGTAGAGGAGAAGCCAAGGATGACCCTTGCGATTCAATAATTACCACCGTGTACCGGGGTCAAGTCACGGGCCTTGTTTTCACTCCTGCTAATTTCAAGTCTGTTTTGATTAGAGAGCTCGACATACTCTTTACTTAAAAGCATCTGGATTTCTCTGGCTTGCTGCTAGTTTTGCTTCTTGACCAAAGGATGGGGTCAAGAATTGTTTTCAGAAAGAATGCTACTGTCTAAACTTCCATGAAGTGTTTACCGTCAACACAAGTCATTATCTGCCAAATATTTCAGAGCATAGGAGCAGATAACCACAAAGGCAGTACTCCAGGAGGCAAAAACTTTCAAGTACAATTTAAAAGTGTTTTTCAAAACCACCTGTTGACTTCGATACTACTTATGTCCACCTACAACACCAATACCCATTCTCCCTGGACAAAGACAGTGAGTATTTGGACTCACCTCGAATTGAAAAAAACAAAAATCTGACTTGAGCAGGATGTACATCCGTGAAGCCTACTTGAATCTCAGACACAAGAACACCTGTGTTGTCTTAGGGACACTCTGCAATTTTATGATGGTCTTAAGTTCTACTAGGCCTGGCCGCAGCCATCTGTTGAGCAGATTTCCTTTGTGAATGTGTGGAGGTATATCCCAGTACACAGAGCTCGTATTTGATCCTATTCGATAAACCATAAAACATCCTTGATGAGTATATCAATCCTCACGACAAGTTGCAATGTAATCGTGTGAAGCAACATCGAAAAAAACACTTCGAATCTCGAGGTGCTTCAAAACTTCACGCCCAACATTAGTTCTGACTAGCAGACTCAGAAGTTGCTCACCTGTGAATGGTACACGCCACCCTCCACAGGGGTCACAGCCTTGGCTTGAAACACATGTGGCACCTTCAGTAAGAAGGGGCACTGGAGTAACCCCTTCCCTCAACTTCTAAATAAACGTTCCCTTTTCCACATCCTGGTCTCGGTCCCTAGGGTCTCTCAACACTGTATCCCCATTGTCCTCCACCGGCGAGAACCAGACAGATTTATGGAACTTCATCACGTCTTATGGCCGTGTTTGTTAATCGGACGACATGACATGAAAATATTACCTAAACATTCATCACCCCGTGTCAAATGGCAGACTCCACAGTAGGTTCTGGGTAAATCCTCCAAAGCACGTCTCCTGATGCTCTCCACTCGAGCTTCTGTTTGCATGATTGTGTTTGGAGCGAGCCCCATGGCATCCGATGCTTTCCTTCCGAGAAGGACGAGAGGTCGTTGACAAGCAGGGCGCTTGATTTCTCCGTGTTCGTGTTTACGGAGCAACGCCGCTGTTTACAGACCGCGGATGAGGTAATCTCCCGAGGGACGAGAGATTTGTGCTCTGGGGGAGTGAAGCTCCTGTGATGTGGCGATGCATTTTATGGGTTCATCTGAACGCACCAATCAGTTGTGTGTTGTTACATGATGGCATCACAGGCAGAGTGATACAAGTACATCCATCCGTATCTCTACATGACACAGGGAGGGACAAGACATAAACAACCCAGAAATTAGATGTGCCCCCCCCCCTCAAACCTTTGACAGCACTTGATGGAGCTCTATTGACTCAAGATGTTATTTGTCTACATTTGCAAACAACGCTTTTGGGAGTTGATTGCAACAACGTGAGACACATTACTAGAACATCTATGCCTTGTGTGGACAGTTTGAAAAAAAAGATTGATGACCCCACAATACCTCCGTGGCCTGTAAGAGATTATAACCCTGGTGAGAACCACAACATCAGTTAACAGTCTGAAGGAAGCTTGTGGCGTGTGGAGGTTTCCACGTTAACAAACGCTTTTATTTGGAGATAAACGATTACAGTAGGTATAGTCACTGTCTAAGAATGTCTTAACGCAGACGTGACTGAAGCAGTTACACAGCAAGGTCATGAACACACTTCGCTCTGTCAGTCAATGATGAGCGAGGTGGAATCAGACAGGAGTTTGACACAGGACCGGGGTCATACACTAGGTTTCTTTCTGCACAGAAATGCCCTCCAGCGCTGTACATCAGCCTCATTATAGATATTCCCAGGGGTGTGTTCTCACTGCTGCCCTCCCGGCTAGGCTAACGAGGGGAAAGGAAGTGTTTTAAAGCGCGGAATTCCTCCCTGGTAGAAATGAATGGAGCGTTGGGGTTGTAAGTGTGTGTCTGTGTATGTTTAAGTAGGCTGAGCTCAACTGTACTGTAATTGCATAACTGAGAGCAGTTGATGTGAGGGATTGGAAACAGGTGGCTGCAAACATGCACTCAGATGGCTGAGCGGTTAGGGAATCAGGCTATTAATCAGATGGTTGCCGGTTCGATTCCTGGCTAGGAAATATTACGTTGTGTCCTTGGGCAAGGCACTTCACCCTACTTGCCTACTTGCGTCCCTGTACTTACTGTAAGTCGCTCTGGATAAGAGCGTCTGCTAAATGACTAAATGTAAAAGGAAAGAAAGTAGTTCCCTGTCAACGAGCGCGTTACTTTTGAGAGGTCACTTCAAATTCTTCATTTCCTGGATTCTCTCTTAGGCTTTTCTTGATTTACTGAAAAGTCTGTCATCACCCACAGTGACGATTCAATTCTTATAGCGCGGTATGTGGCCTGATCACCTTTTTAATCTCTACAACCGGTCTACCGGATGTAAGAGGACTTTAACTGAGTTTGGGGTCGCCGTGGGTTACAGTGAACAGAGCAGAACAGTAACACCAACACAGCGCACTCTCCCATAAACCTGTGTGTCTCTGAGGTCCCAAAATAACATCTGCAAAAAATTCAGTTTCCTGATTTTATCCCTGTGTTCCATCTGTTATTCGTATTAAATAGAAAAACGTGTCTGCGATAGACAAAACAGCCTTCACGAATAAAAGCAAATACACACATTATTTTGTTGATTCATTAATGAAAGTCAAACTCGCCATATGTGCCGTAGGTTTTTGCAACCTGTCAAATGTGCATGTTGACTTTTGCATGCCGGGCAAAAAACCACATGAATCATTTATATCTGGGAGGTTTTTATGTCCAGAATACTTTTCCACATTCTGAAGAGAAGTACAAAGGAAGAGGAGAGTGTCTGAGGTGGAAGGATTCGCCTGTGTTAGGAGATAAGAGACTGATGGAGGGCATGGATGTGACAGGGGGGTGGGAGGAGGAGGGATATGGAAGGAGGAAAGTAGGCTGCTTCACTCAAATCTATTTCCTCAGACGCAGATTTGGAGCAAAGCAGAGTCCCTGGTCTTTGTCCTCCTGTCCACAGCTCGTCTCCGGCTGATGACATCATGAGTCATAGAATGGAATTAATTGCACACACAATCCATTCCATACTGTACATTGACGTAATTTAATAATGTATCTATCTATATGTACATTATCAAAATGGGCTACTGTTTTATTAACTAGGAGAAAGGTTTGTGTCATACAATTTGGACTAACCTCCCACTAATTTCCCTGTGTCCCTGTTCCTCATTGCACCACCTTTTCTTCCTCTCTCTGTCATTAGTGCCAGTAAGGAAGGCATCCCATTTCAAGACAGCACACCCAACAGGGAGACGGAGGGAGTGAGGGAGTTAAGGGGGGAGGGAGAGGAGAGGGACGGCTATTTAAGGGCTGTAGAGAAAGGAATGGGGGTCTGACCAAAAGGCGGCTCTCGTTTTAAAAGACATACTTTCCCCTTCTCTCCTCCTTTCACACGGTCTCCCTCTCCCTCTCTCCCTCTTCTCCAGCTCTGGTTCCGAGACGTCTCTAGGTGAGCGGAGAGAGCCCAGCCCGTAGCGGCGTTCACAGCTGAGGTAACAGACACGAGGGGCACCTCTCGCTGGAACACCGGCACAGACTCGGAGGTGGAGAAGAACTCCTCCAGGTGGACGTCCAGGTTTCTTCATCGTTCAAACGAGCGCGTTCTGAACTTCTGAAGACTCGAACTGCAACCCGTTTAGTGACAAAAGCTTTGATTTCTGATTGGCTGCAGGTGAGTTGTATTTTTGTATTTCTACTCAGCCCTTGAAGGTAAGAGTAACTTTTGGTAACCAGTTTGAATGGAAAGCCTTGGTTAACTCCATTGAAGATGATCTCAATTGAATGAAAATGTTGTTCCACGTAGATTTTGAGGACAGTTTGTTAATTAAAATGCTATACGTCCTAATGGTCGGTACATGTTGGCTATTGTGTAGCAAATTGGATGACACAGATGCGTAATCAAAAAAACGGGAATCAATATAATTGTCAGCAGCAGTTGCTGTTTCATTTACTGTGTTTTATTGAGGCTATATATTTCTCCCAGTCCTGATGCTGTAGTTAAATGTTCTCTCCTCTCTGCATGTTTAGTCGCCAAAGGGCATTGGTTATGGTTTATTGGGGGATACGTTTACATAGTTGGTGCATGCTGCAACTACTGGTTAGCAGTTCTTCCCATGGCTATGGGTGTGGAGACAAGAATGGGAACCAGAGCAAAGTGTTGGGCAGTAGAACACGTGGAAGACTTATCCCCCAGCTTTGATCACCTGGGGGGAAAGGAACTGCCAAAAAGAATGATTTTCCAGTTTTCCTGGACGGTACAACGACGGCAACTTGGAGAACGAGAGAGTGATTTGTCGGAAAAGGTGTGTGAGCGAAGGGGAGTGTGAATGAGAGAAAGAGAGGGTGAGTCAGAAAGAGAGAGACGGAGAGATGAGGAGAGGTGGCGTGTGTGGGTTGTGAGGAGGGGGGGGAGAGAGATGAGAGAAAGGATATCGAGTGACGAACAGTGGAAGTGTCCTCCAGGTCCATGGAGGTTTTTGTGGGTCTTTGACATAATCCTTTGACTACGGGCGATGCAATTATACTCTCGATTTTTGTATTCCATTATGGAAATTTCACAGCAGGAGTCACACATGATGATTTTGCCATCGCCAGTGTGGCACAGGAGATAAAAACCTCCCTCTTCTAGTTAATTTAATCCTGAATTCATTTGCTCTGTTAAATTGAATGCTAAATTGCTAAATCTGCTCTTGGGACACTGTGTCGGTTGATAACATCAGTTTTGCAAGTCCTTTGAGCTCTGCTGTAGTAATGACTGATAAAAACCAGCCTTTGAACAGTAACAATTCCATTGCATGAACATCTTAGTAAGCACCTTACAGTCCTAACTTCCAAGTATACAAGGACAACTAAGAATAAAATCAAAGCATCTGACTAGAAACTATTTAATAGCACTAAAGTCGGAGAGACAAGCGGTTAACCACCTCACGGGGCAAGTAAAGCAGTCGACTGGCGTGTTTCCTTCCCCCTGGAGGCTCTGAGATGTGGTATGGTTTTTCAGCTCCCCTGCTTGGTGCAGGTCACACTGTCCTGGGACAAGGCTGATTGGCTGATAGGAGTGCCTGGGACACAGCTGATTGGCTGATAGGGGTGTAGGGGAGGGACGGGGGGCCTCTTGTCAGTGACACAGACGGTTCACCTGACCTGACATGACGGCTGGGGCTCCTTCCACGCCGAGGAGGGACTGCCCCTGGCGCTGCTTGACCTCTGCAGACAGGAGCAGGGTTGGGCGAGGGAACACGATGGTGGCTACGTAAAGTGTCTGCCATCTTTTTTTTTCCTGTGAGTTTTTTCCTTGTCTTTCTTGAAGGTTTGAGTTGGTTTCGTGTAGTTTTATTTTACTGCTGGTCTTTGGGCTTTTGTGTGAAGTCCTCTGTGACATTGATTGTAGAAAGGACGATGCAGATAAAATTGGATTTGATGATTATTCTCAGCTAGTTACAGAAAAAATGCCAATGAGTTGACTTTAACAGGATATGCTTATGTGCTGTGATCATAGTTTGAAAGACTTTCCAAAAATTAATATAAACATGAAAGATGTTGCAAACCCTTTGATATCTAGGCTGTACTATAAATTTACTGGGTTGTCTAGACTCTAGACGGTGTAAAAAGTTGCATGGGACCGTTGGATTTGGAGGCAGAGTCAAATTTCCTTCTTTTTTATTCTCAGCTCTTATTTCCTTGACAGTCAGCCAGCAGGCTGCAAATCTGCTCCGATATTCTACAGACAATTTAAAAAAACATGTGGTACTATAATAAAAATCCTTCTGAAAAGCGATCGACATAATTGGGCAAGAAAATCCTTAACCTTGTTAATGTCAAAGGCTGCTTCTGAACTTGTTACTGGATTTGGTTACGGCATTTCGTGATCGTTCCCATACAGGTACAAACGGTATGGAAAGGTTTCCTTACTGAAGAACTAGAGAGAATTTTTGAACTGAATGTAATTGACCTGCCATAATTCAAACTCACCTCTGGGCAAACTGGGAGTTAAGTGACAAGAATTCCAATTACAGTACAGATGTATATCAAACGGATTCGATCAAAACAGAGAAAGGAAATGAGTGTGTGTACATATGTTAACAAACAAATCCACTTCATCAGACACTTAATCTCACTGTCTGGAAATGCTATCCAGCTGCACCAGATGCTTTAAGCATCAGCCCCGTGACTCGGAAAATAAAAACTCCAAAAAAGAAAATCAGAAATGAGCACCGAACTGACAGCCGTGTTTGACAGAGGCCAGAGTGTCGTGACACGCTGTTTACGCCTCTCTCCAAGCCACAACTCTCTTCCAGAAGAAATTCACCCAGCCGGTCGGCGTTCCAGCAATTCCCATGGACATGGCCTTTATAAGATACAGCAGGTCACGCCAAGACACCAGGCCAACATGCTGGTCTAACCCTTACCCTAACCCCAGGGATGAACGACTACATTTAATCATTTAGCAGACGCTCTTATCCAGAGCGACTTAAAGTCAGTACAGGGACATTCCCCCCCAAGGCAAGTAGGGTGAAGTGCCTTGCCCAAGGACACAACGTCATTTTTTCACGACCGGGAATCAAACCTTCATCCTTTATATTAATAGCCCAATTCCCTAACCGCTCAGCCATCTGACTCCATCTGACTAGAGCCGTGACTTTCCCCTCACATCTTCCAATAATAGAAACACTAAAAACTGAATGAAATAAACGACGCCTTACATTTCAAAATAATATCTACGTTAATATGAATTATTGTCATGTCAGGTTGAAATCAAAACTCGAATAAAAACTTGTATGAGCTGTTAAATGTTAGCCTACTCACTTTAGTGCGCTGGGTTGCCCTTTGTCTGGAAATCCACAAGGTCTCCTTGCATACATTATTACCTTCGTCTTGGACTAGGCTAAACAGATGTCCCCAAATCAGGGCCAACATTCCCGGCCCCCCTTTTCCATGTGGGAAAAATCCCCAATACTTGCCAGCATAAGAGTAATATCGCTCCAATAATTCTGGATTATAACTTAAAGAAAAGTAAGACATACATATTTATTTCAATTTTCTCTCCAACGGTGTATCGGTGAGTCCCAAGGTGAGGTGGGATGTCCTTGGTGAACCCCATTAAGTTCCTCCTGGTTTATATCCTAGTAGGTGTTCACAAACTAAAGGATACACATTTGAGACCGCTCAAATGAATCACACTCTAGTTGCCAAACATAATTAAATGGGTATTATTTGTAGATCATAGGGTATCCTCACTGAAAACGTTGATACTATGCACATATGGATACATCATTATCCTCTAAACTATAAATCAAGCTGTGTTATATGAAACATATCACATCCAGTTCAGGGAGAACCAACGAGGTAATAATAGAAGACCATAGGATCACTGACATGCAGTTGCAGTGTTTTGTTTTGTTTAATAGATTAATAGATCTCCAATTGACAAACTGATTTTGCACAGTGTTACTCAACCATCAAAAGAAAAGCCCTACACTGAGCTTGTTCAGGGATATTGCAGCAGCACCCTTCACGCTGGTAGGACAACAAAAGGAAAACTGGCAAGGCTGAAAATGGAAAAAAGCCTAGAAAAGCTGGAATAGCCATCACAGGTGTATGGAGCAGCCGTAGTTCTGCTATAACTCTTTCCACTGCAACCCGAGAACACAGAAGAGGAAAAGACGCTCCCTTGGGGAACCGAGGCAGAACGTGTCGAGTTGACATGAATTGGCTCATCTCTATTTGACCACGGTCCCTCGCCGCCCCCCTTAAAGTCTGTGCAAACTCAAATTCCAACCCCCTCACTAAGAGCGGGGATCGACTTCACCGCCATTGCTTGACATGTGTAGATGGGTTCGACCGCACACTGGAAGTTGCACTGATGGTGTTTTCCTGCTCACACCCACCCCCCGCTCATGCGGGCATACGTAAACCACAGACGCCCAGTAATCCCTCTCTGCTTTCCCACGCTGAGGAACACAAGTTTGCCAATCCATCCACCACAAATTGCAGTGCTTCACGATCCAGCCTATGAAGTCATTTTAGAGATGTGCAGAAGGCCGGTGGAAATCCTCACGGTTGTGCATGTGTGTCATTGAGATCCACGCACGATTTACATTGAGTCATTGCAGCTTTTGGCCCTGTGGGCGAGTGGGCTTGAATTTGCGTGCTGAACTACCCACAAACAGCCGTCCAATCCGATTGAGTGAAGAGAAAAACGGTAGAGAAAGATGACAAAAACGAATATAAAAGGAGGAAAGTATGGTCTGTATGTGAAGAACGTTTAGAGTAAATGTCATCAAGTTAACAGGTCACAGAGTGTTTTACGAACAGATGCCTCTCAGATCCAGGTCTGTTCTGTCTTGTCGGCTGTTAAAGCCACCTGGATTATTACGATTCGGCGAAAGGCAGTGATTCAGTATTGAGTCAGCATTAAATGTTTTCGTCTTATGATAGAGTCATTTGTTCCTTCTAGTGAAACATAAGTATACAAAGTACTACAGATAAATCTAATCCGGACATTATTGAACAATGTCAAGTCTACCTCACTATTTTCATGTTTCACTGTGGGCGGGACTGAAAAAACCACTGATTATAGAGGTGTTACTAATAAGGTAATGACATGCAGTTTACAACCCTCCATGTCCCCTATGGAATGTGTTCGTGCTTGTTGCCTGAACATACGTTTTATTGCTGCTGTAGTTAGCTAAAATAGGTTGTAATAGAGAGAAAGTTACTGGACTGTTCCCAGGTGTTCAAGTGTAACTGAATTCCTTTAGGAAACTTGGATGTCCTAAACGTCAATTTTGTGTTGATCTGCATGTCTGAAGTCCCTTGTAGGTCAAACCCAATGTCCAAGTTACTGTCAATCTCCCAACATCCAAGTTTAAAAGCCATATATTCACTTGAACATATTACAATTAACATGCAACATTAACACCCGTGTTGAAAGTGTCCCTTGTCTCTTCACCTTCCAGGACCCCAAAAACAAGAACAGACCGGAATATCCAAAACCTAGCAAGTGACATTACGCAACCCTTGCGACGGAAACAAACATGGGTCCAAAAAGCCTTCTAGGCTACCTCCTCCTGACTGCCCTGATCAGCATGAGCCACACGGGCCTGGTGAAGAAGATGCTTCGGCATCGACGAGCCACCCTGACACAGCCCGGAGCCAGCAACGTCACCCTGCCCAGCGCCGACCAACCGGTGGTGTTCAACCACGTCTACAACATCAACGTCCCCGCCAGCTCCCTGTGCTCCGCCGACCTGGATTCCCCCGGGGGCAGCCAGCTGGAGCCCAGAGACGCACCCTGCGTTCTCGGGCCTTCGCACCACCGACCACACGGTGGACGGGGAGAACCAGATCGTCTTTACCCACCGCATCAACATCCCCAAGCAGGCCTGTGGTTGCTCCGATGGCCATGAAGACCTGAAGGCTCTTCTGAGCAGGCTGGAGATGCTGGAGGGGGAGGTGTCCTCGCTGAGGAACCAGTGCTCTGGAGATGCTGGGTGCTGTAGTGCTCATCAGGTCACAGGTACACTCGCAAATTGATCGCAAAGTAAATTCATGTTTTTTTTTCTTCATCTGTTTGAATCCTGTCTCTATGCACATCTTTGCATTTTTTAGGTGAGGTGGGGACCAAGCCGTACTGCAACGGCCGTGGCAACTTCAGTGCGGAGTCGTGCGGTTGTGTTTGCGAGTCTGGCTGGAAGGGAGCCAACTGCAGCGAGCCTGAATGCCCCAACGATTGCCAGGACCAGGGTCGGTGCGTAGACGGGTAGTGCGTTTGCTTCGAGGGCTTCGCCGGGGACGACTGCACTCTGGAAGTTTGCCCGGTGGACTGTGGAGAGAACGGCCAGTGTCGGGGAGGAGGGTGTGTCTGTTCCGAAGGATTCAGCGGTGACGACTGCTCTCAGACCGACTGCCTGAACAACTGCCTGGGCCGTGGGCTCTGCGTGGACGGGAAGTGCGTTTGCTTCAAGGGCTTCGCCGGGGACGACTGCACTCTGGAAGTTTGCCCGGTGGACTGTGGAGAGAACGGCCAGTGTCAGGGAGGAGGGTGCGTCTGTTCCGAAGGATTCAGCGGTGACGACTGCTCTCAGACCGACTGCCTGAACAACTGCCTGGGCCGTGGGCTCTGCGTGGACGGAGAGTGTCGTTGCGAAGAGCCTTGGACCGGATTCGACTGCACCGAGCTCATATGCCCCAACGATTGTTACGACCGCGGCCGCTGCGTCAACGGAACCTGCTACTGCGACGAAGGTTTCGCCGGGGAAGACTGCGGAGAGCGCACCTGTCCCGACAACTGCAACGGCCGCGGTGCCTGCGTGGACGGCGAGTGCGTGTGCAGCCCCGGCTACTCCGGAGAAGCATGCTCCAAACTCACTTGCCTCAACGACTGCAACGAGCGAGGCAGCTGCTTCAACGGCATGTGCATCTGCGACACCGGCTACCAAGGAGAGGACTGCAGCCAACTGGCCTGCCCCAACAACTGCAACACCAGAGGGCAGTGCATCAACGGCCAGTGCGCCTGCGACGTCGGCTTCCAAGGATACGACTGCTCCGAGATCTCCTGCCCCAACAACTGCCTCGACAGGGGGCGCTGCGTCAACGGCCAGTGCGTGTGCAACGAAGGCTTCACCGGCGAGGACTGCAGCGTGAAGACGTGCCCGTCGGACTGCTACGGCCGCGGCGAGTGTCAGGACGGCCGCTGCGTGTGCTACGCCGGCTTCGTCGGCGAGGACTGCAGCGAGCTGGCGTGCCCCAACAACTGCCTGAACCGCGGACGGTGCGTCGACGGCCAATGCGTCTGCGACGAGGGTTTCAACGGGGAGGACTGCGGCATGAAGGCGTGTCCCAATGACTGTCTGGGCCGTGGGTACTGCGCGGACGGTAACTGCGTCTGCCAGGAGGGGTACTCGGGGCTCGACTGCTCTGTGCTCACCTGTCCGGATAACTGCAACAGTAGAGGGCGCTGTGTCAACGGAAAGTGTATGTGCGAGGCCGGCTACACGGGACTCAACTGTGGTGAGCTGAGCTGCCTCAACAACTGCCAGGACAGAGGGCGTTGCGTGGACGGACGCTGTGCCTGTGAAGAGGGGTACATCGGTGACGATTGCTCGGGAGGTAAGAGCGCTACAGTATATGGTTTGCCTTAAAAATATAACGATTTTGTGCTTGCGTCTTAATCTTTAGTAAATTAATATTTTACTTTATGGGGTTTCCACCTTTTTTTATATCATAAAATACCCAAATAAGAGGAAACATGTAAATGACCATAAAAACATGTTTATCCTCATAATTTCAAATGTCCATTTAAGTTTCACAAAGATTCCAAGTCTGTCTGTACACATGTCTCAAAAGAACTAAGGCGGTCCTTAAACCTGCCAAATGTGAGACTGTGGAAATCATCAGTTTCTGGTTGAAACTGAAGGCATGGGAAACCACCTCAGACATCAAAAAGGTCAAACTAAAATTCATATTTCCCCCCCCACCTCTCTTCAGTCTCTCCTCCCAAGGACCTGACTGTAACAGAAATCACCACGGAGACAGTGGACCTGAACTGGACAAACGACATGCTGGTCACAGAATACCTGGTGACCCACGCCCCTACAGCCCCAGGAGGACTGTACCAGGAGTTCACCGTACCAGGAGATAAGACCTCCGCCACCCTCACCGAGCTGGAACCTGGCATTGAGTATCTGATCAACGTCTACGCCATATTGAGCAACAAGAAGAGCATCCCCGTCAGCGCCAGGGTTGCCACATGTAGGTCACTCTGCCGTGCGGAGAACAGTGTCATACTATCATAGGCAAATGAATTCATATGAATACTATTCGTGTTTATACTAGAAAACGAGTCTTACTAGATTTAAAATATCCAAACGAGATCGTCAAACTCAATTGGACGTACAGTTTTTGCAGTGCATCAACATTGGGTTCTGAGCTGACCAGTATTTCGTGGTGCTGCCTACCTGCTCTCTCTCTCCTCTCAATCTGTCTCTCTCCTCTCAATCTCTCTCTCCCTCTCCCTCCCTGCCAGATATCCCCCAGCCAGAAGGACTAAAGTTCAAGTCTGTGAGGGAGACGTCCGTGGAGGTGCTTTGGGACCAGCTGGACATTCCCTTTGATAACTGGGAGCTCCAAATCCAAAACACGGTCAGTGTCTTCCATCTCTCCACATGACTCTCCTTCGGATTTGGAACTCAGAATATCACACCACAGCAGGGATCATAGGGAGGGGAGGAGACCGCGGTTGTTATTCTGGACAAGAAAGGCATATTTGCGGCTGATACCGATCCTGTTTACGACCTCTCTGGCCATGCTAGGCTGCTGCTTATTGCCTTCAGTGAAAGTTTGCTAACCACTACAATACAGAGGAGGCTATTAGGCACATATCCAGGGTATAGTGGCTTCAATGTGAGCCTGTCATAACGTACGAATGTCACTACAGTGAGCTACTGCTGTATGTGGATCAAGTTTTGTTTGGTGGTTGGAAAGCTCCGGGGACGAAATGTAGACCCTGTTTATTGTCACCATGTTCGTTTTCACAGTGATATTTGTAACTTGTTAAGCCCCCTTGTTGGGGTCAGATGACTGAGCGGTTAGGGAATCGGGCTATTAATCAGAAGGTCGCCGATTCGATTCCCGGCCGCGCCACATGACGTTGTGTCCTTGGGCAAGGCGCTTCACCCTACTTGCCTCGGGGGGGGAATGTCCCTGTACTCATTGTAAGTCGCTCTGGATAGGAGCGTCTGCTAAATGACTCAAAATGTAATGTCAATGTATTCTTTGAACTTCCAGAAAGAAGAGAATGGGAAAATCGTGAACAAGCTTCTCCCCGGTCAGACTACATTCGATCAGACTGGTCTTGGACCTGGTCAGGAGTATCACGTCTCCATTGGCATCGTCAAGAACAACACCAGAGGACCCCAGTTGAACAAAACGTTTACTACCAGTGAGGCTTTTTCCATCTCCACCCACAGTCAGACATGAAGTCATTAAGAACAGAGACCAAATTAGTTCAATGATATACACCTGATACTTAAAAAAACGAATTTAGCACAATCATTTACGATCAAACTCATAACAGATGCAGCAAATAAGAACGTAATGTCCTTCTCCTACTTAGCCTGGCAACGTTGTACATCCCCATGGGTAGATCTGCCTCGCAAATCACGAGAGCAGACAGTAAACCAACGGCATGACCCAGTTTAACTGTCAAGTCATAGCAGGCCATTTTGTGTTGCTAATCCCCAACTGCCGTTTCACACGGTTCAATTTAACAGTCTGCTGGCAGAAGGGGAAAAACCTTGAATGTCAGTCCCAGTTTACATATCTTTGTTTCTCAACGAACCTTGCAATGAGCTCCTGCCTCCGTTTACCTTCACTTTTATTACTTACCATTAACCCATACATTACATGGACAAATGCCTCTCTTTGTTGATAGAGTAGAAGTATGTATTGCCAGGCTAAACAATCTCCCTTTCATGGAAAAGCCATTTAGTTTACAATTCCTTATTGATGGACTTCCAAATTCGAGGTAATTTATTTGCACAGGCTGCAATTCACTACAGCTATCAAAAATGAAAAACGAGGTAGGTGACTAAGGTGATCCTTTACGCCATTTCCTTCCCGGTGGTCTGGGCCAGACATTTTTTTTTGCATTACCTATGACATCATTTCCCCTCAATAATGGACCTCCCTCGGTATCCTAACGTATGCATGACGTTATCACTCTTACGTTGTCTTCTGCTCGTCTCTTCTGCTCGTCTCGCCTCCCAGGGATCGACGGACCTCAGCAGGTGGAGGTGAAGGACGTCACGGACTCGTCCGCCCTGGTCGCCTGGTCCCGGCCCGTGGCCCAGCCGGACAGACTGACCGTGTCCTACGGGCCCACCAGCTCGGACGCCTCCCAGAGGACGAGCGTGGAGCTCTCGCCTGCGGACAAACAGTACAACATTGAAGCTTTGAGCCCAGACACAGAGTACGAGATCTCCCTGACATCCGGGAGAGGAGATATGACAAGCGAGCCCGTCCTCGAAACCTTCACCACAGGTAGGTTTGGGTGGGGATTTGCTTTTGCTAGAAATACATCCCCTGTAATCATTTCAATTTGAATACCGTCCAACTACACAGGAGTAACTTTAACTGAACTCAGAGGGTGAGGTTGCTAGAGTTACTTATTTACATTTAGTCATTTAGCAGACGCTTATCCAGAGCGACTTACAGTAAGTACAGGGACATCCCACCCTTCCCCCAAGGGTGCCAGGGGGGACACAACGTCATTTAGCACGGCCAGGAATCGAACCAGCAACCTTCTGATTACTAGCCCAATTGCCTAACCGCTCAGCCAGCTGACTTCCCTGCCTCCTGTCCTTTCACTCCAGATCTGGATGCCCCCAGGGAGCTGGAGCCCCTGAGCCAGACAGACGACAGCGTCACCCTGGAGTGGAGAAACAGCCAGGCAGATGTGGACAGCTACAGGGTCAAGTACAGCCCCTTCTCAGGGGGTTCCCACGGCGAGGAACTCATCCCACGCAGCCCTGGAGACACCACCCAGGCCACCATCACTGGTGAGGCCTAAAGACAAACACACACCTTCTGTACGTGTGGAAAAACCTATACACAGATGTGCAATGTGTAAAGATCCCCAAAATTCTACGATTCTAAATTCTAAGATCACACATTCTACAGACTGACGAAGAAGAATTCTGTCTGTCTCTTAAGGAACTGTTCAGTTGGGGTTGGAGTTTATGAGTATAAAAAAAAACAATGTTTGCTCTAAGATTCCTTGTCTTTGTCCATACTGCAGGACTGAAGCCAGGCACCGAGTACGGGATAGGAGTGACCGGTGTGAAGAAGGAGAGAGAGAGCCTTCCTGCCACTACAAACGCAGCTACTGGTGAGAATCTCACTTAAACAGCTGTCCAAATTCCCATTCTTCACATACGAACAAACACATGAACCAACAGGTGATCCAGCTGTTCATACATGTGCGTATAACGCAAACCAGAATATGACAACCGTACGAGAAGCAAACATGCATCTGTGATTTATGACCTGTCAGAAACGCGCCCTAGAAAAAAAAACAACGCTTTAAACTTCGGATGGGACGGAGGTCGAACTGACAGCTGTTTTTGTTTGCCGTTTTTTTTTACTGCTGCACATTCAATGTCCTCTCTGGGGATCAAAATAAAGTTCTGCGTACTAAAGAAAACATTTTCCAAAACAGACCTAGACGCACCCAAAGACCTGGAGATGAGCGAGTCCACAGAGACCACCATGACTCTGGTGTGGAGAAGACCCCGGGCCAAGATCAGCTTGTACAAGCTGGTGTACATCTCCAGGGCTGGGCGGAGGGAGGAGGTGCAGGTTCCTGGAACAGCTACCAGCTATGTCCTGACCAACCTGACTCCTGGCATGATCTACACCTTCAGCCTGACTGCTGAGAGAGGACCCAAGAAGAGTGCACCTGCCTCTCTATCTGCCTCCACAGGTGAGTGTGACACAGCAGGATGTTTTCACAGCCGACACAAACGTTCTTTACGGTTGGTTCTCAAAAGCATTATTTTTGGTCTTAAAGGAAAGTATAGTATTAGCCATGCTTTGTGGATCGTGTCAATCGTTAAAAGTGCTTTCTCATAGAAATATATGGAAAAAACACATGTTCCATTTCTTCTGATGCAACTTTTTCCAAAGTAAATACATTTCACAACAACAGCTCTTGGGAGTGAAGTTCATGCATTCCGATATTTGACAGCGGAATCTGGAATTAGCCGTGGCTGGGATCCAGTGCAGTAGGGTGATTTACACTTGAGGGAGATCTATAAAGCACTGGTCAGCAATAAGACGACGGAAAGCTGCACAGAATGTACAACGTCTGCTTCACCTCACATTTGTGCCTCTGTGTTTTTCCTTGTAGCCTCATTTACATTTTATCTATCTGACCCAGTCCCTGAGCTTACGACTCCCACTGGCTCGGAGGACAATATCATTAACTTTGTGTCTTTAGACGCCTCAGAGCCCCAGTTCTCCGAGATGGGGTCTGGGGACGAGTTTGGACCGCTGACCGTCTCAGGTGTAACATCCACTGGATTTCACCTCTCGTGGGAACCAAAGGCACACGTTGTGTTTGATAGCTATGCCGTAGAATGTAGAGACGCTCTGGGATTATATGATATGAAAAAGGTTCGTCTCCGCGGCGACGCCACTCGTGCTAAGATCAAGGGCATGAAGGCATCCACAGAATATCGAATAAAGCTTTACGGAGTTACCAATAACCAAAGGTCCTCACCACTCGAAGCGGTCGCAGTTACAGGTATCTGCTTTGATTTGGATTGCATGTTTTAGACATCTGTTGATTTTTGACGTTTTCAACATCGACCAGGATGAGCGTTTTGTTGGGTCAGGCTCCAAGAGCAAAATTTGACTTGTTCAAAGCAAAGCCAGAGAGAAGTCTGCATGATGACTATTGAACTATCTACAGAAAAGCTCTGAGCATGGCATGACGATGTTTTGGTTAAAGAAATCATCTCATTATAATTTGCATGCTGCATATATACAGGGTCATGGCATAAGACAGTCTTATTTTTCAAATACAAGGAGGAAATACAGGATTACAGTCACAGAACACACTACGGCATGCAGTCATTCGCCCTGCATACTGCAGTCTAAGGATTGGTGGAAAAGTACTTTTCACCTTTGTGTATCGAAGGAATTTGAGTTGAATTAGATTTGTAATTCAATGTAAATCCAGACATCCTCCTTCATTTGAGCTTTTAAAGCAACCAATGCTATCTAAAAGGTCTGTGCCAACAAAAGAACAAAACCATCAAACTCCACTCATTGCCTGCTATTCCATGGACTGGTTTTTCACAGATGTTCCTCGACAACGACATCTCAGCCCCGGTAGTTTCAGTACAGATTGATAGGACACCTTTGGCAATGCATGGCTTATTCATCCATTTGAAGTGTACCGAGTACTGCTGCTACGGTGGACTACTCGGAACCTTCAAAATTAATGGTGCTGATTCAGGTGCCATTAATGCATGACCTGCTCAGTTTAAGCGTAGAACGCATGTGGACGTCTATGATCTCAGACGTCCAGGAACCATAAAAAGCATCGCTGTAGATGGTGACAGAAGATAAGAGCCCTAAACATACAGATAAACTCAAGAAGCTTTAGGGAAAGTCGATTATTTGGGTGATTTAATACTTTATAGTTTGATGTCTACTTTGTGTTTCATATTTTGCTTCACCTGGTCTTTTTAACCAGATCTCTCCACAGGTTCAACCACTCATGTTTTGTCTTCTGATCCTCAGAGATAACAATGCTAATGATAACATTTAACTCCCTTTCTTTAAATGTACTTTCATTCAGCACCAAAGTCTACCTCACGTGACGTAGTTGCTCTAAGTGTCAAAGACGTTTCCACTCTCCAGCCCGCTCCAGATACAAGAGCTGGAGCTAACAGTCCCAGACTCGTAACCTTGACTACTCCATCTCACATGCCTCCTTCTGGAAGCTTCAGTCCCAGACTCGTAACCTTGACTACACCATCTCACATGCCTCCTACTGGGAGCTTCAGTCCCAGACTCGTAACCTTGACTACTCCATCTCACATGCCTACTTCTGGGAGCTTCAGTCCCAGACTCGTAACCTTGACTACTCCTGCCTCCATGCCTCCTTCTGGGAGTTTTACCTCAGAACCAAAGGGCTCAGCACGGCTACGACGGCCACGCCCGGGCTGGGGGAACTTCAGGTCACCGACGTGACCCCCAACGCCCTGAGCCTAGACTGGGCCGCACCCGAGCGGACATTCGATCGCTTCGTGGTGGAGCTGAAGGCTCTGTCAGGCCAGGAGCAAGCTCGTGGGGTAACGGTGCCAGGAGGTATGAGGAAGGCCAACGTTCAAGGCTTGTCCCCCAAGACGCACTATGAGGTTACTTTGTATGGGATGGTGGAGGGGCGGCGGTCTCTGCCTCTCACAGCTTTTGCCAACACAGGTATATGGAGCAGATAACCCCTGTGACAGACTTCCATCATCATACCATCTCTCTTTTCATCCTTCGTCTTTAAGGTTAAACCCTGTGTATTTATTGTTTTCTTTCTACAGCTACAAATAGGATTAGTTACCTTGCCAGAAGGTTTCTCAATATTCATCATCACCACTATGCCTATATAAAAGAATGATAGCTACAAACGAAAGAAGTCACAATAAACCAAATAATATTTGTAATACATGAACGCATTGTTACATTTTCAGAGATTACTCCAGACATCACTTCTGAGGGATTTCTGTAGCGTTAATCACATATACTTGACAACTTTTCCCTCCTCAATCATTTCATCCATCTGTGTGTTTCTGTTCTGTGGCATGACTAAGAATGTTCCTCCAACGACATGCGACCTCCAAACAATTGAGCAAAAAAATGTCATTACACCTGTCGTTGACATCCCCTCTAATCTGTTTGTCTACCAGAGGAGCTGAAGCCCCAGGTGGTGAACCTCACCATCTCTGACATCACCTGGGACAGCTTCACTGTGTCCTGGAGTCCCCAGGACGGGGACTTTGAGAGCTTTGTCATAGAGTTGACCAACCTGGACGGGGGTTCGGAAAGCCAAAACCTCACGTTGTCCGGGGACGCCTTCAGCTTGGGTATCCCCGGGCTGAGGCCCAACACCACCTACATGGTGGGTCTGTACGGCCTACACCAGGGCTCCTTCCTGGAACCTGTGTACGCAGAGGCCACCACAGGTACCTGCCCGCCAACGGAGACGTTCCAGGGGTTTTTCTATCCTCACTTCCTGCCGTTTCGAACTCCTTCCTTTTCCTCTTTTCCCCCTGTGTGACATCTGACCGCATTTCTTTCCCTTCTAGTCGGGGGTCTTTGGTGGTGAACGCACACGCATACAAACACACCAAGCACTTCCATCCAGTTCCTTCTCACACTGACACACCCCACCTCACAGGTCAACACTGACCCAACTGCATCACCAACACCCCGGGCAACAACAGTGTCCTTGGGTCTTAACCGGACCCATCTCGTGTCATTCTCACCCTCCAGCCACTGAGTCAGTCTCGCTGAGAAAAGCTAGGGTGCTGGGTCCTCGACCCGCAAGTGACCTCCTCCTCCTGCTGCTCCCGCCTCCAACCTCATCCCATTACCCACGTGCATGAAGCCCCTCCCCTCCTATCCCCTGCATCGTGGTGAGTTTTGATGTGATGTGCTGCAATGATTGCAAAATGAAAAAAAACGAAAACCAACCGACATTTACCAACCCCAGAGTGCGTGCGCCCATTCATCTCATTTCATCTCAACCTCCTTCCTTTTGAGGAATCATTAACTTCTGACGGCTCATTTGCTTGTTGAGAACGTGTGCTTGTTGAACTAAGTGTCCAGTGAGTGACACACTTGATGAGTTGACACTTGTTGCCGTGTATTAGTTGTAGTGTGACAGTGACTGGGATTGCGTTGCTAAGAAACCGGAAGGCTATTGCGGATTTTTATCATGTCTGAAATTTACTCCTATTCTGAGGTAATGTTAGTAATAAACTAAATCCATATTGGAATTACCAGGTGGTAGACGATTTGATTCAACTGTTTTTTATGATTTTCAACATAAAATCATTACTAATTTAACACCTGCTATTCCAGCAGCATGTTATGATTACCTATTACGCGGCCACAGATTAAGATGAGCATGTTTTTTAACACAATAGTGAATGTTTCGACAGCATGTTGTTTTCTTTGTGTCTCATCTTCAATTCCATTGCTTGCATAATTGCTAGAGGACTGTTCCAATACTCTTATCACCATTACCCCTACATGTTGCTAACATGGCTCTTGGAAGTTTCTGGAAATGTGCTACCTTGCGATCGCTTTCTCTTTAGTTCGTTTTTACATTAACGCGTACAGGAGTTGTCAAGCATAGGGGTCCGAAAGCCACTTTCCATCACCATGTCGAACCTGTTGCTTTAGTCACTCTGGCATTGCCCTGTCTTTCACTTTGACTTTCGTTGTCAGTGTTTTTCTTGTTTGTCTTTCTGTCTAGTTACAAAAAAGATCTGTTGGCAAAGTACTCTAGATCAGTGGTTCTCAAAGTGGGGTCCCTGGACCCACTAGGGGTCCGCGAACCATAGCCATTGCCTTAAATTATAACATTGGGAAATTGTGCTGCATCATTAAAAAGTGACAAATATATTATAATCTATAGATGGGGACTATTTGCACCAATAAAACAAGCATATTGTGTCTAGTTAAGAGCACAAGGGGTATGCTGAAGGGGTGTTACGATTATAGGGGGGGGTCCTTGGAAGATCTTCACCCCTGTAAGGGGTCCCTGGGCCCAAAAAGTTGAGAACCCCTGCTCTAGATGTGTTGAAGACGATTGTGCCGTTTATGAATTGAACTATGTGCACGTTTTTATTCTTTTACTTAAATTATTTTCAATCAAGGAAATTGCAAGAGGGAGGTGAGTCGACTGTGACACTGCACATGTACCCAAGTCACATGACACTAGCCAACGAATCACCATAAGAGTTAGCGTTTTAGTTTCTTTTCGGCTATGATGCACCCCTTGGCTCGTATCACAATCCAATAACCGTTTCTCTCTTTAGTGAACGAGCCAGTGGTTGGCTATCTTTATGTGTCTAACTTAACATCTGAGAGCTTCTCCATCTCCTGGAATGGCACTGATGGACAGTTGGATGGTTACATCCTAGAAGTTATTGACTCGAGCTGGCTGAGCGAACCAGAGGAATATAACATATCCCACAATGCAATTTCCCATGACCTCAGCGGGCTAAGGCCCAGCACTGACTATATAGCCTTCCTTTATGGGATTGTCAAAGGATCGCGAACAAAAGCCGTCAGTGCCGTTGCGTCAACAGGTATTTTGTTTTCAGTGTTCAATTTGTTTACATCTGGTTTAGGATGTGTGATTCTACCCCCATCAGATTACACTGTTAATAGCTTTTTGTGCGACTGAAAGAGAAAGGGATGACCCTTTAGTAAGTTAAACCCACTAGACGAATCTAACTCCAGCAATAGCGCTTAAAAAAACATATCTAAAACAAACACTTACGCTGTTCTCTCTTCCTGTAGCTGCAGAGCCTGACTTGTCCAGGCTGGTTGTTTCTAACGTTACCTCAGACCGACTATCCCTGTCGTGGAGAACGGGGGAGCAGACATTTGATAACTTTGTAGTCGAGCTCAGGGAGTCTGCGGTGCCCGTCCGCGGCCATGGGGACGCGTTCTCCCCGGGGACGCTCGATCCACAGTCATGACAGGGCTTAAAGGGAGCACCGGCTACAACATTAAACTGTACACCAGCTCTGGTGGCCGTAACACAAAGCCCCTGTTCGCTGTAGCTACCACAGGTACTGGAGAGCATGCTTTCTGTTCAGACTTTGAGTACGAATTTTCTACCCCCGAATTTGAATACTGCACGCAGATTACGACCGTAATTCTAAAATAGCATTACTACCCGAGACAAAGGGGTCAAACCATGTCGAAAGTTGTCTCTTCCCCAATCTCTCGCCTCAGATTAAATTGTACATATTCTCTTTTGTCCAGAACCTGTCCCGCAGTTGAGCACCATAGCCGTGTCCGATGTAAACACAGATAACCTCACCCTTTCCTGGAGCAAAGTGGCAGGTCACTTTGATGGCTTTGTCATCCGGGTCATTGACAAGGAGCAGCTGTTTGACACACTAGAGTTGCGGCCCCCGGGCCAGTCCCAGAACGTGACCGTCACTGGTCTACAGGATGACACTGCCTATGACATTGAGCTGTATGGTATCTCTCACGGCCATCGTACGCCCTCCCTCTTAACCAGTGCAGTCACAGGTACTACGTCATTTACGTCTTCCACTCTAACAACATGCAGTAGCAGGCTTCAAGTAATTCTGTAACGTCACAGTTTGGGCTGTAAAATACTGCCGATTTTCAGATACATCGTGTTCAAAATTAAGTGTTTTAAAGAGGTGTCTACTTAAGCATGAGATCTTGGTCCAAACATGCAAACAAAGACACATAATTTGTGAAAAGTAATCTCAAATTTGGATTCATTATTTGAGATCTAGGTTAGCTATACTTAATACACCAGAAAAGTGTTGGGTTAACTGCAACGAAAAAAAGGTTGTTCTTTTGCAATCACTGCACACATCAAGTATCAGAAGTATTCTCCCCATGCCTAACTCCTCCCATCCTTCACCCACACCCTCCCCTCCTCCTCCAAAACAAACCCCCCTTCCACCCCCCTCCAGCTCCACTACCCTACAGTGAAAAACCTGACCGTTTCGGACGTAACCCCATTTGGCTTCCGCCTCTCCTGGGAGGCCGGCAGGGGGCAGCAGCAGGAGGGGAGTCCCACCGGCGGCTTCAGCCACTTTCAGATAGTGATTTCGGACTCGGGCTGGCTGCTGGAGCCCCAGGAGATCTCAGTCCCGGGCAACCAGAGCCAACTGGATGTCTGGGGTCTGATCACTGGCATAGGCTATGAGGTCAAGCTGACCGGGGTGTCTATGTCTGGACTTCTCTCTCGGCCTCTGACCACAGTAGCTGTGACAGGTACCGAAACACACTGTACTGTGAGGGGGCTGAATCCTTGCCTGCAGGCCTAGTGTAAGTCGAGATAAGGCTGAGAAACGCTTCGCGAATCGCGCGTGGATGTTCAAGATTCAACCCTCTGCAACGAGGTCTCTCCATCGCACGAGTCACCTTTCCCCCCCATTGTAACCGTGCAATCTGAATTTGAATTGGTACTGATTTCTCTATCCACCCTTTGGAACAATGCATAGCAGTTGAAAGCCACGTTGCCTAAAATATATCCATGTCCCCTTCTTTGGTGGGGAGACCTCAACACAGCACAACTCAACTCCTCTAACATTTCTCTTTCTTCCAGAACAACTTCTTTCCTTTTTCAACTGATCTCATCTTCCCTAGATGCACATTCTCACCTTGCCTGTACTTTCTGATTGCAGCTTTTGATTCCAACAGACATGCCTGGTGCTCTCCTGTTTCCTACTCCAAAATATGAGCAAGCACATAACTGTTTGTTTTCATATTTTAAAACTGTGTTTTCCCTCAGATGTAGAAACAGTGTAAAGGATGCCTTTCAAAGGACACAGCACTGCATGGTGTGACCTTGGATTGTGTGTCCAGACAATATTGCCTCTAAGCTATCGGACTGCATATTGACCAGTCTGTGACTGCTATAAAACGTACAACGTAGAACAGATTAGAATCAACGTTGGGAAAAGCTGGAAAACACAGGGAATCAACATGACATCTTAAGCATGGGATGTCAGTCGATTTAACCCTTTCATTGTTTCTTGATCTTTGACTTGCACTGAATGCACCAGGGCTGGTCTTGAAGAGCATGTGGAATATGGGTTAACCTTGTTTGCAGAATCCCTTTGCAACTGAACTAGGTAGTGCACATACATGGATGAGCAATTCTTGACAGATTTCAATAAAGATACGTACACACAACAATTGTGTCTATTTAATACACTCACAACTCGTGTTTTTGCAAAACCGCGCGCTGTCTAAAACTAATGCCGTCTTGGAAGCATGTTTGGTGGTGGCGGATTTTGAGGCCTGGCCGTTGTCTTTTGGGGTATTGGGGAACTACATGACCTGTTTCAAAGGTTTCACTCACCGTTCTCCGTCTGCCTGCCTTCGCCTTGAACGACCGTCCAATCCACCTAACGGTGCCGGAAAATATCAGCGTTATATTCCCTTTTCAACTAGAGGCAGAGCCAGAAGTGGAGCATATGTTCGTCTCGGACATCACAGATGAGAGTTTCCGACTCGTGTGGACGGCTGGTGAAGACTTGTTTGACAGATTCGTCATCAAAATCAGAGACATCAGAAAGACAACGCATCCGCAGGAATTCAACACCTTCGGTGACGAGAGAACCAAGGTTTTAACGGGCCTTACCGGTGGCACCGAGTATGAAATCGAACTCTTTGGCGTCACTCTGGAACGGCGCTCCCAATCAATGTTTGGTGTTGCCCGAACAGGTATCCAAGAGAGAGCACGTGTGCTTAATTGCATCGTGACGTTGTTTCACCTTTCTCTGACAGATATGAACTGTTTCGTTTGTGTTAATCCACGTGGTGTCCCTCAGAAATTAATTTCCAGGGTCACCCAGGTTAAAACGTTTTGAGAGACTACTTGCCTTGTCACTGAAAATTAAGTGAATATACATTTGAATTTGTTTAGGGGGAAACCAACCAGCGCTGATTTGTGAAATATTGGCCTACAAAATACACATCGCAAATCAGGGGAACCAACTCTGTTGGGCTTCCAACCATCCATAGGCCTAGAGTTTCACTCTTTCTCTGTTTGTCTCTCTCCCCTCACTTCACCCAATCAGGCATGGCATCTCCAAGGGGCATCCACTTCTCCGAGGTGACCGACTCGTCAGCCATGGTCCACTGGACCACGCCACGCACCCGAGTGGACAGCTATCGCATCATATACCTACCACTCAGTGGAGGTGAGTTTGCAACATCACAGCCAGAGACGAAAAACACACTCACACATTTTTGCACCAAGTCTGCCCCCTAGTGAAAACACTCAAACTACACGTCCCGCCCCCCCAGTTTGCCATTCACACTGTACTACCAAAACTCTGTAATGTTGGTTGTGATGGTGTGCAGACAAACACTGATGTTTTCTCCCGTTCCCAGGTAGTCCATTGACAGTGACTGCTGATGGGAGTCAGTCCAAGGCCCTGCTTCCCAGCATGATGCCAGGTGCCAGCTACCAGGTGACGGTGATAGCTGTGAAGGGCCTGGAGGAGAGTGACCCAGGGACAGACACAGTGACCACAGGTAAGCAGGACGGTCTGTCACTTTAAGATGTATGTGAACAATGCAAACAGGACCACAAAAGAGTCTTATGTGAGATTCCAGGTTGAATACACGATACGTTTCATCACACCTGTTATCGTGATAAAACAAGGTTTCAAATGTTGTACTAAGTCTATAAATGTTATTCATAACTGTCAGCACCAACATGTCCGTTAAGCGTTGTGCTTTGCAGGAGGTTTGGCTATCCTTAGCATCCCATGGTTTTGTGTCTGTGATGATGTCTTCAAGACCGTGCCTTTAATTTCTGCTGTATGTGTTCAACTTGATAATGGTTTCCAATTTGTGGTGTGTGTGTGTGGTGTGTGGTGTGTGTGTGTGTGTGTGCGTGGTGCGTGCGTGTGCGTGTGCTGTGTGTGTGTGTCTCTTTAGCTCTGGACAGCCCCCAGGGTCTGTCTGCTGTCAACGTCACAGACACGTCAGCCCTGCTGCTATGGCAACCGGCTGTAGCCACAGTGGATGGCTATGTCATTACCTACAGCGCAGAATCAGGTGACAGTGCCCAGTTCAAAACAAACGCACCTAACCTCATGCCACAACCACACAATACATAGCGTCTGCAAAATGACTAAATGTCTGCAAAATGACTAAATGTAATGTAACTTGCCATGTGGCTCGTGTTCTCTGCAGTGTCCCCCGTGAACGAGCATGTCTCTGGGAACACGGTGGAGTTTGAGATGGGCTCCCTGGTTCCTGCCACCCACTACACCGTGGGGGTCTACGCCATGAGGGATGCCCAGAAGAGCGCCTCGGCCACCACAGAGTTCACCACAGGGTGAGCCTCACAGGAAGAGCTTCATGTCACTTCCTGTCGGCTTTCTGAAAGCGTTTTCAAGGACGCTCCTCTAAAAGAGATTTCTAATCTCAGTGAGGCTCGTCAGGTAAAATAAAGGTGTATTCCGTTTGGTCATACTCAGCATGGGACCAAACCGAGTTAAGATGTCCATTTGGGTTCAATCCTATTAGTGTGTTCTGACGCATGTAGAGGCAGTACTCTTCCCTGTAAACATTGAGGCAGTGGCCTACATCTTAGCGTCTGATGTGCTTAGCTTTTCCTGTGAACTGAGTTCAGATGGCTGAGCGGTTAAGGAATCGGGATACCAATCAAAAGGTTGCCAGCTCAGTAAAAAATAATGTTGTGACCCTGGGCAAAGCACTTCACCCTACTTGCCTCCGGGGGGGGAATGTCCCTGTACTTACTGTAAGTCACTCTGGATAAGAGCGTCTGCAAACTGACTGAATGACTAAATATAAATGATGTTATTTCAGACGTGGACACTCCCAGGGACCTGGCAGCCAGTAACATCCTGACGGACAGCGCCACCCTGACGTGGAAGCCCCCTCGCGCCGCCATCACGGGCTACGTCCTGACCTTCTCCTCAGCCGACGGCATCGTCAGGGTCTGTGTCTAGCCGTAGCCCACCTTACAATCACACGTGTCGCCAATACATGGATTTCCAGTTACTCTTGTTGCGTTGTTGGTTAGTTTGGTAATCATTTGTGAGCTTGTTTGAGTTCGGTGTACGTGTGTGTATATGTTCTACAAATTCTGTGTGTGTGTGTGTGTGTTCCTGTGTGTGTGTGTGTGTCTGTGTGTGTGTGTGTGTCTCTGTGTGTGTGTGTGTGTGTGTGTGTGTCTGTCTCTGTGTGTGTGTGTGTACAGGAGGTAGTGCTCAGCCCTACAGCCACCTCGTACAGTATGAGCCAGCTGACAGGATCCACAGAATACAGTGTCAGACTGCAGGCCATCGCTGGTGCCCAGAGGAGTCATCGAGTCAACACTGTCTTCACCACCAGTAAACACACACGCACACACACACACACGCACACACACAATACTGCACAACAGTTATGTAAATGTGTGATGTCTAAGACCTTTGCACAAAAATGTATAAATAAATGTATGTGTGACTATATACATAGTGTATATTCTGTACCTTAATCTATATGTGTGTGTGTTTGTGTGCTTAGTTGGAGTGCTGTACAGACTACCCAGAGACTGTGCCCAGCTCTTCTTAAATGGAGAGACCACCTCAGGCCTGTACACCATCTACCTGGACGGAGACGAGAGCCAGCCCATAAAGGTGTACTGTGACATGACCACGGACGGAGGAGGATGGATGGTAAGCGACATCAGAGGAGTTAGGTGGCTGAGGGGTTAGGGAATCGAGCTAGTAATCAGAAGGTTGCCGGTTCGATTCCCCACCGTGCAAAATACTTACTGTAAGTTGCTCTGGTGAGTTACTCACTGGGACGTGTACGAGCTCGTTGACGGAATCCTCTCTCTAGGTGTTCGTGAGGCGGCAGAACGGAAAGCTGGAGTTCTTTAGGAACTGGAAGAACTACACCCTTGGCTTCGGTGACATGAACGATGAGTTCTGGCTTGGTGAGAGAACCCACCCACCCCCATCCCCTCCTTCACAATCACTTCCTGGTTCCATCCCTTCCTCACCTTCTTCTCCATTTGTGCCTCAGGTCTCGCCAACCTCCACAAGATCACGGCCGCTGGGCAGTACGAGCTGCGTGTGGACCTGAGGGATGGAGGGGAGGAGGTGTACGCCAAATACGACAAGTTCACCATTTCAGAGCCCCGCTCCAGATACAAGGTCCACGTGGGAGCCTACAGTGGAACTGCAGGTAGGCCCCGACTCGCACCGCGACCACACCTGAAGAAGCCTGACCTGTAATCGGACTGTTAGTTGTAACGGTCGATCGCAGTTTATTTCTCCTATATTTTTTTACACTTTTGTGGGTTGGTTCACAGGACAGTATTTTCACCTTTCACGTGATGCTCCTTGCGAATCTCTTAGGTGACTCCATGACCTACCACCAGGGCCGCCCCTTCTCCACCTTCGACAACGACAACGACATCGCCGTCACCAACTGCGCCCTGTCCTACAAGGGTGCCTTCTGGTACAAAAACTGTCATCGCGTCAACCTCATGGGAAAATACGGTGACAGCAGTCACAGCAAGGTACGGATCTATAATTCAGGCTCCTATTTCTAGACTAGATAAACTACACTACACTATAGGCTGATATTCCGATGACTGTACTTGCTGTATGATTTAATAAGCGATTGGATAAATGACCAACTGTATGTGTGGTGTTCTCTCTCTTCTCATAGGGCATCAACTGGTTCCATTGGAAGGGACACGAGCATTCTGTTCCGTTCGCAGAGATGAAGATCAGACCGGTGAACTTCGGAAACTTTGAAAGCAGGCGGAAACGATCATAGACTTCAGATCCCCCCCCCTCCCCTCCTCCCCCCAACCTCCTCCCCCCCCCCTTAAACGTCTGTTGACACCATGAACATTAACAAACATCGCCGTGTTTGACCACGTACCCCTGCACACCCCCAACTGTCAATCATAAACAAAGAGTCAGAACAATCACACGCTGGCTCTGAATAACGTGATGGAAGTATCACACCAGGGACGGCCCGATTTGATGGATGGAAAATGTCACGGTGCTCTCGTATGTGTAGCCTAGTTTGTTTGTTTTTTACAAGTAGATGTTTGGTGGAGGGTTTTAACACTTGTTTTTTGTTTTCCATCTTGAATTCCGTTTAAAAGTTGAAATTAGGTCACTACTATTATTTCTACCTATGGTTGAGAAACCCAAAGATATTTTACAGCAGAGTGTCAGACTTTACTGTAGATGACACCAGTGAACCAGGAGTTTGTCAAAGGCACATGGCATTGTGGCGTGATGCCACCTGCAACCCAATGTACAGACAAGAGAGAAGATCTCTCTCCGAAAACAATGACAAAAAGGCAAGACTTATTAAACTAGATATATTTTTATGTATAATTTGAATTCACCTTAGAGTACAGAGAGGGTGTCTTTAAACTGACCGCTGTGAGGATGAACAATCACCAGTTAGGATTATACCAGCTATCTCAAACCACTGATGCCGATCGACTCAAATTTATGTTTATATTTTGCTCGTTGTCAACTAAATGAAGAACAGATATTTATCTGTAACGCTCTTGACAATAAAAGATACTTTGGTTAAAAAAAAAGCCTTCTTTGACTTACCCACATCAATGGTTGCAGTTCCACTACATCAACAGCAGGTGGCAGTATTGCGCATACATGATCGTTTCCATCTCTAAATGCTTTCCAACGTCTCAAAAGGATGTTCACATTTGATGATGGTGCAAGTCTTCACGAATGCACAGTTCTAAACATTTTCTATAACATATATAGAATGAGGGGAATAGTGAATCATTTCAAATCATTGTTAAAGTGTTAAAGTTTCATTCAAATTACAAGATACAGATACAAGAGTTCAAGATCCAAATAGTAGCACATTCAAAACTGAAAAGACAGAAAGAAGTGACCTTATAGTAAAGACTATTAAGTCAACCCAACACTTCTCTGAACAGACCAGTTCAATCTCTCACAGCTTTGCATGTCTTACCTGCTCTGATTATTTTCAAGCCTTTTTGTCAAGCATGTCTTTGTCCAGATACTTATCCCTTTTAGTTCTGCAATCTAGGGGAAGCTTGGTTCTGACCTGATTTTGGTCACGTTGCTATCTAGGCCAAGGTATATTCTAGAGCAGATTAATGTGGAAAGAGAGAGAAAGATAGGCAGACAGAGACGAAAACCATTTGTTTGAGTCAAACATCCCTCCTTCATTCCAATCGTTACTTTAAAACAAAACATCTTTCAGTGTTTCTGGGAATTCAGAGGTGTGCGGTTCACATGGCCTTGGTTTTGCAGAGCTGTAAACTGCTGTGGCACAGACCCTGGCGACAGCCACACTCCACTGAGAGAGGCTGTTTCAGACTGAGAACCAGAAGCTGGCAGTAATTGAAACTGAAGGCATTTTCTCATGTGATAAAACACTGGAATGTGGGTCAGGAGATAGGGGGTTTGGACTGGGTCAAAGTTCAGCCCCAACACACTGGTTTGGGTACAAGTGGTGGTTGGGGTTCAAGCTAAGAGAGATCTAGAAATACAAGTAGATGTTGGAAGAATAATATAGATCAATAAATCAATCAATCATATTTAAATCGTTAAAATATTCATGCAGGGCTCCTTCTGCACTGAATACAAAGGGAACTCCAGATCTGATTTTGGTTAGCCGTGGCAACGCAACTTCAGATATAAAAACTTGCAGACTTGTAAAGCAGAGTCTCCACACCAGGTAAACCTATGCAAAATCCTAAAGATTTTACATCCCAAGATCAAATAGGTACACATCCTCCATGTAAAGCGAGGATCTGTAACTTGTGGATCTGTAACTTGTGGATCTGTAACTTGTGGTTTTACTCTGTGTCTTAAGGTCTTGTCCAGGTCATCTGTATAGGCTGGTTAGACGGGCCTCTCACTGCAAGATGACAATCCGTCGTACGTAAGTTATATAACACAATATTAGGTATTGTGTTATATAACCCACGTATATAGCAAGCCTATGGTAGGCTCCACCTAACACATGTGATCCAAAATTAGCAAACGCTTCTCAGAATTGTCATGGCGTCGCGCTCATTGTGTGGATAGATGTTTGCCTTGCGTTATGTCATTATTTGCTCAGTGAGTTTCCTCAAATTTGCACAATTTGTGCAATAGACAAGCTGTTCCTTCAGGGACGTAATTCAGTACAAGTAGCTGCACAAAGCCCAGATTCCAGTGTTTTATGAGGAATGTTATAATATGTGTCACTCTGTCATGACACAAGAAGGTTTTCGTAAGATAAACAAAGATGACTCCAAGCTGAATCTGGCTTAATGAATTCATTAGGTCGCTTTCAGAATATTTAAAAAGAAAGTATACAGTTGGATACGTGCATTTTATGTAAAAGTTTGTTTAAATAATCATATATTTAACCGATTAAATATATGATTTAACGTGTGATGAACTGTTTCACTTGTGCACTATGTCACTTTGTTGCCAGAAGGAACTGTTTGTATTAGTCACACCATGCTGCCCCAGTGGTCTCATAGGATTGGCATTAATCAAGTTTTTCGAGGAAACTTTTTCCCAAGAGTTTGCTGTAATGTCTGTGCTATATTTGAATTGGCTGTCCTCTCATAGTCCACAGTCCATGACACTGTGAGACTACACAGCTAAACCCTCTGGCACAGTGTTCTCAGTGTGTTCCACACCACTCTGAGAAGACTGTCATTGAAAAACAGGAAACGATATGCTCAGTTTCATAATTTCATGTGCAAAGTTAATCATTCTGCTGTGTGCCACAGTAACACATTGTATACGAAACACCCTTAAGGCTTAAAAATTATCATTTGGTAGTTATCATTTTAGCCTGTGGATGTCATTTGAATACAATTCTTTCGTTTCTAGTGCAGAATCCATTTTATGGCCAAACCAAAAAGTGAACTGCAGGCCTGCAACACAAACCGAGCTTTTACTGTGAGGAGAAAATAAGGTGTAATCATCTGAACGGTACACGTCTCAGCTTGGAAAATTGAGCTGCAGTTGGTTGTCTGCTTTTGTTCGTCACCTATCGTGTAGTTCATCTGGATGTTGATAACTAACTTGCTAAGGAAAAGGGACACATCCATGATCAACTGAAGGCAGCCAGGAGATCCAGAAGAAGTGCAGCAGATAAAGTTATCTTGGGGAGGAGCCACACGATCAAGATCGGCTTGCGATAAGAGTTTAACAGTCCATCAGTGATGTCATGTGCATGTGTTAGGCCGGTCCTAGAGGAAGGGCAGACGTTACAGTATACATTGACGTAAACGTGCACCGCTACAGATTAGCGGACATTAGTCTGTACATGATCCCTATCTCATCATACAGAGTTTACATTCACGTGCCTCGGTTGCAAACGTGATTCCCGAGAGACCGAGGGAAGGCCGGTGACTCACTAATTGCAGATTTGTTTCCTTCCCTCCTGACATCTGTGGGTTTGAAGATAGATGTGGTAAGCAAATGTGTGATCGTAATTAGGGCTGAGAAAATGAGAGTAGGTTCAGGGTGATGGGGTTGGCGGAGAGTGTCAGCGATGCCCCCCCCTCAGCCTCCCCCTCCCCCCCCCACATACATGCAGTAGGCATGGAGGTTATTACCCATCAACAGGGTGAATTATCCCCTCTAATGGACCCTGTGTGTCACACTAGATAAACGACTTTAGCTCATTTACTTAATTGCTCAGGATGTGATCAAATTTATGGATTCGCGTGCTATTGTTTCTCTGTAGGACACGCACACCAATTACAGCACACTGTCACGGCATTCCAGATGTTGGGACATTTGATGAAAAGGTCAGGAGAGAAGGGAGGCGGGCGGGCCGAATTACATGGTGTATGAATCATTTAATTTACATTTGTAAGTCATGCTAAAGGACGCCACGTGTGAATTTACAACCCTTTGTTCGACCGTGCGCCTTTTTAATAAGCTTTGTTGCTGCACATCACTGATACCAGTGGGGAGGGAGGGGGGATGAACAGGAGGGTGAATTCAAGCGTCTTCCTCGTCCATTGGCTCTCAGTTGAATTACTGTTCAATTTCTTGTTCCACTTGATTCAGTCTTCGTTCCATTGTTAGTTTGTATGCCGACCCATTCACTTCCCAGTGGTGTTCATCCCTCAGTACTGCTTTCTGTTTGATTGGTGGTCGTTGGAACATCCCATAGACCTCCTTTACTTAGACCCAATGTTCTACCTTGAGACAGCACTGGACTGTGCTTACTGTACATAGCGCTCGCTAGACTTCTGTACAGTACTTGTACAACACAAGCTGAACCTGTATCAAACCTAAAAGGATTTCCGATGTGCTAGTGGTTCTAGATGAGTCCGCCGCGATGAGGAACCAGTTTGTGGCAATGCCAACGTGGTGGGGGGTCACCATGCCAACGTGGTGGGGGGTCACCATGCCAACGTGGTGGGGTCACCATGCCAACGTGGTGGGGGGTCACCACCCCAATTTTCCCCTCACAGTTCACATCTGGTCTTGTGGCAGTTTTAATCAGCAAGATCTTTACTCGGTGACTAAAACGTATAGTTTCTTCCTGATATTTCATCCAGAAAAGAAGCATAGATAGTCCATGGCTTCTACATTTACCCCAGCTAAATTATGTAGCCAACATGAATTAGGAATGATAATTCCAGCTGGATCGTTTCCCAGCAGGGTCAAAAACGAATAACCTCGATTTGTACTGTATGCCAGTAATTAACTGCACTTTTCTCAGAATCTATAAACAAATTTTTTTATTGTCTTGTGCGAGTGTATTCCAATAAGGAGACCAGGGAAATTGGAGAGACCAGGGAATGGCTGAAGCGTTACATTCAATGAGGTGTCTGTCTCCTCCATCTCTCCGTCTCTCTTTATACATACTTATTTATATACTGTATTTCTATATCTGTCTGTACATCTCAGTCTTTTTCTCTGCATGTCTTTTTTTTCTGTGCCAGAGCATGATTGTAACACTGTAGCTTTAGTTATGACATAACAGGCCCACTCAAACATGGTGCATGGGTCCAGGGACAGGGATTAAAGCTTATTCAGAGCAGTGGGTTTATTTTAGGGTACTGGCGGGATAAAACGGGATTAGCATCACAATGAATCCTCGGGGCACTCAAACCAGGAGGTCATGTCCACAGGGGCCTTCTGCATTTGAAATGTTTTTAAATCTCCATCTGTGTTATGATAGATAAATATAGATGTGATCATCTGTCATACCAGCGATGCGACCGTTTTTTGACGAGGGCCCGTTGAAAGGCTCCCGTATTTCCGAAATAAGTAGCAGCCCATGACCCCGAGCGTTGGCGTAAAGTTTTCTGTACCCTCATGGAAGGCAAAGGAACATGTTTTTCTATGATTAATAACATTTGTGGTTATCAGTATTGATCTGATTATTTATGTGCATTGCCACAGAGTTAATGTTTCAACTTTATTGCGTATGTAATCCAAGTCTTTATCAAGCCACTGTTATGAAACTCCTCATAAAAGATACATATAATCATGAAAAGGGCAGGGAGTGAATTCGGATTAGACATGACAAAATATAACTTACATGCCCAGTAACATCTATGAGGGCAATTCCTAAGTGGGTTTTCAAAGTTACCGTAGATCTTAGAGGTCCATTTCTTCTTTGTTACAGCCTTCAGATAAACAAAAGTGTATCTGAGTGAGTCTCTAGGAAGGATACAGGTCTTATATTGTTTCTTTGGCACATAGTTAGTGTTAGTTAGTAATGTCACCCTTTCTTTACCTGTATTTGATGGTGTTGCTCATGAACTCCCCCACCACATTTTGATGTAAGTTACAGTAAAGCGTGCTCCTCCAAGCAAAACAGTTAATCTGGAACCACCCTGTATATGGGGTCAAAAATAGGGTCGGAGCTAGGCGATGGAAGAAATTAGCAATATCGACCGAGCGAACCGTTGTTGCAAAAGTGAGTCTGGATAAAATGAAACATAAAGCGATCCTACCAAAGGGAGTTTTTATGTTATGTAATAAAACATATTTTTTTATTACAGACATAAAAATTCCATCCAGTTATATTGCTGTTGACTCTTTGTGGCTCAGGTCAGATTGTTTTCCATTGCTCAGGGGGCACATTGATTTAAGTACGATCTGGAGATCAGAAATAGGACAGAATATCCGAAAGGCTATGGAGAGTATTTAGATCTGTAAATGTAGGTCACATAGCAAGACTTGTGAAGTCAGCTGCCTCTCAGTGTTACCTATCTTTTACTTCCTCCACCTGTCTGTCTAAATATGACTCTGAGATAATACTGCAGAACAAATAAAAGTCGCCCCTTTTGGACTTCGAACTGCTCCTATGGTCATGACTTGAGATAAGTGGACGTTACTGATGCTCCTGTGGTGGCGTGACCTTTTTGACACATATTGATCATTATGTAATATCCCAAACATCGCAGTTTTTTCTTTCAGTGTTGTTATTGTCTACTCTACTGACACAGTGGATTGTATTTCTCCCTTCCTAATGGTCGCAGTGTAGTCCAGACACTAATAGCCTACCATCCAACAATGCACTGCCTGGAATTGTAGTGAACCAAATCAAACATTTAGTTGAGAAAGTTGATTTGGCCTACTGTGACAGGTGAATAGAAAACGGGCTTCTTAAAAACGCTCAAATCCCAAATCGGTATGTTTGCAGTGAAATAGCACGAATTAAAATAATAATAAACACAAACAAACAGAACATTGCAGTAAACAATAAAATATTATTGTTATTAAAGCCCTGACTATCTTGGTTGGATTAGCTAGCCTAGCAATCAAGCTTTAACTGTAGCTACTCTATTCAAGTGATGGACACAATGCACGATGTACATTGGACATATCGACCCAGAAAAGCACTCGTGTAAAATGCATGCATTAGGCCATTATGGAAACGTAATTTATGGCAATGTCTGTGCTCCAAACAGCAGTAGGCCTAGCCTACATTTTCTGGAGTCCACACTCTCACTAATAAGATCAGACGCCACGAGTGTGGTCTCAACTTGGCCTCGTTAATTACTGAGAGACCACAGTTGCCTCTCCACATCAGTCATTTGCAATTTGATATTCAAATGCAAGGCATAATTTATCAATCTACGATAAGTGAATTAAAACCCCCAAACGCGTAATCTGCTCTGCTGATATCATCTGCTCAAAAGCGTTATGGGATTTATGTTTCTGTAGCCTATATCTGTTGCACGGAATTTGACTTTGTGATCTACTGTGATCTCAACGTTGCACCAATTAAACCCGGTTAGGCCTTCGGAGCTTCATGTTTCTCTTCTTTGATGTTGATTCACCTTTTCTTTGTTCTGGTTGAAAGAACTCAAGTAATCAGGGTTGAAATCAAGAAGTGAGGGTGCGTCTCATTCAACCAAGCAAATTGGCATCTATCAAAATAAACATTTCCACGTAGCAGGTAATGGCAGGGCAAGCCAGTTACGATGTCCTAAACAGGTTTTGTTTGGCTCCGAAGTCCACTTTAAATGACAAGTAGCCTAACATCCGCGCCATTGCTTGGATAATAAAGTGAAGAATATCACGGTGTAAGAGACTGACCTGCCGCAGAAATTGCTTGGTTGACGTTGACGTTGCCTGGGTAAAGAGGGAGACAGGGAATGGTGAGAAGATTAGCCAGGAAGTGATTTCAAAGACTGATAATACATTTCTCAGAAGAAGTCGAGACCGTCCGAGGCTCCTCCCCCTGACAGACTGTCGAGGGAAGATTATTTAATGTCAATATGAGGATACATTGATTAAAAATGGCGCAATGCTGTCAAGATCATCGCAAATCAAAAGCAATTTTTATTCAACTGACCTAAATCGGACGACCGACAAAGCAGTCAAGCATCCGATGTAGGCTACTCCTCAGTACTGAAACTGACCCCAATCAAATTAAGAGTGAAATGTAGGCTATATGTCGCTTGGATTTGTAGGGTTAAAGGTGCTTTCTAGGTCAGAGATGGAAGGGAGTGTGTGCCTTAAGTACTTCTCAGAGATCTGTTTCTGAGTTTCTCCTTAATCCCACAGATATGTATCTAGTGAGTATTAACAGAGTATTGTTTAATACCAAAGTCTATGCTTTCCCTGTGGCTACATTTGGTGTCGCTAAATAAAAAGAATAAAACGTTCCAAACCAACAAAAAGAATGTTTGAATAGTAAGTCAATCAACATTAAACATATGGAATTGGATTGGAAAATGATTGACATCATCATTTGAAAGATTCAACAGCATGGCACGTGCCATCAATTTACACCAGGCCCTCCAGTAGGCCCATACAGGTATAATCGAGAAGTACTCCATTGTAATTTACCTCATGGAAATGGTTACACACATAAGTCCATGTCATGTTTGTATAATTTCCGTCGTAATACAAATCACAGCATGTCATCGACCTCCCCTGCCCTCGTTTATCAGATTAGCCGCTGTAAATCTCTATCCTCGGATATTCTGTACAGATTATAGTCATTAATCAGAGATGGCAGAGCAATGAGAACCATTCATGTAATCAACTGTAATGTTACACTTTGAGAACCCATCCACAGCAGTATTATTACTGAGAGGCCAACAAGGTTATAGGGCCACTTTCCTCAACTGTCGTTTTTCACACAGCAGGATAATTCACTGTTCACAGTTCAGTCTCCACTATCAAAGGCCTTCATAAGATCTATGATTTGCTCTCTTCTCGGTCGACATTCTCATACAACCAAGAGAGCAGTGGCCTTTTACTTTTATGCATAGTGGGCCTAACATTTGTCTGGATTAAGTCTGTCAATGTATAGTAGGATTTAAACTGCATTGACTCTTCTGAACAGTTACATGGATTACAGTTGTAAATTATCCATTACCTGGCTGGTTGCAGTTTTGTTTTAAAAATAGCTAGGTTTTGTGTTTGTATGAACACACGTACTCCCTGATTTGAATAATGCTACTTTTAACCAACTAAGCAGTCACTTAAGTCAATATAAATGACTCTATTTTTAAAAGAACTGTGATCATAAGTGTGTGCATTGGGTCCGATATGGTTTGATTTAACATCCCGTCTAGAACTGAGAGGTGACGGTCATGTGATGTGTGGTTTTACATTTTCCATTCTTGACACTGACGCACAGAACTGACACTGTGGGTGCTAGGGAGGATGTGCTTGATCAAACCTATCAAGCACACCTTCACACTGAGAATGTACACCCTACGACCAAAAACTGCTCTTATAAAAACAGGGAACACTAAACAAACACATTGTTAAACGGGTTGTTCAACAGCATGCCTTGTGACAGAGGGGAGGGGAAGTTGACAAATTATTATTTGAAAGGAGGCACAATTAGAGGAATCCAGTCTATATTTATGCTGCCAAACATTGCTGGCATGATGGCTATCTCTGCAGATGATCAGTCAAGTTTTTTTGGTATGAGAACAATGTCTAGTGAACTTGTTCCTTTTGAACTCAAGTTGAGTCCAAGTTGCTGCCATGTTAGTGGAGTTTTTGTAACAATTCATCCTTTTCATAGTGAAAGACCTGTTTTAAAACATGGTTGAGACACCATTCTTATCTGGTTGTCAAGCAAGTTCGAGCATTGATTTGGACAAAGACTGGAACAGTTATTTTGTAAATCTAAAAGAACATCAAAAGTAAACAGCCTAAAGCCTTTGAAGCTTCGATAAACAGCCTGACTGAGGAATGCTTTGTGGAGGTTGTGTAAAACTCAATCCAGTAACTGCAGCATTGAACCGACTATAATCAGACCACAATCAGCAAAAAATCTAGTCAAATGGTACTGTATTTCTTAACATCTGCAGCAAAAAATGTGTGGGAACATAAATTTAAGTAATTTCTCATAGTAAGAAAGATAGATCTTCAAAAGTGCTTGTTGAGTCATTCTTAACTTGATAACTGTATAATCTACAGTTGTAGCAGCTTTTCATAGTCTCGATGCAAGAGCAGTTCACTCGGTGAACAAAGTGTTCAGACACTGTTCCCTTATCTCTGTCAGTGACTGAACGGGGTGCCATCATGATCCACCGCTGCATTTGCATAACCTCAAAAGACACCAAACAGAACACTGCGTTCTCAACTGACATCTATAAACGGAACGACAGGAATGTCACAGAACTGTGGTAGAGGTTTCAAACGTACAACAATGCCTAGACAGATTCACAAACACAACAAAGCACAGGGTCGTTTTTTTCTTAAAAACAACTGTTTTATTTTCAATTAACAAAGTCCAATACAGGTTTGAAGCAAAACCAGGGGAACACTTGGTAAATCTCAATATCATTGTTTCTGTGACAGTCATCTCAGAGGATGACTATAAAATGAAATAGTTTCAGAGCCCAGAAGGTTCTCAAAACGATGCAGAACAGTTTAGAGAAAAGACAGCTATTTGACAAAGTGGAAAAAAATACAACTCCATGGTCACTGAACCAGGGGACGATAAAAATAAAAATGATTTAGCTTTAGGATTTGTCCCAGATACGACAACAGTAGATCCAAAAGCTAGACTTTTTCTGGCTCTATTTAGTAGTCCAAATTTAATCAAAAAGAGCACGAAATGAGAGTTCAAAAACAATGATAATTTGGTCAAACACTGATACAAGACGCTTCAGTGTGGATACCTTTCCACCCCTTGCACTGGAAAAGGTTGTATTTCTTTAAACTTTGCAATAATTGACATTACTGCCATGCAGGTTCACATTGTAATTGGGTTATTTATGTAGGAAAATAAATTGCTGTGTAAACAGATTTAATGCCAAAAGGCACCCTATTTACTGTCCTGTAAAAGAATGCAAAGCCTTTTCCAACCAAAGAAATACAAATTGACCAACTATATCACTGTAAACTTCTCTTTCAATAAAAATTTTAAATTCTATGGGTCTGTCTTCTGTTGTAGAGGAGACCAATGGACAGTTCATGTGAAGAAAATCAAGTACAGACAATAATCAGGTATAACATAGAAGAGTAATGAAAGGGAAATGAAAGTGACATTTTTAATAGGTTAATTGTCGTACTACCAATTAATTTTATGTTACTCAAAGATATAGACGACGCATAATGTTAAACTTGCCAAAAGTGATCACGAGAGTAGATCAAATCTAAATCGTTTTAGGGCGTTTAGGCCTACTTTGAACAAAATGTCTAAAATAATATCGATTTATAAAAGAATGGACTGGGCTTAAAAGGTAGGGAACTATGTTAAGCAATCTGGGGACAGAATTTCAACATTTCTCAATCATCTGCTAACGCACCAGATCATCAAACGTCTGACCTCTTGTGCCAACAGCAGACATTTAAACTCCTTTTCAGACACTTGAGAACTGGAATAAAGAGTGCCAATAACATAACTATGGGTTTGAAAACCAAGCTGTGGTTCTCTTTAAACAACAGAAGTTTCATTTGTTGGCGTAAAATGTGTTCTGCAAATGAGCAAATTACGGATTAGTTGAAATTAGTTCATCCACCCATGTAAACACAATTGTTTTCTGATACAGAAAAAATTACTAAGTGGACAATGTGTACGGGAAGATAAAATGTCTCCCAAATGATCTTTTAATAGCAATTTCCATCATTTCAAGACACCGATTTGCTTGGATATCCTTTGTAGGGACAAGTATTTATAACAAAATAAATCTTTTACTGTTTCATTGGAGATGGTTGAAAAGGTGTGTACATGCATCATTGTGATTGCATTAATCAATCCTGCTCCCATTGTCCCATGAACAGTGAGTGCTGATACTGAAGTCTTTACATGTTTCAACCAAGGCTCTACTACATGAGGCTTTGTTAGCGAGTTCTTGTGACCGAAGCAGCTTTCAAATACTCAAAAGGCTCTGCCTGAGAAGAACAATTTGAAGAAAAAACAACTAATAAAATACTTATCTTTTCATATTTATACCAGTTGCTTGATAGAGTAATTTGTAATAAAGTATATGTTTACTATTTACTTAAAAAAATCTGAAGCAGTTTTTATCTTGGCATTTTGACACAAAATATCCACTAGGATATTTACATGGGAAAACCTTTTCAAGCAATAAAACAAGCTTACACCATGGGTTGCAACAGAATACAAACAACTTTGCAGAAATAAAGGAGGTACAGAATTGCATAGCAGATTAGAAGAAAATGAACAGGAAACTGAGCTTTTTGGTATGGTGCGGCAAATTTCATCATTGACATTCTCCTCTATGTACATAAGTATCTCCATGTCAAATTCATTCATAGTTTTACTTGTATCCACAGTAGAGAAGAGGTTTAAGTCTGCATGTAATGCTTGACAAGGGAAAAGCGGGAATCTTGTCATCTCGTCATCTTGTCATCTTGTCCTCTGCTCCTGATTCTATAGGAGGCTACAGGAGTCTTTTCAAGAAAAAGATTATACTTTGTCAAAAGTGCCATTTTTGCTACATTTATCAGCTGATCCATGGTCTGTTACTAACACTTAACACACTTAACACAAACAATGTGTCAGAACCCCTCCCCTCCCCCCTCCCCCCCATAGCTTTCAAATTGTGAGTTTTGGTCACAGGGACACACACAGACACGCACACTGAGACAAACAGACACACACACACACTGAGACACACACACACACACACACACATACATAGAGGGACACAGACACAGAAGGAGGAACCAGAAGGGTGTCGGGGAGGAGAAACAAAAGGGGCGAAGAAAAACATCAAAAACCCGATGCACTCGAGGGTTATCCGCTGTGTTTTGACATTCCAGCTGGTTAAGCTTCAAAAAGGAACCAGCACCGTTATGAAAAGGCCTCCGCGTCTCCGTGTCCCCGCGCTCGCTGGGGGAGAGAGTTAGGCCTCCGCGTCTCCGTGTCCCCACGCTCGCTGGGGGAGAGAGCTCAGCAGTTTCCCCCCTTGATTCTGTGCTCCCACAAAAGCATGCGAGAAAACAAAACTACATTCAGGCTCGCCACTGCTCAAAGTCTGTCACAGTCGCTGAAATGTTTTCAGGTTTCGTCCAACGTTCCGTCTACTCGTTTCCTCTCACGGAGGGGGGGAGGGGGGGGGGATAACGTCTGTTAGTAGGCAAGACACCGCCTTTTTTTTTCCTCAATTCTATTTTATCCTTGAGTCCAAGCACAAGTCGTATCTCTGTTTTCAAGGGAGCGAGGCCCCCTTTAGGTTTTGTCCGAATCCCGACCGCGTGGAAGGGCTCTCACCGTCTCTGCTGGGCGTAGACGGGGTGTGCGAGCGTCACGTTCAGAGAGTCATTGTGCTGAACCAGCGACGTGTGTTGGTAGTGAAGGACCAGTTCTTTCAGGGAGCTGTAAAGATTGTAAGGCTCGGCGAAGCCGAATCCTGAGGGCGTCTTGTTGATGACGCAATGCTTCACCTCGCCTTCCACACTGGAGAGAGAGAAACAAAAACAGAAACATTACAAGCTGCTCTGTGGGGGGGCGACATCGTCATTCAATGACTTTGAATATTTCATAAAAGGTATTTGGGAGAAGCCGAGTCTGGCTGCTTTGTGTTGTGAAAAGAACGTGAATGCAACGTGAGAGGGAGATGGAGGGGTGGAGTAAAAAACGTACACAACGCTGCAGGCGTAGCACCCCGCTTTACTGCTGTCTCGGACCAGGAAGGTTCCGTCTCGCTTCTCCCGCAGGAGAACCTCCGCCTGCACCCGGTTGAGGTTGCCCAGCTTCCAGGAACGCTCGTCGTGGTGAGGTAGGTCCTCGTCGTCCTCCACCATAGAATATTGACTGTGGGAAGGGAAGGAGAGGGAGAGAAACGAGTCAGACCTGTGCCCAATATATATGACGTTTACATTTAGTCATTTAGCAGACGCTCTTATCCAAAGCGACACATAGTAAGTACATGGACATTCTCCCTCTGAGGCAAGTAGGGTGAAGTGCCTTGCCCAAGGACACACAACGTAATTTGGCACGGACGGGAATCGAACCAATAACCTTCTGATTAATAGCCCTACTCCCTAACCGCTCAGCCGTCTGACCCCCCAATATTTTGGGATTCCCACCCCCCCTCCCCCAATGTTTCCCAACCCTGTTGGTGTCACGTAAGGGGAACTGGACTTACTCCTCTGTGTTCTCGTTCTTGATTCCGAGCCACTCGTTAAGTTTCTTCTGCTTGACGCCTTTCTGTGTCAGCCACCTGAAACACACATAGCGCGCCGACACCGTCAGACACAGGTACCACAGAGACCACAGACCGAGCCTTGGGTGTGGTAGCGGAAGGAGAGGCACTTACATGAGGTACTGATCCCTGGTCTTGCGCAGCTGTATGAGGTCTGGCTTGATGCTGTTCATCCTCTTGTCGATCTCTCTGTAGTCTGCCGCCTGCTTCTTCAGGTCCTCCTCCAAGCGACGCTTGCTGTCCACGATCTCGCTGATCCGAGACTTGAGTTTCTCGTAGTTACCCATAATCCTGTGGGGCGGGGAGAGAGGAGGAACCGTTATATTTCAAGATTTTGTCTTTTGCCTCGTGCTCTGAAACGACGGGACAGCAGAGTGGGTGTTGCGAGGGGAGTCGGGATCTTACCTCTGGATCTCCTTGTCGTTGCCTTCCCTCCTGAACTTCTCGATGTACTCCTTGCTGTACCTCTCCTGGGTCTGACACTGCTCCTCGAAGATCTTGATGGTTTCGTTGAACGCCTCGATCGCCGTCCGTTTCATTTGGATTTCCTGAACGCAGAAGGAGGGGAGAGAAAACTGTGAGTTGTCTGACAACGTCAAAATATCGACGAGCGTTGTCTCTTATTATGGCCTGTGACCTAGCTGCAGGGAGAGAGAGAGGAGGGTCTGACCTGTGAGGTCCTGGTGTACTCCTCGTACAGCCGGTCGTACTCCTTGTTCTTCTCCTGATACTGCAAGTGATACTCGTGAAGCTTCTTCCCCACGGCGTCGATGTTGTCTTCCTTCACCACCTGATCCTGAAACGACACAGAGCGTTAGAAAGTCTTGTCTAAGATGCCTTAGTTAATTTTTTCTCTGTTTTCTAACACCGGGGGTGTCTTCCCGGGCGGCGTGGCCCACGGTTAGGGACTGCGCTGCGTACCTGCTGGTGTTTGGAGACGGGGAACTGCAACTTGACGTCGAGCTTGGGGTTGTACTGAGCCAGAGACTCGTTGCGATAGTGGTTGATGAGCTCCACCACCGAGCTGAAGGTCAGCGGGTCCGAGAAGCCGTACTTTCCGTCTCGGTGGAAGATCTTGATGAGCTTATTGTTGCCTCCTTTCCTGTAGAGGACAAGGTCAAAAAAAGAAAGAACCGTTAACAAAAAACGAACGAATCGGAATCGAACCCCGGGGGGGGGGCGCCAGCGTTAGGGCTACGGCTCGTACAGCACGCGCTCTACCCGGTGAGCCACAGGGGTGCGAATCCCCCTGGGCCCAGGGATGATTCGTGGCGGGTGCAGGAGGGGCAAGGGGGGCCTCACCTCAGAGTCAGCGTATAGTCGCCGTGCATCTTGGTGGACGCGTCGCGGACCAGGAAGGTCCCGTCGGCCGTATCCCGCAGCTTCTCGTTCACCTCCTCCCGGGAGATGTCTCCCCAGTACCACTCGGCGTCCTGCAGCGCCATGTTGTTGTTCATCCCGTTGTTAGTCACAGGTGCGGGCTTGGGCGGCTTCGGAGGTAGGGCTGTGTGCAGGAGAGGGGAGAGAAAAACGGGATGCTGAGTATACATGCTGCTGCGCCACTCGAACGATCCCCGCAGCACAGCGAGAGTGAACTATTATGATCAAACGAGCCCGCGTGTGAAAGTGCTAAGAGGTGATTTCGGGGCTGATCTATTAAATCACTGCTGAGAGAGTGGGGAAACGTCACGTCTGTTTGCTTTGGGGCTTAATTGAATAGGCTCGCAAATCTGTGGGAAAAGCATATTCAAATGGACAGCCATATTAACCACATGAAGCATCTGCTCCTGTTAGGTGCCATCCCACCGTCCTCTTTCTGTTCCTCTACCCTCTCTCCCCTTAATCTTTTCCACTTAATTAAACCGGGATGAGAGAATGATGCTCCTCCCCCTGTGAGGCAGCATGAGCGAGGCAGAGCGAGGCAGAGAGAGAGGCACACAGGCAATCATGAGTCAGGGAGAATGGGTTTCATTCAGGAAAGAAAAAAACCTCCCTCCACCATCTCCGATCCCCAAAGGTGAGATGCAGTCATGAATCACGATGGAATGAGAGGTGCGTCTGTTGTCCCAATTACACCAGAGATTATCTCTGTCTTTCTGCAGCGCCAAGAAATCAAATAAAAAATCACACGGCAAATCGCTCGCTAGATAGGATGCATAAGTAGTGGCAAGCAGAAATATAGCTCAAACCCACAGAACCAAAAAAATCCACAGTATATCACTGTGTCCCTACAAGTAGGATCTGCCCTCGAGCTTCAAAACCCATCTGAATTACATCACGTTCACATTTAGAAACAATAAATTGTCCATGTTCTGGCTCGGGTGCAGGACTTTGTGAATGCGGTCCCACTCCGGGCCAGGTGTGTATCCTCTCTGTGCTGGCCTCTGGAGAGGGGAAATCACTCAATAGAAATGGCCTCATCAAAAAAAGCTCTAAGTGCTGCATTGGATTGGTTCATCAGCTGAGGGACATTAATCTGCAGGGGCTTGGTGGCTAGCTTTCTGGCTGGCTGGCCTTCTGGATGGCTGGCATTCTGGCTTTCTGGCTGGGTGGTTGGCTGTCTGACTGGCTTTCTGGCTGACTGGCTTTCTGGCTGACTGTCTTTCTGGCTGGCTGGCTGGCTGTCTTTCTGGCTGACTGTCTTTCTGGCTGGGTGGGTGGGTGGCTGGCTGGGTGGCTGCAGATCTCACAGGACAGGAAAAGGGGGCAGAGCTGAAATGGCAGGCAATGTTTAACCCCCAAATCGACGCTCCCTTTGTCCGCTACCACTGCATTAGGACCCTGTTAGGACCTTGCAAGGCACAGCACAGGAGGACCAGAGACAGCTAGCTAGCTGGGCTGAGAGAGACAGTACACTTTACTCTACATGTTCACCAACAGGAGGGTGGGGGAGCAGAAATACACAGACCACAACACTGGAAACAATTTCAGAAGTGCTTCAGAAATCCTGTCCACTTCCTGTAACACAGTCCACCAGCCACCAACTGAAGACATTGAGAAATATCTGTAGAGGATTACAAAGTAGGCTCGTCTATATTCTGCGCTCTGAACTGTGAGCTCTAAGCCCCTATATCGGTCTGGCTTGCTCTGAAACCTTAAGTCTCAGCCAGACACAGTATCGTCATTCACCAATCCCAGTTGGCCTACCTGGAGGGTCCATCTCTAAGTAAAACAACAGATCAGCACCAAACTGCAAGTCCTCCATCTCCAAAACCAGCAGTGTCGCACATCGGATCGACGGTGAAACGCTTCTGCAGATCTGAGGGGACACGCCAGTGTCCTGTTGTCTATGTACGCCCGCCTTGCAAACCCGTGTGAAAAGCAATAAAGGGCAGCTTGCTTGGTAACGTGCTACATCACTTACCACAGCCAATCGCGCGGAGGGACCGTCATCAACCGCTCTCGCATCTTTCATTTCCCGAGAACGATGATGTCATTTTGAAAACTCACTACCTTTTTTTTTCCTTCTGTCTTCGTTCCAGCCTCCTGTCCCCTATCCTACATCAATCTACTCGAGCACAGCTCAGAAGGTGGCGGAATGAACCGGAACGCAGACTAAAATAGAGTTTATCTCCGTGGTGGCCTCAGTGTGCATCCGTCTCGATGTGAACCTAAACGTTCAACATCTTCTCTTCACTAGCGCAGAGAGGAGGGGGGAAAAGGACTTGCAGCCTCTCTCTCTCTGCCTCTCTCTCTCTCTCTCTGCCTCTCTCTATCTCTCTCTGCCTCTCTCTATCTCTCTCTCTCTCTGCCTCCTGCAGGCTGCTCGGCCCCTCCTCCCTGACTGTGTCGTGCGGCGCTCTAGTCCGTCCCCCTCCTGGCTCGCAGACAGGCAGGCCAGCTCTGCCGCGCTGCAGCAGCACGTAGCCAGCACCGCAGGGTCCTAATGCCCGGGCCGTTCAGCGCCTGCCCGGGGATCCGAAATACGCCAGTAATCCCGGTGTGTGACAATCCAGCGAGCAGTCATCTCCGAGCCAGAGCTGAGAGCCACCGAAATAGCTTCAGTTCTCAGTAGGTTTAAAAGAGGGTGGAACGTGGTCATCGTCAACCCCAGCCTAGTCTAGTCGGGGAATTATTTCCAAACACACCATAGGAGTGATGAAATAGGCCACATTGACCAAAAGTCAATAAACCAGATAAAACCTTATCTCAACGATAAAGTGTAGAGCTAGGTCCAATTCTAGAGATATCCCTTAAATCCTGGGTCACATTTAAAAAGTATATACACTATGTCTGTTTGGTATTTTTATATTTTCTTTTGCAAATAGGATCAGTAGCCAGGACAACGTACACATGTTTGTGTACAGTACAGAAGGAACAAGGTCCACAGTGTAAGATTCCACTCATGCATACCTCTTTCATGGTCATCATAAATCACCTGTTTTAGACCCTTTTAAAAAGGTCCCTTCCAACACAACGGTCTAAATGGAAAATTCCGCACTGTACTCCTCAGATAAATCAGGATGCCTCTTGACCCCACAGACCGACTGACTGGTATATGGGCCTGTGAGAACAGCCCCTAACATTTCTACAGCAGCAGAGAGAGAGAGAGAGAGAGGGGGAGAGGGAGAGAGATGGGAAGAGGGACAGAGAGAGATGGGGAGAGAGACAGAACGAAAGAGACACAGAAGAAAGAGAGAGCCAGAAAGAAAGAGAGAAAGAGACAGAAAAAGAGAGACAGAAAGAAAGATAGAAAGAGACAGACAGACAGACAGACAGACAGACAGACAGACAGACAGACAGACAGAGAGAGAGAGAGAGAGAGAGAGAGAGAGAGAGACAGACAGACTGACAGAAAGAGAGAGAGGTTGAGATGGAGAGATCCTCCCAGTAGAGAACCTGTTTCCTGACAGCTCCAGTGACTGGTCGCCAAGAAACCGGTCCGCTCTCATTTCAACACCATAGCAGTCATTTCAGAGTGTGCCATTTCAAAAACCGCCTCGACCCCAGCCTAAAAGCGCTCGCAAAACATCGAGACAAGCGACGGCCACGGGGCCCCGTCAAACTCTCACACTTACGTTGCAAGTTGTGCATGTTCTGCCGAATCACTCCAGTATCAACAGTATCGTGCTCCGAGCTCTCAAAGTGTATTAAATCCAGTAGGTTTTTATATTTCAAGTCCTCCAGGAAAGTTCCATTCTGTGGCTTTAAGCAGCGAAAGCTGGATCGGGTTCCGAAGGTTCTTAGTGGGGTGACGGCCGTGCGCGGTAAAATCCAGTTAATCTGTTGGCTCTGCGGCAGGTGTAACATGCGACTGCCTGCCTGCTCAGCTCCTGATCTCTAGACAGAGGAGTGAGTGTGACGGCTAGCTCCGCGTGCCTCTCTGTACCTCTCTCTCTCTCTGTCGCTCTCTTTCACTCTCACTCTCTTCTGTAGCAGTGCCAGGTCGAGTGCGTGCAGGGAGGAGGGGAGGGGGGGGGTGGAGGAGGAGGAGGGGGAGGAGGAGAGTGTACTTGTTAATGATAAGTCCTAGCTGCTCTGCCTACTCTGAAACCCGGCCCTAGTGCCAACAGAGAATTCAAGCTTCCCCGTACCACCTCCCTCTGCCCCCCCTCCCCTCTTGCCCCCCTCCCCTCTGCCCTCCCTCCCCTCTGCCCCCTCCCTCCCCTTGCCCCCCCTCCCCTCTGCCCCCCCTCCCCTCTGCCCCCACCCCTCTCTCTCCGTCTCTCTGTTTGTAAGGGCGGGGGAGGAGGAGCGTTCAGTCTTATGATTAACTTGCACAGGTTCAAATATTTGCTGAGCTAGGCACTTTGAGGCAGGGAGGGGCATGTGGAGCAGTCAGGGAGAGGGGGGGGAGGAGGGGAGAGGGGTGGGAGGGGGAGGGAAGAGTGTAGCCCTAGGAAGTAGGAGCAGCCGTCCCACTAACAAGAGGTGCTCTGTGGAGCAAACCAACTTTCCAGCCAACCAAATCTAAGTGGGCCTTTTGTCGCTTACTTAAAATAGGCTCCCAGTAACTGGGAGGAGGCGTTCAGACACACGCACGCCCGCTTACGTGAACACACACACACACACACACACGTACGACGTGAACACACACACACAGACACCACACGTGCGCTCATTCATATAAACGTACGCGCACACACACATTTTTTCACACTCACACGCCGGGCTTCTGGAGAACGTACACATGTTCGGCCTCGCGGCGAGACGGTGTGAAGTCGAGCCAGCTTGTCACATCTGACCCGTTCGATACGAGCATGTGCCGTGCGGTAACAGAGCGCCTCCGCGCACGTGTGTGTGTGCGTAGGAAGAGTCCCAAGTCGGGACTCGGAAGAAGAAAGAAAGAAAACTATGCATTTACAGTCGGGGGTTTTGACAGTTGGGTTTGGCCCTCATCTGCCGCCCACCGCGCTCGGCCTCCCCCATCGCCCCGCTGCTCCTGCAGGTGCGAATTACTGACAGCTGAGAGTGGTCCATGCAAAGGGACGCTATAAATAGGCCCTAACAGGTAATAAACTGTTTAAACAGTCAGCCCAAAGCCTGGGCCTCTGGGTCCAGCCCTAGACGGCGCTTTTAACTAGCGCTGTAAAAACACAACTGTGCCACGCAATTTTCTGTACTCTGAAACCACCACACTGGCAGAGGCCTCCTGGGACTGGAGCTCGGGAGCAGCGAGCCTGGGGACAAACCCGACCTTGTGCAGGGTAGGGCCATGTTTTACCTGTTAAGGAATGAGTCTATTACTCGACCTGTGCGCGTGTGTAAAAAAAAAGAGAAAACGACAGCAGGAATTCCCCTGGGAGCCCAATTGTCGACTTGAACTTTGACTTTCATTCGAACGAGGTTTCGAATTCAAACAAACACAAAGTACGTTCAGACCCACTTCCTAGGGGCTCCTAGGGAAATTACATCACAAATATATGGTGGCCTGTATCCCTCAATTTGCAACATTGTTAAATCCTAACCCTAATCCCTGCCTGTCCCAGGATACTTAGTGTTCCAACACCACGTTATAGCACAGTCAGGATTTATACACCCCCACCCCCCCCTCACTAAACTAGCATCAAAAGACTCATGTGGTCCAGTTTCTGTTCCAGGGAGAGCCACGGAGGTCGGGGTTCTGCACGTAGACACGGAAGCTAGTTTTGATTCCCCTGGTTGGCATGCCAACAACGCAGTTCTTTCAGAGCCGCGCAGACCTCGTCCAGCCCGCGCCCGAGCCTAGATCCCGGGGAGTCAGATGGCTGAGCGGTTAGGGAGTCGGGCTATTAATCAGAAGGTTGCCGGTTCGATTCCCGGCCGTGCAAAATGACGTTGTGTCCTTGGGCGAGGCACTTCACCCTACTTGTCCCGTTGGGGAATGTCCCTGTACTTACTGTAAGTCGCTCTGGATAAGAGCGTCTGCTAAATGACGAAATGTGAATGTTCAACGTCAGGCCTACGCAGGAAGCCAGGTCGAGGGTGCTCTAGTCTGCTCTGCTGCAGCACAGTGTGTCTAAGACCTGCTCTTGAATCTAATAATAGCTCAGGTCCCCTGCTGTTCTCTACCCCCGCAGACCTTCAGTCACTCTGCTGAGCCCCGCCGCAGTCTGAAATATGCATTAGGCCATTTAGCCGTCTCACACGGCCCACGCGCCGCGTTCGCGATGGCGCGGCAGTCTAAATCGGTCGCTGTTTCGGGGGTTTAATGGTTTATCGCTAGGCGATCGCTCCAGAGGTGAGCGGGAGAAGTTAGCCAGGTGTGTGTGAGAGAGAGAGAGAGAGAGAGAGAGAGAGAGACATGGAGTGTGTACAGGTATATGGGGGAGAGTGTGTTACCTGGAGCTGCCTGGCTTTCACTCCATTCGCTGGTCACCAGAGTCTCAATGATCTTGATGTGGGCTTCGGGGCTGGGCTCACAGCTACGCAGAAGGAAAAAAGACACAGTCAAACACAGTTTGACACAGTCAAACACAGGCAGAGAGTTTCCAAGCCCCGACCGACTACCGCTGCTGTTGGGTTTAATCTGGGCTTGTCTCAAACTGATGGGAATTCAAGCCTTTCTCTTTTAATTGCACAGCACAGCTGGCAAACTGAAAATCTCTCTCCTCCCCCGTTAACGTGTGCGCCCGACAGACTGAGATCAGGAAGCCGTTCCTGCCCCGGGCTCTCCCCCTTGCATGAGCCAGCATGCGTGAGCGAGCGAGCGTGTCGTGTGGGCTGTGTGGCGTGCGTGCTGCGTGTGTGGTGTGTGTGGTGTGGTGTGTGTGTGCGTGTGCGTACTGCCAGTGTGTGTGTGTGTGTGGTGTGTGTGGTGTGTGGGTCGTCTGGGCGTCTCGACTCGCCCGGGCGAGTGCGTGAGCCGACGTGCGTGCCAGCGTGAGTCGTCTTCGCGTGCGGCACATTTAGCCGTACGTTTCGTTTTTAGACGTCTCTCCCAGACTGGCAGGTTCTAACCCACCGCCCCCTCGTCTCGGGCCTACTCCCCCCCCTTCCCCGTCCCGTCCCGAGAGACACCCACCTGGTAGCCTGCTGTCTGAGGAGCACCGGGCTGAAGATCTCCCCCAGCGCCCTGGCGCTCAGCAGGTTCTTGGGCCCGTTGCGGCACACCCTGGAGAAGTGTCGCAGCAGGCAGTGGAGGGTGAGCCAGTACTGGGCTGGCAGGCTGGGGGAGCTGGCGATGCTTCTGAGGAGGCGGGAACACTCCTCGGGGGTCTGCGTGTCTATTGGACAGCAGGGAGGGAGGGGGGTCAGGGTGGGTTACCCACAACAGGAACCACACCAACACACACTCGTACGGACTGTGAAGTCCTGTGAAGCTAATACTGAAACGTCGGAGAAAAGGATTCTTTCCGTGCGACCGAAGCGCGAGTAGGAACAAGAGGTGCACTGCGAGCAGGTAGGGGTTGAAACCGCAGCGCGATTGTGCGCTTGACAATGAGTGCAAGGTACACTTGCAGGTGATTGGCTGAGGCGGAGATGCAGGAGATAAACTTTCAGGCTTGTTTTAGTTCCTATCAACCACAAGTATCCTGTTTCTGGCCCATGTGACAGAGCGATAACCCAACTCTCGAGAACGACGTGAGGGGAGGAGGACGAAGAGGGAGCTTTTTTTTTGAGAGAGAGAACAGAAAGAAAGCAATAAAGAAAGACACAGAAAGATATCAATTCAGGAAGAAAACAGAAAGCAAGAGAGAAGGGCGTGAGTCTGTTCTATACACCAGGGCCATCGAGTGGATATTGGCACTAGCAGCAGGTCTTGTGGGTTGTTGTTCAAAGGTACAGGACGTTCAATAGCAGCCATGGGGCAGATTAGGTTAGCATGCTTTAGGTCAATCATTAACTAGACACACACTGTGCCTTTGGGCCGAGGCACAGCCCCTCTAGACCCATATTCAGAGACGACAAAAAACACAAAAACAAAAAACTAACTGAACAAAACACGGGGTCAGAAACGGACAGAAGCCGTCTTCGCCGGCGCTTCTTTCTCATAGGAACACTGACAGGAAGGAAACGGCTAACTGGCGCTTCAGACTAACGATCGACTTACACCGAGTGACATCATGTGACCCGCTACGGCGATGACATGCCCTGGCCACATTCCAAACCACAGTGCTTCTCGACGCACACGACAACGTCTCTCCACATTCAACACGCGCTGGACGCTTTTTTAATACCCGGGCGAGCGAAGGTACCGATGACGGCCGTGTGACGTGTAGAACGGGCTTTTGTGTGCGACAGCAGAGAAGCGGTTCTCAACCCTGGTCCTCACCTGTCCTGCCACGTTTGAGACGTTCCCCCTCTTCCAACCCACCCCATTACAAACGACCGGTCAATACCAGGCTCTTGCAGAGCATGAAATCGGAAAAATAATTCCAATTCACTCATTTCATTCAGGTGTGTTTGGAAGAGGGCAACATCTAAAACATGCAGGACAAAGGGGTCCCTGAGGAACCAGGGTTGAGAACCAGGGTTGAGAACCAGGGTCGTTGGTCACCTTGGGCTGCGCTGACCATCTGAGGGTGGATGGCTATGGGGATGACCGGCTGGGGCAGGTCCTGCAGGTATCTACGGAGACCGTCGCACAGCATCGGTAGCTCCATCTGATCCAGCTCTGCTGAGGGGGGGTCTGCAGACAGGGGACCAGAGACTCAGGATCAGTTTCGGGGTTTTTTTTTATTATTGAAGACGTTTCACAGTCAACATGATTTGTCAACACTAGAGTGGGGCACCTCAGGAATGAATATTTTCGTTTTGAATCACAGTACATCACCATAGTTACCATGCAGAGGAGCTATAAAGACAGACGACATGACTACATGTCTGTGTACTATAGAGATGACCAAGGGCCTACATGTCTGTGTACTATAGAGATGACAAAGGACCTACATGTCTGTGTACTATCGAGATGCTACTCACCGATCTCAAAGCACTGTCTGACCTCCAGTCCACCGCCAGCTGTGAAGGTGCGGTACAGCGTGGGGTTATCCAGACCTGCACAGGCACAGACACAGGCACGTTAGACATGGCTACAGTCCCAGTTCCAGATTTGTCCTCAAGGAACTGTGTTTCCACGTAAGGGTCTATCGAATGTTGACTAAAGGTTTTTTTCCCGGTAGCAGTTCTATACTAATGTGATTACAGATCTCGGCGAAAGGTCGGAGACAGACGGCGCAGTCACAATCGGAACAGCGAGGTCCCGACGTGACACGCGAGCCGTGTTTTCCTCCAAATGATGGGAGAGACCGGTGTGTCCAGTCTGCCTGGCTCACCTTTCCTCTCGATGGCCTCCAGTAGTCTGGCCAGCATGGGGGGGGGCCGTCTCCGGGAGGGCAAACTGCTCCGTCAGGTCCAGCAGTACCATGGCTGAGGGGGGGGAAGGAGGGAACGTCAAGGTTAGGTCTCGTTTACTTTGCACGACATCCAAGACCGAAGTGGCACTCCCAAGGGGGGGCCGGGGGGGGGGCCACAGCCACCCGGATACAATTGCTGGCCTCCCCACTGTCACCCTCGCGAGTCTGAATTATCCGTATTAGTCTTAGTACATCAGATCCTTTGTAACATTAACTGGTAAGTAAGAAACGAAGGAGATGGAGGTATATCAGTATGCAATTCCATAACTCTCATATTGACTTCAGATATGGGTTTTCATTTTGGTGTGCCACCCCAAGACTTTCAGTGCCCTCCACACCGCCATGAAACTATGTCTGGGGGCACGGAAGATTTGCATCAGAACCAATGCAGCTACGGTTGTGCTCGGTGTTTGTAAACCAAATTATAAAACTCAGAGGAAACGAAATTGAACAAGCTGAATGAAAACATCGGCTTCGTCGACAAAAATGTCAAAAGAGGGTCAATTTCAGACGTACAATGTCATTCAGTCAAACCAAAACGGGCCGCCATTCGCCGAATGCTCAGACGGCCTATTAATAAATACGTTCCCTTTGAGATCGGCGTTCTGTTCGCATGTGCGAGGCCGCTGAGCACGGAGCGTAAGAAGGTGGGGTGGAGTTTCACTTCAAAGCCACGGACGCAAGACCAAAGGGGTGTCGAGTAAGACCAAAAAGCAGGTCGAGAACAACAGCATGATTCAGATTGAGAGAGGTGCTGAGCACTAGGATACCATTAAGGTGGAGTCGGGGTGGATCAAGAGGCTAAGTCCACAGCCTGTGATATGCATGAGGCAAGCCAGGTCTGCCGTTTTCTCTCTCGTGTTTTTTCACAAGATCTTAGCATCCAGGTGTGGACATGAAAGGATTCGGGCGGGCTGGCAAAGATTTTATTTGGCTTTACGAAAGGTTATTTTGGAAGAGCGATTTTGTGAAAGGGCTAACTGTTCCGAGACTTGGGGAGTGTGTAGTTTCAAACGCAGGGGCATGAATGGAGGCCTTTTTACGTTTCCTTATTTTCATTTCTCTGTAGCCCTGAAATTATATATGTATAAAAAATATCAAACGGGGATTAAACGGACATCCAGCGTAGCCCTTTGCACATACAAACTAGTCATTAGCCTGGAAATGTTCGCTTCCTCTCCAGAACGGTTGCTAGCCAGGTGAACTAACTAATGACCGGCCATATTTAACGGTTCTTCCCCGTTTGCTAACACAGTGAAAAAAAAGAAAAGGGGCAAGATGCGTGACTGTGAATTTTACGGATTATCAAAAACCGAACCCCCTAAAATGCAGCACTCAGTGGAAGACTAGTCATCTGGAAGGCATTAGTTCGAGCAGGGAGAGAGAGAGAGAGATAGAGAGAGTCAGAGAGAGAGATAGAGCAAGAGAGAGAGAGAGCAAGAGAGAGAGAGGGAGAGAGAGACAGAGCAAGAGAGAGAGAGAGAGAGAGAGAGAGAGAGAGAGAGAGAGAGAGAGAGAGGAGAGAGCAAGACAGACAGAGAGAGAGAGAGAGAGAGAGAGAGAGCAGGAGAGAGAGAGAGAGCGAGCGAGTTTTCTGAGAATCCGAAATCCTTAACTTGGAAGACAGAAGTTTCCCTAAATAGAGATGTAGACACCCAGTGCCACCTTTGCACACCTTGACAGTGTAACCTTTTGCCCAGACAGATACCCAACACTGCTAGCCGTCCTCTGCCAAACCAGCTTCTGGGAAAGTCAATTCACAATCTGTGGTTAAATTTACACCTGCCCTCCTGCGTGTTACATGTCCAAAAGATGACTGGCCAAGCGCAATGAATGTCTATTCCATGTAGCTGATAGATTTTATTCCACTTCAAACAGGAACATGGCACTTGACATAAACGGAATGCGGCCTGCACACACACAATGGAAATATGGGAATCGTGTTTTAAGAGCAAGTTGTGTGTCCTTGGACATTTGCGGTACAGCATCGTCGCAAGACTATACTATAACAACCGTACGGACGCTGTTACGTCCAGATTCAAAGTCATTTCTCAACTGCCCAACTGCCATTCTGTGGAACCTCAGGGCTATTTGAGGTGTCAGGGTCTGGTCTTCTGTTTATTTACTCTATCCATAGCTGCCCTGTGAGTGACACGGGGAGGGATCAGATAGAGTTGCTTCTTGGTAGCGGGCAGGCGACCTGCTCGTTCCAGTTCGGCCCGGGCGGGTGTCGAGTGACGGACAGAAAAATGGCAGAAATGTAGGGAGCCATCAGTTGGTGATTTCCATGCTGGCACGGAAACAAGTAGGGCCCTGAGAATGTCTCTGATGGGACACCTCCGCAGGGCAGAGAGAGAGAGAGAGAGAGAGAGAGAGAGAGAGAGAGAGAGAGAGAGAGAGAGAGAGAGATAGGAGAGAGAGATGGAGAGATAAGGAGAGGTGGCAGAGAGAGGGAGAGGGGAAGATGTGAGATAGACGCATGGGAAAATGCAGAGGTAGAGAGAAATGTAGAGATTGAGCAAGAGAGAGAGAAATGTAGAGATGGAAGAAATGAGAGAAATGTAGAGAGAGAGAGAGATAGATGTATAGAGGGAGAGATGTATAGAGAGACAGAGAAATGGAGAGAGAGAGAGAGAGGGGGAGAGAGAGAGAGAGAGAGAGAGAGAGAGAGAGAGAGAGAGGGAGGGAGGGAGGGAGAAACCATACCCATACAGGGCCCCTTTGCTTTGGCCTGCATAAAACTCGAGTGAATGCAAACATGCAAGTGGGAAAGAGCTGGTCTCACTGTCTCTTAAAAGCTGCGTTTCTAAATGTGAAACAGGTTCTTTCAGCACGAGAACATTAGAATACCAATGCACGATGCAAATCCACGAGTACAAATGCTGAGACTAGTAAAACGCAACATGGATTCACTGTGCAGGAAAAGACAGCTTAACGATCTGTTTACATAAACATTGGTCTTTGCACCGAAGGCCTTTCTCTCAAACGTCCTCCTTTACCTCGGACACGAACGCGTTAAAATTCACCACAGTCTTGTTTTCACAGCAGCTGATCCTCTGAACCAATCAGGATCCTCTGTTCAAACTTTCTCCCAATACGAGAAGTCAGTTGCCCTGGCAACTCGGGTAAGGAGAGTGAGGGTGAGAGAGGGGCCCCCTGAACAAGCCTCCACAAGCCTGCATGTTTAACAGACCTTCTCATAATATCCCAGAGGGCCCTGCTCATTCTGTACATCTGACAGACTGTCAGTCAGTCAGCCAGCCAACCAGCCAGCCAGTCAGACAGCCAGCCAGTCAGCCAACCAGCCAGCCAGTCAGTCAGTCAGTCAGTCAGTTAGTCGGTCAGTCAGTCAGTCAGTTGAGGAAGTTGGAACAGCTGCCTCTGGCATTGCTGTGGTTCCAGTTCAAACAGTACAGAATCTGAACTGGCTGAACTGCAGACTGTGGCCTGGGCCAGAGAAGGGGCACCACAGACAGGAGAAACTAAAGATAGCGTACACTTTAGTTAAATTTAGAGAGCCCTGCTCAAGTGTACTGCATTTTTAGAGGTTGGGCTATTTCTTCTTGTTTGGAAGAAAAAGGTCTGACTGAAGTGTGCCTCTGAAACCTGGGGATAATCCTAAAATATATATATACATAAAAATGATATATGAGATGGCTGTCAAGTTATAACAGACTTAAGAGGGTAAAACTTGAATCGTTTGATGATCGATTTCTCATGACCAAGTCTGTGAAAAGAGGATTTGAGCGAAACCAACTGCTATCAGTGCGAGTATATGTATCTGTATGTCTGCTCTGCTTACTGGGGTGCAAGGCCTTGAGCTTCGACATGTGAAATGGAATCGACAGTAGAGCAAAATTCAGGCAATGTCTCCCCCTGTAGGATGAAACGTGCAGTGCATAAACTAAGCGAGCCAATGAAAAGCCTGTTGCTACACAGTCGTCTGCAGGGCAGTTTGCCAACTACTGAGAGGCAAAACTGGGTCTACCAGAACTAAGCAAAGGGTGGTAAATGGGGTAATGTGTGTAATAAATCATTGAAAGTGTGAAAGATATACTTGTGATAGACCTTCAGTAGTTTATTACAATATCCTAAATAATACATCAATATTTTATTGTACCCCTGTATTTGAGTCTCAATCTACTCACACTTACGTTATTCTGATGAGGAAACAAACTCTAGTCCAGCATAACTGTACAGCTGAAAGTCAGACTTGCACCAGACCCCTGCCCTCTCTCTCTCTCTCTCTCTCTCTCTCTCTCTCTCTTTCCCTTTCTCTCTCTCTGTCTCTCTCTCTCTCTCCCCCCCCTCTGTCTCTCTCTATCTGTCTCTCTCTCCCCCTCTTTGATCAATTGATATATAACCAGAGTGAAAACTATCACATTCGGTGAAGACACTCTGTATTCGAGACGTGCTGGCTTGAGGTATCGGGCCGGCCTCCAATCCAGTCCCCTTCACACTGTTACATAATGCCACACCTCCTGTTCAACGTGAGCCTCACACGAATCCCTCAGCATGCTCGGATAGTCGAAAGCATATTTCAAATGTCTCTCTCTCCTTCTCTGTTCTCCTTTACCTATTTATTTTTCCCCCTTTACCACCTCTCTTTCTCCCCCTCCTTTTTTTCTTCCTTTCTTCCTTCTCTCTCTCTATATCTCTCTCTCTATCTCTCTCTCGTCTCTCCCTCTCTCTCTCTCTCTCTCTCTCTCTGTCTCTCTCTCTGTCTCTCCCTCTCTCTCTCTGTCTCTCTGTCTCTCTCTCTATATATATATATATCTCTCTCTCTCTCTCTCTCTCTCTCTCTCTCTCTTCTCCCCCCTCTCTGCAACGAGTGGCTAATCCTGCTAGCAGACATGCTTTGCCTCCAGTAAGAAGATTTGCCAATTCAGACTTCAGTCTCTGAAGGCGATCAAGTAATGAAAGGCATATGTGCGTTCTCTCACGCACACAGGCCCATAAAACAGGCTTTTACTGGAATTGTGCAACCCAACGTCGTTTGGCGGGGGGCTTGAAAAAGAGAAATCAAATAACAATGTGGATAGACTTTACTGTGCTCTTAAATGACTCGTTTTCATGGCACATTTGAATATTGTGATTCTGGGAAGCAGTAATGTACACGAGCAGCTGGAATGTGATTATCCTGACATCCTCGTAGATCAGGGGGGGGAGAAACAAACAAACGGAACCACAACGACACAAGTCGACGCACGTTCGCACAGAGACGAGTATCGTGAACCTCGAGAGACAGGCAGAGAGCGTTTCCACGGCAAGCCGGAGGACGAAAAGGTGAACCCGACACTAACACACGTGGCTAAACCACTGAGGGGGAGAAGCAGTGATGAGCCGACACAGTGTGTCAACGGCCGACCGCTCGGCTCCCATTGACAGGACGTCCCATTTATTGTTCGGGGCTGCATTGTGCCCCAGTTTACTGCAATCAGCACTTAGTACAATACTGATTCATCGCAGCGCCCACAAACCAGTCTACCGTGCAGTCTGCGTTGCCCCCTAGGCTTCCAGCAAAGAAGCGCCCTCCTGTCCTCGACGAGCGGAGCCACCAGCGGCCCCACAGAGAAGCCACATCACGTCAGAGAGCGCCCACTGTCACATTATACAGCTCACATAACGCCTTCGTCTCTGTGTGCTACTGCCTTCAGACGCGGGGGTCAGTAATCCATCACAGGCCCTGACTACAGAAGATTACAACCCGCTCTTCGTACCAGCGTTTGGAGAGGGTGGGGGGGGGGTTGGGTTGTTGGGTTGGTGGGGGGGGTGTGTGTCTTTGTGGAGCAGAGCAACAATCCTCCTCCAGAGAAACTGCTCAATGCAGCAGATGTTCTTCTGAGTGGTGGTGAGGCCCCTGAAGGGGAGAGAGAGAGCTTGGCCCCTGAAGGGGAGAGAGCGAGCCTCGTGGTCCTCGTCTCCAGCTACGCGGTGCCGCTCTACACGTCTCTCCCACACTGTCTCTCTCTGGGACAGGCGTTGTCTTTCTGTGATGGAAATGTCACCGCCTCCAAATATCGTCTCGCTTCCTTTCGATCTTTGTACACGGGCCAGGCTATGGCGCTAACTATATTCCACTACACCACTCGAATAAGTGTAACATGAGCATTCCTATCTTCCCCCAGTGTCTCTCTCTCCATTTCTCACTGCGTCACAGACCCCCTTCCCTCCTGTTTGAGAAAGTTACGAAACAGCGCTGGACTGTGCACATGGTACACGCGCACTTGAAGGATACTCAAGATACTCCGGAAATGTCACAGAGGAGATAAGACAACCGATAAAAAGTATTTTATCAGTATACACATCGACGGACGAAAATAACTCTCCGTAATTACGAAAAGGGGAGCGCTCGGTACAGAGAACTGCAAACACGTGTTGTCGACATGGACCAGCGACGACCAATAGCATCAAATCTTTTTTTCCCCCCCCGAGCAAGACCGAGCATGTAGTCGGGAGCCTCGCGAGCAACAATCAGATTTGCCAAGTTTATCTGAACCCACTCTGAAAGAACAGCCTCTACGGAGGGACGGTTGGAGGATAAAAAGCAAACATGAACTTTAAACATTGAACTCGGGGAGAACTGAATGTTCGACGCAGCAGATGGAGGAGCCTGTCTTAGATCCGTCAACTCTCTTGTCAACTGAAGTGGACGTTTGTTGACGTTGGTGTGATAAGAGATTATGAACTAGATGGAGCAAAGCGAATAGAAAAAAGAGGTTATGATGCGCCGGTAATGCAAGAAGCGCATGTCTGTTGGCACTAGCCGTGACAGTTTTTATAGACATAAACCAGTATGTTCTAGTTTCCATTAGTGAGTCACACTAACATCAACCTCAGCTGTTTATAACTGGACTGTTCAGAGAGCATATCCATGACCCATACACGAGAAGTTCTGGGCATTCTCGTCTCAACCAAGAGAGTGAACGGAAGTTCCAAGTGAGACTTTATTATCTGTCGTTTCAGGCTCACGGTTCTCTCTCTGTGTGGCTTACTGGCTGGCCTGGACACATACAGTCGAGATCCTCTCGACAGAGACCTGGACACATGCAGTAGAGACCCTCTCGACAGAGAGGCCCTAGAAAGGAGAAAATACATTACTATTCTAAAAACCCAGGTTGCTGGTATGAGGCAGAATACTTCGAAAGCCAGACCCTCTTTTTCTCCCTCCCTCCCTCCCTCACTCCCTCCCTCCCTCCCTCCTCCCTCCCTCCCTCCCTCCCTCCCTCCCTCCCTCCCCCCCTCTCTCTCCCTCCACATCTGCTGTTCTGAAGTAAACCCCTGTGGCTCAGAGTGCAGAGGCCCCTTTCCAAGACTCTGAGTTCCCCCTCTCTCCCCCAGCCGGAGCCGACTCCAGGAACATTATCAAAACATTAAAAAAGAGGAGGAGGAGGAGAAGGAGGAAGGGGGGAAGTAGGGAGGGAGGGTTGGGGGCACTGAAGCGCTGGAGGAAAGGGAGTGAGGGATCTGCCAGATCTCTCAGTGGCGGGCGATAAATCACCACCACTCTGAAGCAACAAGAAGCCTTGCCTCCAACTCAAAGCGCTCAGCCTCGCACCCTACAGCCCCTTGCTTCAGCCCCCCAGGTCTAAGCCCCCAGAACTTCCATTGCCCACCCCCTTACCACCCCTCCTGCCAGCCCCCAGCCCCCCCAGCCTGAAGCTTCAGCTGATCCCTCAGCCACCCCCAAACACCCCTCGCTCTCCCCGTCTCCAAGGCCTCAAGCACCCCACACAGGCCCCTTCCCTGTTCAGGCCTACAAGCCCTGGATCTCTCTCTCACACCCCCCCCTCCCCCTCCCTCCCTCTCTCTTTCTCTCTCTCCCTCTCTAGCTGTCTCTCTCCTCCCCCCCCTCTCTCCCCCTCCCTCTCTCTAGCTGTCTCTCTCTCTCCTCTCTCTCTCTCTCCCCCCCTCCCTCCCTCCCTCTAGCTGTCTCTCTCTCTCCCCCTCTCTCTCTCTCTCCCTCTCTCTAGCTGTCTCTCTCCCTCTCCCTCCACCCCCCTCTCTCCCTCTCCGCTGGGACACAGAGACTTTTCTTCTCCTGGTGCTACATTCACACTCTCCCCAGCCTCAGCACTGGCACTCAACCGAGCAACAGCCATTCAACACATGCCCCTTCATACGGATCTTTACTCGCCCTGCTAGGTCCGGCAAAGAATTTCACAATACCTCCACAAAGGTCACCAACTGAACACCAACTAAGTAACCGTAGTTGTTCTATAGGTGGGCGAAGGCGTAGGCTAGCAAGACAATATAGTATTCATAGTGACGGTGGAGCTAAAAAACAACAAAAAAATACTTGGTTGGTCGATCAGGCCATGTTCAAGTCTGTAATTTATAGCGACTTGTCTTACTTACAGATATCAAAGACTATACGACATGAAAGTTACTTGAAACCTCTTCCGTCCCTCCCCCCCCCCTCCTTTACCCCCCTGTGGGCAAGAGCACAAATCTGGGAACTAGCACATCTTACGCCTAAGTAATCTCCCTAAAACATTCCAAAACATGCTGGTTTCGAGCTCGGATTCGAGCCATGTGTCATATGTTGTTCAGTCAGCAGAAAACAGCATGACTGACTCGATACTCTTTCGTGTGTATGGGAAGTGAAACTCTGTTTTAATGCGTCCAGATAACAGGACCAGTGGTCCACTGGTGACGCTCGTCCCAGACGCTCTCAGACCACAATGCACTGGGGGTCTGGACACCAGCAGTGTCATCGCCCCCCTGGGGCCTGGTTAGCCTGAGCAACAGCGTTTTATATCAAGGCTGCAATTGTAGTGCGATGTAAGCACACTTTCCCAGCAGTGTCTAACGTAAACACAGGCCTGGAGAAACAGTATGTTTGTAATGTAGGCCTAATGGAATACAAGGAAAGAGACAATCTCACGATGTTTGGAAACAATGGAGACATTTTTTAGACAGTGAAGTAAAGCTGAAAGGGAAAGAGAGGATGAAAATGAGAGAGAGAGAGAGAGAGAGAGAGAGAGAGAGAGCGAGAAAGAGAGAGAGAGAGAGAGAGAGGGGAGGGAGAGAGAGAGAGAGAGAGGAGAGAGAGAGAGAGAGAGAGAGAGTAGGATGGAGAGAGATGAGAGAGCGAGGAGAGAGAACGAAAAAGAGAAAGAGAAAGAGAAGAGAAAGAAAGAGGAAGAGAAGCAGTCACTTAAACCCATTCAGGACAGATACAATAAAAAAGGAACAGTTTAGACAAATCACAAATCAATTTCCTCTTTCTGTTGATAAAAAGATTCAGTCAGCATGACGAACTTCTGTATCTCTAGTCATCTGCCTCGGATGTTGTCTAAGGACACCTACGCTTCTACCAGACTCCATGGCAACAGATTTCCACTGGTCTTATTAGGTTGTGGCGGATGCACAACTCGAACACACTCCAGTCTGTGACGCACGTTTTACTGCTGAGTTAGGGGAAAGTGACCCAGTGTCACGCGTGTCCAATCTCTCAGGATGAGAGGAAAGGCCACATTGATTACTTGAGGGGAAATATGGATCGCAGGAGGAGTCACTATGATTCACGAGTCGATCCTTGTTTGGTTGCAGGTCAAAAAGGTTTCTGCTTCAAGACCAAAGGCTGTGGGATTATTGCTCATGTTCAAGTGATGAGAAGAGAAAGAACTGTAGGTCAAATTCAAATGGGAAATACAATTAATAGTAACCTAATATCCTTGTTTGTTATATGTTGTAGTTGAATGGAATATGGATAAACGAAGAAGTAAGACAACCGGAGGTAACGTGTTTGTTTTAGTCCCCATCAAACCTACAACAAGAAGTCATGGGTGTCACAGTCAGGAGTAGATCAAACCTGTAGTGATTTTACTCCCCCCCCCCTCCCATTTCAATTAAAACACTCACCTTGATCAGAATCTGAGTCTGTCTTGGAGGAGAGTGGTGCCACTGGCAGCGGTCTGGGGGGCCTTGGTTTGGGCGTGGGAGGAGAGATCTTCTTCTTGCCAATGAACTCGACGTATGTCCCTGGGAAGTCCCCCTTTTCCTGAGTGGTTTCATTAAAGCCAGGCAGCCAGCCGACATCCTCTGGTCTCTCCTCAAGTCCTTCACTGTACCCAAAAGCCACCAGGGCCCCTTTGGTCACCATCAATATATCCCCGACTCGCAGGTCAATGTCCTCCTCTCGTTCCTTCTTGTAGTCGTAAAGCGCTCTGTACTGGTACCCTTCTGCACTCATGGTGACCACTTCGTTTCACTGTGTTCTTCTGAGTAAAAATACAGACCCCTGACCACTTGATTGACAGTATGTCTACCGATAATAGTTTGTCTCTGGGGTTCTCTATCAATATGTGAGCAAAGGACACAGTTGCCAAAAACACCCTCACGAAATGTAATAGCTGAACACTTGGGATTTTTCTCTTGGCTACATTCTCTACCGTTCAGGTCATTCTTGAAACACTGCAATCCACCCCACCGCTGTGGTGTCTCGAGGCAGAGTAGCACGTTCCCATCCGTGGCCCGCAGCGCTGGCCTTGAAAACGCCCCTCAGATCTACAATACAGTAAGAGGGCCATTAGAAACAGGTTGCGTAAGAGACTGCAAGACATCTTCTTACACAATGTTCAGTAAATGATTGAGAGGACCACAACATTGTTCATCGTTTAAACTATATGACATTCATATTGATTCCTACTTAGTTTCCAGTCCCAATAATAAAGGGTACATAAGACAGTTGGAATATGAAAGCTTTAAAAGCTAAAAAGGGTAGATTAGATGAACGAGTTGAGCATATTCCTCCCTATTTATAGTTTGCTACAGAAGTGTGCAGTTTCAGTGTGGCTGCTTAAAGTTGCTAGCTAGCTAGTTGGTGCTGTTGGCTATGCATTCGGCATTAATATAGTTGCTCAGTCTTCACTACTAGCTCGCTATAGTAAAGTTTTAATTCCTACAGATCAAACTATTTAATCGTATAAACTACAGTCCCTTTGAGCTGTATATGTGCTTTGAACACTAATATTTATGTGAGCAAAATCATGTTTCCACAAAATGTACATGCAGTATTACAACACCCACTCGCTGAGTATAGAAGTGCGAGCTGGGTACTCACTTGCATGGAAGGGGCCGCGAGCTGAAGAGTCAATGAATACTCCTTGCCGTGTAAAATTCCAATTCGGTTGATACAACGGCAAAATATATCCTTGCAATGATTCCTAACGCTAAACACATCTAGTACCTAAGAAAAGTTTACACTCGCTCGACCAACATTTTTTTTAAGTAGCTAAAGATTAATTCGCCAACTGTAACGGTCCGTACACTATCGATAAACGGGACGACTCCGCCCGTGTAAAATGCTTTGGGAGCAAGTGCGAGAAGCTGGCTTCAGCCTAGAACCACGCACACTAGCTCGTCTGGATGTCAATCAAAATGCGTAATCGTATGGTTCTCGTTTAAAATTCCCGGTGCACGCCATGGGCGTACGTGTTACTTTTTGCCATTGTCAAGTGCCCAGAAGAGAAATCCCCGCTCAGCCGGCGTGCAACTGACTCATAAACAAATATATTATTCATATTAGGTCCCTGTGTGTAATCGAGCCTTTTCCTCAATGTACAGTTCTCTCGCACGCAACCAATAGGACACACATGAACCTCGTTCAGTAAAATTACATAACTTTTTGTCGAGGAAGACTGTCAACTAAACGTATTACTATTACTGTCATTCTGACCAGTGCTGTGTGTTTTTGCTTCCACACAAATCGCATATTATGTCATGGGTCTGGAACCAAGTCATAATTACATTATCGTAAACATATTTTGTATTATATGTAAAGCACTCATTCAAAAAGTTCCTCTAACCTACTAAATGGGTCTATATATCCTGTAATTTCATTTTCAATTGTAAACAAAGAGGGCTTTCATGTTTTATATACACACAATAGTAGCCAACAAAGTGATAAGTAGCTAATACAATTGTGCTATCAAGTAGATTAGATGCAGGGATTTTCCAAAGCATCTCTATTCAAACGTTATCCTAATCATAAAATGTGTTTTTCAGTCTGAAATGTTATCAAGATGTAGGTCATATACACAAATGTCATTTTAACATGTTAGAACTATTAGATTACATGGAATGTGGAACTCCAATAAAATGATCTGCCTGCCAACAAAGACATATTCTTAACAAGAATGCAATCAAATTGAGCTCTTTCATTCTCAGCTACATTTAATTAAATACAAAGTTCTTCTTTCCTAATCTTGTGCATGTACACCATGTAGACATGTAGTCCTAGGAAAGAGGATGTTATCCTCTAACACATGATAGAGTATGTACAAAGTAGTACCGAAATTCACATCCCAGTAAACATACTGTAGCATGAATTCCAACTGTCTGATTCCCACTCTCAAACTGTTTTAAATCTGGACTGTACTAGAATCCCTAGGAAAACACAATCCCAGGCGCATGACTGTGAATGTGGGTGGCCTAATTATGGAGGGCAAGGGAGGTTGGCCTACTCAAATCCATTTGCAAGTTTAGGCATACTGTCCTAGCTGCACTGAAGGAGCTGTAAGCTGCTTTGTCCAGGAATAGGCCTCACAAAGGCTCCCCAGTCACACATGCATCAATGGGTGCCCATACCTCTTAAATACTGTGTAAGGGACCAACAGGACAAACCTAAAAGTGTTGATGTTAAGGAAACTGGTTTAAAATGGAGATGAGAGATTTGAGTCCTGTTTTAATTGGACTGCCATCCCGACTGATTCATGCGCTCCGCTAAATTGAACTAAGCTGTTCATCTTATCTTAAACTATTGTTTCTTTTTATATGGTTTCAGGTGACCTCATTTTACACACATTAGTTGTAATACAGTATACATAGTGACGTAGAAAAACAAATGTTTTATGAATCTCCTTTTGAAGAAAAATGAGAAAAACATTGCTTGCTGTTGTCTGTTTTCCGAGATGACAAGAAACCGTTTATTTTGGTGCTCATAGATACCCAGTTGTTAATATTTAACCCGTATTATGTAAACTGTAATTCCTTGTTTATCTTCACCATTGTCTTCACCTACAGGTCAAAGTTTTCCAAGACAGGTGCAGTGTGAAATCTACTTTCTTTCTTATTTAAAGCACACGTAGTAGGCTACCTTTGACAGGCATGGATATAGGATTTGGTGGTCTGTTGACAATGATGGAAAATACAATTTGAACCACTAGACCATATAATCTTTACATTCACCCCCCTGATTAAATAGTGGATGAAGAGAATAGTTAAATAGAGAATAGTAAAATAAATTCTGTCCATCTATCTACAAATAATGGGTCCTGATTTTTTTGTTGTCTGATGCGAGAGATTATTTACTTGAAAAATGCAAGTTTGAAAAATAACAAGTCGCTGCTCATTTTGTCCAATCACACAACTTGAGCGTAAGTACAACCGTTGACGTTAACATTTTGAAATCGTGTCATAAACCAATGACCAATGAATAAATGTTGATTGACAGGTGTCTTCATAACGTATAGCCAATTAACATACAAAGGGGAGGGTCCACCTTTAAACTTGCTATTTAAACGGGAATGCGTATTTTTTCAAAGATTTTGGCAGTTAACCGTTGCAAGTAACAGCGACAAGGCAGTCATTTAGACCGTTAAAGTTAGCTAAGTAGTCAACAGAAACGTTCTTTTCTTTCTCATTACTTATATTTTTGTCAACATCAAAATGGTAAGTCATAATGGGGAAGATTTGGAACACTTTGATAATATGAGCAAAGGTAGCTAAGATTAGCTAGCTAGAGCTAGCTAGTTTGCTAGAGCTAGCTACTGTATCAATTTATTGATTGGTTGCGTTCGCTCTCATTAAGTCAAAAGACGTCAACTAAAAGCAAAAACGAATAAAATACAAAAAGGTTAAGTCAACATGGTAATTAATGCACATTTCAGACTAAATACGCGTCTATTTTCATTCTTGTCCATCTAGCGCGAGTGCATTTCCATTCACGTCGGCCAGGCCGGAGTTCAGATCGGAAACGCTTGCTGGGAGCTCTACTGTTTGGAGCATGGTATCCAGCCAGATGGCCAAATGCCCAGCGACAAGACAATCGGTGGAGGAGATGATTCCTTTAATACCTTTTTCAGCGAAACCGGAGCGGGGAAACATGTACCCCGTACTGTATTTGTGGACCTCGAACCAACGGTTGTTGGTAAGGTCACACCGCCAACATATTCTAACAAAGCTAGCTAGCTAGCTACAATCAACCACGTTTACTAGCCAGGAAAGTGGTCTACCATGGATTTTTTAAATCGCCAACAGGCTCTACAGGTAGTATTTGGCCAATTTAGCTAAAGACGGTTAACATAAGGCGTCGAGTACTTGTTATTAATATCTTGATTTATTAACAGATGAGGTCCGCAAGGGGACTTACAGACAGTTGTTCCACCCCGAGCAGCTGATCACAGGCAAGGAGGATGCCGCTAACAATTTCGCGCGTGGCCACTACACCATCGGGAAAGAGATCGTTGATCTGGTGCTGGACCGAGTCCGCAAACTGGTAAGTAACGGTCTGATCAACGGATCGACATTGTGCTTGAATAAATCAAGTGCAGATTTGTCGTGTTATTTATTTGACTTCATTGCTGGTTTGTTTCTCCAGTCGGACCAGTGCACGGGGCTGCAGGGGTTTCTGATCTTCCGCAGCTTTGGTGGAGGAACTGGATCCGGCTTTGCCTCTCTGCTGATGGAGCGCCTGTCTGTAGACTATGGCAAGAAAAGCAAGCTGGAGTTTGCCATTTACCCTGCTCCTCAGGTAAGATGGTAGTCTTGCATTTGTGTTGTATTTTCTTCAGCAATTCAATGTTTGTGGACACATTGTGATAATATGTGATTTAAGGTTTCCTCTGCTGTTGTGGAGCCCTATAACTCGATCCTGACCACCCACACCACCCTGGAGCACTCTGACTGTTCCTTCTTGGTGGACAACGAGGCCATCTACGACATCTGCCGCCGCAATCTGGACATCGAGCGACCCACCTACACAAACCTGAATCGCCTGATTGGACAGATCGTCTCCTCCATCACCGCTTCGCTGCGTTTCGACGGGGCTCTGAACGTGGACCTGACCGAGTTCCAGACCAACCTGGTGCCCTACCCCCGCATCCACTTCCCTCTGGTGACCTACGCCCCGGTCATCTCTGCTGAGAAGGCCTACCACGAGATGCTGTCGGTGGCAGAAATCACCAACGCCTGCTTCGAGCCTGCCAACCAGATGGTGAAGTGCGACCCTCGTCACGGGAAGTACATGGCCTGCTGCATGCTGTACCGTGGCGACGTGGTGCCCAAGGACGTCAACGCTGCCATCGCCACCATCAAGAGCAAACGCACCATCCAGTTTGTAGACTGGTGTCCCACCGGCTTCAAGGTAGGTTAAACACTTTCGACTGAGCTAGAACACACCTAGACACGCTTCAGATTGATAATATTCCTCATCTGTGGTCTGGTTTGCAGGTGGGCATCAACTACCAGCCCCCCACCGCAGTTCCTGGAGGAGACCTGGCCAAGGTGCAGAGGGCTGTGTGCATGCTGAGCAACACCACCGCCATCGCTGAGGCCTGGGCCAGGCTGGACCACAAGTTCGACCTGATGTACGCCAAGCGGGCCTTTGTGCACTGGTACGTGGGAGAGGGCATGGAGGAGGGGGAGTTCTCTGAGGCCAGAGAGGATCTGGCGGCCCTGGAGAAGGACTACGAGGAAATGGGAGTGGACTCTGTCGAGGGAGAGGCTGAGGAGGGAGAAGAGTAAACAAGGTTGATTTGATTTTAAAATGTCTTGGTTTTTACTAGCAGTTCAATAAAGTTGTTTTCATTCATGTCTCAGTGTTGTGGTTTTTGCAGGTTGTCTGCATTTCCTTTTGAATGTTGGCCTACTTTTACAGCAAGACAGTATTGCCACGTCTACACACGTGGAACAGGAACTGCACATCAGTGTTTTAAGAAAATAATTTTATTGGTTAGGATAGAAAGACAGGGTGTCAAGTCATGACAATGCTATAATATGGCAATAGTACCTAGAGTTGTACTGGATGAAATTACCAGAAGTAGGCTATGTACCTTTTCTTTTTTTCCTAGAGATTTCTTAAATCTGAACTTTCAAATCTGTCTTAAATTGGGTAGTGTCAAATCCAATTCTAATCACATCCCATAAATTGTTACAGGCCTGAGAATAAAATGCATACCTTATCGCAACATGAGTACAAGAGAGCTAACCAGAGTATAGCGAAACGGACTACCTTTTAAGAGGGTAGAGAAGGATTTTTACTAATCCAGTTAATGCAGATCCTACTAATTGAGTTAAATAGCACCTATAGATTAATAAAATTAGATTGACGTGATAGACCTATAAATTATAGGCTGATTATAGGCTATAATGTAGTTTGGCATGAGTGTTAAAATGCATACACAGCATTGAGTTTGCCCTTGTCCATAACCCCATCTGCTTTTCTGGAAGCAACCACACCTCCATAAGCTTTTCTAACTGTTCAATGACAGAAAATAAAGACTGTTTTCAAATCCTAAGGATTAGTGTTGAGAGGATGATGGAAATATGTTCTGTAGGTAGAGGTTAGTAGTGTAGTATATGTGTCCTCTTTGGGCCTGACCACAAAAGCTGTTCCATGGTCACAGAATTATCCTTTGATCTTCAAAGCTGTTGCATGCATTTGCTGATATTTCCAGCTTGCATGTCATTTCCGCAAAGGTAAATTCACGATATTCTTGAACACTGACAGTTTCACAAAACGGAAAATCCTCCTGTGACCAGTTGGAACATTACTTTGAACTAAATATAAACTAAATTGCGTGCAGTACATTGGAGCTATTGATACACTCGTTGGTATAGACAAAGCGGGAAAAAAAACTGATAAATTCGGGGCCAGTGAGGAAGCGCATTCATTGAACGTTGTGTTCTCAGTGACTGTGAAACATGCGGACAAAATGGGGAACATCTCACTTCTTAATGGAAGTCCAGGGACGTTGGCTGCAGTCCAGCAGCAGCCTGCAGAGAGTCAACTTTATGCTACATAAAGAAGTTATTCAGATCTACTTGAACAGTCATCTCAGGGTTATGCATACGACAAAAGCACAATATGATCCCCACAGATACCAACTGTTGAGTGAACATTTGATTCAAGCGGCGCAAATATGCACGGCTTTGTGTTTCAATGAAGCAAAAATAGCCTGAGACAAAGTATGTTTTGTCTGTGCAAAATAGCAGTGTAGCACAGTCAAGACAGTTGTGTTTAGACTGTTTTGGGGCAAACCTATGTTTTTATAGCTATGTAATCCCAAGGCAAGTTTTAAGTGTATAGACTGTTAGTGTTTCCAATGTAGTTCATACCTTCATTTTCCTACAAGCCCTGACTGAACTGCAATCATGCCTTACATTATATTACTGAACATACCAATCTGTCATCTGTTCAGTGTTGTTATGATGATATGGTGACATCTCAATGAATACTTAACTGAAAATCTAATCTTTGACGCCGTCAGTTGGTTCAAGACTAAACATTATGTTTTTTAGTTGGACATTAACTCTTTCAAATGCATGAAGAGGGGAGAATGACATTCAAAACAAGTTTCAAAGCAACAGAAGGTAAAAAAGAAAACCACCATGAAAAACTTGGGGAAAAAATGGACTCTCCTGCAAATGTTCTTTCTAGTATTTTCTATTTCAAAGATAGTGTCCATGTTTTATTAATAGTGCAGAGCTCTTAGACTAACCCTTTCTCCAAGTCACATTCCCTCCAGGTCACTAACCTTCTCATAACATCCCCGGCGAAGCACTGTTGATAGTTTATACATGTGAAAGTCAGTCTTTTCTCCATCTGCTAACATCATCAGCGGTAATATTTGAAGTCACATTTTCAGAAGAGGCCACAGACAAAGTGAACACTACATGGAAAATATCGAGCAGGAAAGACAGTGATGTTTATCATACATTGGGATTGTGATATTTGAGGATGACCTTTTAATCGTGGGCTGGAGTTTAATTGTATCATGCCTGGAATTAATTTGATCACGTGTGTATTCTAGACAACATAACACCCCTTGGTTGGCAGCTACAGTCTCTTTAGAGCTATAAGTGTGACGAAAAGCAGGAGCAGCTCCTTTTATGACTGCTGAATGGACGGATTTGAACATGCGCGGTGTCTTTTGTTTACCGCACAGAAGACCCTTATGATTGACTATAAGGACCCCAACGAGTCACCCCCATCTCTTTGCTTGCCGTCTCCCCTAAAGCTTCTTTGCATTATGCATATTGCATGTATTAAACACTTTACAGCCCAGCACATTTCTTAACCCCGTTCACGACGTTGGGTCTTTATTCCTGTCCTGTCGCTATTTACCTCTGTAGAATTCTAATGAACCACCGGGGTATATGAACTACAGTTGCAAAAGGCCTTCACCAGTTTTTCAGTTGAACCCCTCCCCCACTCTTTGACGCGTCTTTGAAGCTAGGAAAATCAGTTCCATTCACAGAATGTAGCTTTTGGCAGATGTGCATATTATTGGGATCAGATGTAGGTGCAACTTTCGGCCTGTTGCCTCTAATACTGGCCAGTTGAAGTCTGTTTTTTATTCATGTCTCTTTGTTCTTTGACGTTCACAATTGTTATCTGTTTGGTGAATCTTTTTGACATCATTTTGTCAACATTACATTTTCACAGCTTTTCAACAGGCTTTGGTAAGTTTGCCATGGTGACAACCACAACTTGTGCATTATGGGAAGGCACACTATGTTTACCTAATGAGCTGGGGAACCTTCACACAAATATCTTTCTCATGGTAATGACCGGATTTCAAAATGGAGATGCTTGAGACCTCCAACTGTCATTTCACAAAAACAACTCACTGAAGTAGGTCAACAGGAAATGTTAGCTTGAAAATATAATACATAAAAAAGATGGTTATTAATTCAGAGTGTGGTTTAAGTGATTGATGTGCCATAGCAAGAACAAATTGTACAGCACAGTAAATCTAAGTGTGTTTTTTTTCCGTTTTTGTCCATTGATGATCAAGTAAGTGTGCTATGAATACATGGTGTCTGTGAATTAACTTCTTACTCTCACAACATGAATCCAAGAGACATTTCCAGGCAATTAACTCACTATTAATGAAACATCATTCATTATTAGACCTGCTTAACACACACGGTACATGTAACACACATAAATAAACTCCTAATGTGGAACAACAATATTATGACATCTTTACTTAAGTCTATTTACATGCGACCAGGGGGTGTACATGACCGGTTGAATGCCTTCTATGCCCTTCTGTGTTTTGGTACGGCCCAAAGTAGGGGTGTACATGACCGGCTGAATGCCTTCTATGCCCTTTGTGTTTTGGTACGGCCCAAACTAGCCATTATTTTGTATCTTTAGGAGGTATATTATATTTGTGCTTATCATATGTGTAATTTATGTTCTGTAATGTATGTTCTGAGTACTTAAATGTTATGTTATGCCAGGTTGCTTTGCGTTGTCTTGTCCTAAGAATGTCAGTGCCCAGTCTGACTATTGTTCTGTTCATCTGACAATAAAAGACTTGAACTTGAACCAGCCTCAGACTCGTATACCCACTCTAGGTTTTTTCTCTCAAGACTTCCTGAGATTGAATGAAAGAAACCTCCAGGTACACTCCTTGTCTGCAGGGGCCCCTTAAACCATTAATCTGTTTCAGTTTTCAGAGATTTCATCATGACCAACCACAGCGTGGAGAGCTCTTAGGATCCCTACTTTTCCTTTTCACCCTCTCCATTCACTGATTCTTTTACTTTTGTGAGCAAGCTGAGAATTCTCACACGGGTAACCCCATCCCATAATATCCACTGGCATAAGAAGAACTTGTGAAATGCATCACCCACCCACGCCAATTTAAACAAAACCGAAAAAGTGAAGGAGAAAAGTTCTCTCCCTATGCTTTGGTTTCCTACCACAGTGGAGGCCTCCCTCCCCCAGCCTATAAACCCAGTCACTTCCCTGTTGCAGTTGGTCCTGCTGACTGTAGAACATTTACATTGAGGCAAAGTGCCTGTGACTGAGCATTACTGAAGACCATGTGAAACCATTTGAACAGCCCATGTCTTTTGTTGGTAAATGTTATGGTTCATACAGTTTGAGGCATTGTGAAAAAAGTGTTTTTGGTTTACCAGTTATTTTGTGTAACTGTTTGACACACTTATAAGTGTCTAGTACACTGTTGCAGTTGAGCATTTACTCTGAATCAGCTTCTTGTTTATATACGCACCCGTCAGGGACTGTAAGAGACATCAAATGGAACAGAGATTTCTGCATTATTTTGGAGTTTCATTATTAATAGCGTTTCTTATCTGTGCAAGCTTGCATACCCACAGTTAAAATAGAAAAAAAAGAAAAATAGTGCTGTTACTTTGTTTTGCCTGTAAGCAGCTTCACAATGGACACAAGGCAATAAATTGTGAGTCTCGTCTAGCTTGAAAGGGCTGGTGGAGTGGAGACAGACTGGCTGGAGCTCGGCGCTAGCTGTGATTCATCTTCTGTAGCCTGTTGCGCTGCTCTGTCGTGTCTTCTGACACTCAAAAATTATAAGTACATCACTTCTGGTTGGTCCAATAAGTACAGCGTTGGCAGACAGTCGTGACAATTGCGTCGCCTGATATTGACCTTCGTCTGCCGTGAGAGAGAGCGTTTTTCTCTCTCCACCGTGTAATTAAGAGGGACTAATTCCATGTCCAGATATTTGGAAAATCCTTTGGAAAATTCCTCCCTCAGAATATAATGGCAGAGACCAAATATGTGTCACACATTCACTTGTGTCAAAAAGAATACCCCGGGGATGCAGTCGACCAGCCACTCTTTTCAGTGTGAGACAAAAACCGTACTAACAAGTCAGACCCATAAGTCATTCTTTCATTATGTGTGTTACAGTTCAAGGCAATGAGAAGTCCTCCGTCCATTACACATCATAGAGATACAATGCAGTCAGCAATTATACAGAAATGTCTTTGTGTAAAGCTGTACTATAAAGCATTTGCTGTAGCTAAGAACAAACTATGTACCAGAAGGCACTCTTAGTATAAACAACTTCGATACTTTGTATTCAATAAAGTCAGTCCCAAGTCAGACCAGGGATTATAATTGTTTTGTTTAAAATGCAAGATTTGTTATTGATTTGAAAATGTCTAAACTATGAACAACCGCCCGTATGTTGAAGTAACTTGCACCAAAGTGACAGACCAATTTAAATCTTATTCGAGAGACTGCTTGTACCTGAGAATGAGTTCAAGGATCTTTTGCCAAAAGCTGATTAGTCTCAATGCTCACATTCTAACTAAGCAGTAACAATGAGGTCTTTTCACTGGATTTTCAATGAATGTAAAGCTTACATTAGAAATACTTAATATTTCACAGTGATACGGTCAGCAATAAGCTCTTAAAAAAACTTAAACGGTTTTACGAGCTAAAAAGAGTTTGATATACTGCATGTTTAATTCTCTTGCCTGTGTGAGTAGTTTTGCTCGTATAGGTTGCTGAAGGCTGTGGTTGCTGATCATGCAAATCTAAACTCTTGTCCTTAACCTACAGTTTTCCATGTACAGAACAGTATGTCCAGTACAAGCACCCTGCATCATCAAAAGTCTCAAACGTACATTTCTGAAAGACCTGATTCGTCACATGGCTGCAAGGTGGTTATGCAATGCACAGGTAGAAAAGCATGTGCATAAATCGTGATGTCAAACACACGAGGCAGCTGCCTTATGCTACTATGACCATCAGAATGCTTCACAGCTGAAATGTTCTGTCTTTGGGTTAGAGTTTTTCTAAACGTCTTTGTGATTAAAAAACAGTATCAAACAGTATCAAACAGTAATCAAATTAGCTGCCTGAGACAAGAGGGAAGGTAAAGGCCTCGAAGGATTCTGCTACACCAGATGTTCAGCCCTTCTCTGAAAGACTGTGACTTCCACCTTCCTGAACATGACCCACAACATAATAGATGTATTACAGTAATGAATTGAAGTACATTTTGAAGGAGAAAATTACTCGCTTAACCCTTGTGTTAGCTTCGGGTCATTGTGACCCTTCAGTCATTCTGACCCCCCCATGTGTTGTGACAACTTTACCTCATACAAAAATAAAGTGAAGCATTTTCTTTTAACACCCCCCACAGCGCAAATGTAAAAAAAAATGCTTTTTATTTGTTTTTGTATTGAGTAAAATTGTCGCAGCAGAATGATGGGTCGTTGTGAACCTTCGGGTCATTGTGACCTGAAGGCAGCACAAGGGTTAACCCAAATCTGACAACCAGAGCCAAAGAATAAAAGGATGTCTGCACTTTTATGGAATAGATATAACTCTTTCAAGAGAGAGAGAAAAAAAAGGTGAACATGTTTTATATGAACAACAGTAAAAACTCTCCAAGTTGCGATCATATCTGGAAGCCCTGTGTTAGCCATTTTGACTCCATCAAAGAAGTGTTTCTGTAATTCAGCAAATCCAAATGTGAGAAATGCAAACGTTGGTCTACTTTTTAGTTTTAAAATGATTGTAACATAAAATGTTGGATCTTTACGTTTGAAGTAAAAATCTGTGGCACAACTACAAAGAGGCGAAAGTGAACCACGTCGTCTTAAATGTGCAGGGCCACAGTAACCAGCGCTGAGATAACAGCCAAACGGTTTCATCTGTGCAGGGAGAACAGTGACCTAGTTTGACGTTGACATGTTTATGGCTAATGATGAGCCCAGTCCAGTTATTTCTCCAGCGGAGATCACTGCCTTGCTCCAGGGCCTCTCTCATTTAGAACTCTGAGGCTCAAAACCGTTCCAGGAGGCGGGACACCATGAGACGAGCCTGGTTCCACAGACTCCGCCTCCTCTTCCACTCATCCTTGTCTCCATGACACCTCCCAGTGTTCCACACTCCAACAGTATCGTTTTCTTTCTGTCTCTTCCTCCTCTTCGGTTGAAACTGAACAGTAAAAATACAAAAATAAAAAAAGATTCTCTATAAAATACACTTAAATATATTTATATATTAAAAAGATAATTTGGTTTATTTTCTTTCTCCAATTTTGCATCTTAGTTGAGACCATGACTTTGATAAGTATTTTTACAGATAGTGTGAAGTGTGCAACTTTACAGCTCACTGAATCAAGCTGTGTTCCTCTGTAGTTTGCATGAGAGTCAGACTGCCCCCCCTGCCCTGCTAGGGGTGGATTAAACCTCAGAGGGAGGTAATCTGTCTAGCAACATCCCTCTCTGTGTAGACTTTCCTACACTGATTGGATTTTTTTGGATAAATAAACGCTTCACTCTAAACCCTATAGAGGGACACTTCTTAATTCAAACAAAGTGCAACCATGGCTCATACGAGACACAATATTTCTAACTACAGTTCTCAGGGTCAACGGGCTGTAATGATGATGGAGTACATGGCCGGGGAGGGAACGTTTGAAGATGCCCATGGCCATGTGTGAGACTGCCAGAGGCCTGGCGTGATCTCTTAACCGTATTCATTTGCCAGATTAAAGCCGCTGAAGGAGCGCCTGTTCTGTAATTACAGGCGACGCAGAGGCTAGTCATTGTGAGTTCCGAGTAACCGAGGCAACGGTAGAATCGAATGGGTCTCGGAAGGGAATAAATACTACCCTTGGGTTGGAAGCACAATCTCGTTTAACGTGTTTGCCACGACGGAAAGCACCCAGCGAGGTACACGTGGGGAATTTGTCACGGCTATTGGACGAGGAGAGGGCCGGGAGGAGCGAGCCCACTTGGGTTGGCCCCGCCCCCGTCTCTGTGCTCTGTCGTTGAACTCTGTTTTGCGATTTCCCCAAAGACTAGGGAGGACATCTTGTTCCAAAAAGAGCTTTTATCTTTGACATTAATAACACCGTTATGATCCCACCAAGAAGGATATATTACTTGTGGTGAAGTTAAACTCTGAAATTATTTTCCTCAATACAAATATCCTCCCCCAATGACCCCATTCTTCTATGTGTATGTGTGCTGCACAAGTACAAGTACAATATATTTAAAAATGTGCTAAAAGGTCCAGCTAACATCATTAACCACCCAACCTTTTTTGACATGTACATTCTCTCTGCATTCATTTCTCTCACCCTACCCTGTAGCAGGCCTAAAGTATGAAAATCCTTAACTGAGGCTGTTAGTTAGCTGAGGTACTATACAACCCTCTTGGGAAACATGTCATGACCGTGCCAATGGAAGACGCTTGACCTGTTAGCTTTGGCCCTAGAGGGAAATTCCCCCGCAAATTAAAATGCATATGAAGGTGTCAGGCACATGAATCTGCTGACGCCTTGTGCATAATTTACCGCATACTTTTAGTACACTCAGACCTGCAGAGTTAATCTTGTTGAATGCTTTCCATGTACTGTGCTGTAGCGAGTGTAAGTACATTAAAACAGTCGTAAACTTTGCCGGGGAGAGTAGCATGGATCCTTTCAGAATTCACATTGCTCCAATAAATAACACTGGCTCCTTGCCAGTGGATGTTTCCTTCAGGCCTCTGCTCTAACGTCAGATTCATCTGGAATCACACCAGAAAGCTCTGTCAGAATGCATGTATACTGCAGTAGTAGAGAGGAGAACAACGCAATCAAAAACAAATCGAACTGAAAGGATTGAATCTGTCAAGCTTGAATGATACAATCGAAAAAAGCATCCCTTGTTATGTGTTTTCCTTATGCTGAGATTTGATTGAGCGCAAACGGGCCTTGTCATATTCATCAAATAGTGCTTTCACACACATTGTAATCAACCCAAGTCAAATCAACCCATGTTTTTGAGGCCGGTTTTCCAAGTCTGGACCCTGAACCTCCAGGGTTGCAGTGTGTCCAATCTGAGCTGGACAGTGGTGAAGAAGCTTGCCCTGTGAACTGACATGACTCTGAGCCGAGGCCAGAGGTGAAAAAGGAACTCGGAATTAAAGGAACACACATACTGCACTGTTCCGCTAGACCGACAGCCAAAAAACCCAGGCAACTATTTCTCACCTCCACTCCAACTTCGTCACTGGCGCACAGCAAGGTTTACAAAATGACGATTTGAATTACGCGAGGGGCTATAAGGTCTGGCCGCAAATTGAATTTCCTGGTACAGTCCCATGCTTTCCTGTCCCTGACACTGCTAGCGATTCTGCACAGCATCAACAGAGTGTTCTGTTTCGATATAATGTCATTAAAGTCAAGCAGTGCTAATCACATTGCACAATACTGTAAGGATCAGACATTAAAGAGATTCCTCAGCGCTTAGACATATGATCCCGATTAGATATGATGAAATGCTGACAGAATAACATAGTGTTCTTACTGTATAAGATACATTTACTATAACTCAAGAAAGATCCTGTAATCTTCTTAGAAGTAAACAATCAAATGAAAAGCCACATATTAGTAGTAATACTGTTAGACCAGGAGTCCAAAATGACTGCCTACAGTACTCAACATGCACTAATATGGACTGACTTTATCCATTCAGAGACTAAATATTAGACTGCTCGAAGACTAGTCAACTGAACAGCATAGTAGACTTCATAAGATGGCTGCCATGCCAACTGAACTTTCCAAAAGGACTCCCCTCATGTCTCCTGTGGTGGTTGAATCACTACAAGGCAAGGTCAGTTCACCTAGGAATTGGGAAAATAGTGAACAGGTCAGGTTATTTTACGCAAGGGGCTGTTTCCGGATCATTCTATGTATCTGGGTGACTTGGTGAAAGCTTCTGTTACAGGAAACTAACTGTGTGGGCTTGGGTTTGGTGAACTTGATGGGTGTAAAATTATAATAAGATGTAACATGTGTCCAGTTGAACTGGTGGCTGTTGTTTATGTCCTGGTTTCGAAAATACATTGTCTTCAGGTCTTTCTAGAATAATCCGAAGTGCTTTATGAACCAGTGGTTACCTCCCCTGAAGACAGCGGAAGGGCTCCATATCTCACTTTAATTACACACTGGGGCAACTTTCAAAAACACTAAATCTCTCTAGCCTAGCTTTTGTTTCAGGGCTTGGTGACAGTGCATTTACATACTTTTCATGTGTATTTGGGTGGATTCAAAGGTCAAATACCAGTGGTGTTTTTGAAATATGTGTTAATCAAGTCACTATTTGATCAATGGTACGTTGTAAAAGGCAGTTAAATAACAGCAACATTACATCTTAACAAAGTAATATACTCTTGTCTAATTTACATTGTAAGCAAGGATGTTGCAAAGAATAATTTTGTAACTATAAAAAGTAATTGCCAAATTCATGGCAAAGAAAAGATCATAGTTTATGTTGAGAGAAAGTAGAGTGTAAAAAAAAACATTTTCTTCTGAAAGCAGCTCACTGGAGAAACGCTAATGAAGTGATACATTCTTTCAAAACCCAGTTTTATGTGTTAGTCAAACAGAGCAGAGACCCCACAATGATCCACGTTGAAACGTGCTTACAGCAAGGCAAGTTCCGCAGACGATTCCGTGTAAGAGGGGAACCAGAAATAGAGCCACTGCACATGACGTGTCGAGTACTGTAGCAGCATTTTGGGCCCCAGCTTGTGCACAGTGAAAGAGTTACACAAGATCAGGTAGAGTTACTGCTGTAGATCAGGTTCCTATGGGAACAAAGCCTAGTGTTATGGTTAGATTCCTGGGTCAGGGGCCTGTGCGGGGCGCGAGCATTTGCACAGAGCAGAACAGCCGAGTAAGGCGAGCCAAGAAAACTCAAAGAGCCTAACTGGTACAGAAAAACTCTCAACAGTGAGTGCCATCCCTCTCCAACCCCCTCCAAACACGACCCCCCCTCTTCCCGAGCTTGTATCTTTTGATTGAATTAAAATAAACAAGCCTCATTGGAGTGGTCCGGTCCCGTAATTCAAAGACGATTCTAGAACTCTCAGTTCTTGATCTTTTAACCGCAGAGGGAAACAAACACGGGATTCTGCAGCTCTGCTAACACTGTACGTCCCTGTCTCCCCCGCCACCAAAAGCAGATGGCAGAGGAAGTGAAACATTGTTCGTGGGAATAAGAAAAGAGAGAACAAAAGCGAGGGAAAAGAAAGAGAAGAGAGAAAGGCCGGCATTGGTTTTCACGAACAGTTTGTTGAATGCGAGAAGGGCCCGGTTGTGGTCTCTGGAGACTAGTTAGGGTGAACGGTTTGAGCAAACCGCCGCTGGTAGCAACTGAACTACAGCTATTTCGTACTAAAGGCAGAGTTAGCAGGCTGGGTTGGAAAGGCGAGAGAGGGCATGCGCTGTGAGTGTGAAGCCAACCATCTGGCCTCGTAAAAGACCTGGGAACAGAGAGGCCTCAGAATTCCCTTCGCGCCAGCCAATCACAGGCAGGGCTGTGAGATTCACATAAAATAAAGGGGTTATAATGCTAACAGTTGTAGCCATTCACAGCAAGCATCCTAAAACAATGTCAGCACACACGACGACTTTGAATTCCAATTGATTCAGAATTGTCATGCAAAGTATTCTTTGTCAAAGTCAGAATGTACATTACGGGATGTTTCGTGTAGCCTAGTCAGTCACTGTGGAAGTAAACAGTGACATTGATCTAAAAGGTCATTCGTAATCAGTAAGAAGCCACTCCTTGTTCCACCGCCGTCGTCCATCACCCGCCCCGCTGCCGTGAAAATGGGACCAAGAAACATGTCAAGTGAAACACGAGGCTGATATTGCCTACCTCAAGCCTGCGGTCTGATTCATCTGAGAGTTTGGTACTGTATCATTACTAGAGACTAGTAAATATACCCATGGGAGGGGGCTGGATACGACCTGTCATGTACTATCACCTGTGGTACCCTGCCACTATAGAATTAATCGAACGTCTGAATATTGTTCTTTTTATTACCTGTGAATAAATACGACTGCAAGGCTTTAAGTGCCACAGGGTGATGTGCCTTTGCTCTTCCTCACTCCAAGATTGGTTCTCTGAATGATTTGTCAAGGACAAATTCACGGCTATTGTTTTCTAATCATCTACTCTCAGACGCAGCAAGCCAGCTAGGTGGAAGAGTGGACAGGCGACCGGCCGATCGCAGCGATCCTAAGACAAGATAAACAGGAAGGAGCTGATGTCTCGTCTTCTCCGTGTTATATTTACATTGGGCTTTGACAAACACACGCGAAAAAAAAGAATCCGACTCAAGATCTTGTTTCTCACTTTATGATTTCACCCGGATGATTTGTTTCCATCCCACGTTCTATAACGACACGTGCACTGCAGTCATTGGAGCAGGAATTGCTGTTTTGGCCTCTTAGCTTGATTACATATGTTACATGTTCCTGGGACTCATCCTCCAAATGGTAATTAGTGGGTGAACTCAGAGAGAGTTTCTATAAATGTATCAGAGACTGATGCCTGTAGAGCTCATCAGGGGAAGTGCACATTGTCAAGATGTCAGTCAAGCTGGTACTTCCTGGAGCCAGTTGGGATACTGGCTGTTGCAGTGGAAAGCCACACACTGTATGCAGGGAGTATATATGTGTGTGTTTGAGTGTGTGTGTGTATAAGTTTGAGTGTGTGTGTGTGTATGTGTGTGTGTTCGAGTGTGTGTGTGTGTGTTTAAGTTTGAGTGTGCAACTGAGCATGAAAATCCACTTTAAGTGGACTATCACAAGAGCACTTTAAGGTAATCTTGTGACCCTGATTCATATAAAATGATGGGTATTTATAGTCGTCCGAAGCCGTGCGATGGTACTGCGAAGCATCAACTCGAGTTTAGAGGAGAGGCGAGTTCTCGAACAGTCTTTTAAAAAGCACTTTCGCTCGCAGATCCAGTCGTGTGGATGCTAGGAACCGATATTCCCCGTACTATTCCGGATACTCATCCCCGTGAACCACCAAACATTCTCCCTCGCCAGACCCCCAAACATTAATCACTGTTGCCCCCCTAAGGGACTCCAGTTCTCAGCTGCTCAGGCATGCACAGCTTGGCCAGAAACCCTTCTGCCTCTGCCCACCACTGATAGGAACACAGCAGGCAGTTCATGCACTTCTGTTAAAGTCCCTTCAATTCTGAAGATCCAAATTAACTGCTCCCGCTTGCGCCCAGGGAGAACAGCCCTCTGCTTTATTACAGATTTGGCAGTGCAGTATATCATTTTGCTTGCCCCTGTGTGCTGGCCGAATAACTTGGCGGGGTTAGAGTCTCTGAAAAAGAACAGCTTCCTTCAGTAATGGACAAAGCGGTGCCAAATGACTTTCCATCTTCCTACTTTGTTCATTCCGCAGATAATTTGGATTGGTACTTGCTATTGGTAGAGCTGCCAGTTTGATTTTGTGTTTGTTTACATGCAGAGTAAATGGAGAACCCACGCAGTCTATGGGTCATTCAACTTATAAAGTGTTCTCATGTTTCCTAGGCAACTACGAGAGAGCGATAGAGACATTATGTCTCTGAATTTGTTCTCCTGCGGGGAAGGGGCGCATGCTTGTCCATGTTTTATTCAAGCTACTCAGTGGCTTGCTGTGTGAATATTACACAATATGATCCTTACATTTTACACATGATTCTAATTCTGCCAAATGAGCCACATTGGAACATGCAGTAAGCTAAGTCAACAAGTTAATTGTACTTCATTGTCTGTGACTCACAGTAAATGTAGGCAAAGTCTTAAAATACTCACTTAAATGGTCTTCATGTTTATTATCTGCTGTGATCATTTGAACAGCAGGCAGTTCAAACAGACAGCTTCTTCCGAGAAGCTGTCGTCAACACAAACTGTTATTTGGAATGCCATCGCACCGCTTCCGAAGAGGAAATCTCGAATTGCTTGTAATTATATAGTGTGGGACAGAATCAAGGATTTTATATCTCGTCTGTGTTAGACAGTACTTTGAAACAGTGAAATACATATAGATAATATGTAAAAAAACGGCAATCGATAACATGGCTTCATCTTAATCATTTGTATCATTGTATTTTTAGAATCGCCTTCGATAATATCTTTATAAATCCCCTAGTGACATCCCCTGATTTTTTTTCTTCACATGGCCTGTCCTGGAAGCCACAGGAAATGTAATTAGTGATACAATCAAATAAATGCTCTTTGCTCCTTGCGATGGTGAGTGACGCTACTCTAGTAAATCTGATTAACACAGCACTGAATAGCTCTGGCCTGGAGCACAACTTAATTTCCCATGTATTTGTTCACTCTGCAGCAAGCCAGATAACACTTACAGCAGCGATTCTCCGCAACCCCTTCGCCAATTACCTGCAAATCCTACACTGATAACAGAATGGATGCGTTCACAGCGAGAGATTAGCCAAACATCTGATGGCTTTTTCCTCGATGAACTTCAGATGGCGAATTAAGCGTATGGGAGCCCTTTTCTCTCCAAAGAGAGAGCGTCTCTTGGGAACATTGGACATCAACTATGTTCTTGATGGAGAAGGACAAGGATGAATCATCCATTAAACCTCCTGTAGTGTTTGTTTTCGTGTTCATCCATTATGTGTCCTCTGGTCCGAAACGACCGCCCCATTATAGTTATTTGACCTTTTTTCATCAGCTTCATTTCTGTAAAAAAGATCTGAATGTCCTACATGCCTCATTGACCTGTGCTCAACAACAACTCGTTGTTTCAAACGTTGCACACTGTTGTGATCGTGTAAATGAAAGAATATTTTGGGGAAATTGTTGTCATTCAGCGATAGAGAATATGCCTGCAAATGAAGAGCTTCCAGGTTTACGGCCTAACCTCTACAAAGCTTTGGATCACGAGTCTGCTGAGTGAACACATTAGGATCATTATAATACACCCCCCCCTCACTGGGTTCATCTCTGGTGGGGAAAACTCCACCTACAGGTGGGAGACCGACCATCTGGTGTCCTGGAGTTGCCAAAACAACTCGGAGCTCAACGCTCCAGAGAGGGTGCAGATGATTGTGGAAAGTACCCAGCCCCGCCAGCCCCCTTCCCCCCAGCGTGACTGCCCAGTCGACCCTGGGGGATCCTTCAGCATCCTGGGCACCATGGTCACCCAGGACGTCAGCCCCCTCACCAAGAGGACACAGCAGAGGACGGGCTGTTGGCAGCGGCGGAAGTCCGACCCTCCCAAAGCCCACGATGGTGCGCGTCTATCCTGGCATCGTCGAGTCCAACTTCCCCTTCTCCTCCTGCCATCTGGTGCGCTGCCGCCCCTTGCAAGGACACGCGTAGACCGCTACGGATCATTCGCTCTGCTGAGAGGGTGATTGGCTGCCACCTGCAAAAGGCGTGACAAGGTTTTGAATCTCACAAGGGGAATGTATCTGCTAGCGGACTCCAGGTGTGCCAACAGTGTGCCAGCATTCAAATAGGCATGACTATTTTCAGATTTCAATGTATGACACATCATACACAGTTTACAATCTGCACTTTCTGAAATCGGTAAACAACGGAGAAATGACCTTGTTCTGAAGCCAAACAGTTAATCAGCCGGGTTAATGGCTGTGTAAATCACTTTTCTGTGTTCTTCAAGATTCTCGACTGAATTCCTCAAAGTCCCGGAGGAAACATTCATCATTATGAAGGAGGAAAAACTCATCCATTCAAAGCTCCTCTGCTTATCTACCTACTAGATGTAATCAGCAGTAGACTGATATATTCAGTGGAGCTAAGGCAAAATATCAAAGAGAATGCTTGACTGGGTCAGGTAGGTGGGTGATTGAAGTCTGCCTCAGAAGGAATGACAAATGCCTTTGTGCTGCATGCGGGCGCATGGCGCATGGTGATTGCATGTAAATCATATCGATGAAGTGGTCGCGGGTAGCTGGCAGTGAGTAATTGAATCTCCGAAATACGCCGAAGTGATGGCAGCTGCAGATCGGGGTCGTAAATATTCTGGGGATGCAGAACTCTGTATAACCTTTCCATCACAGATCTCCCTAGTGAAGGCTCGTTGGATGAAGCGATTACCATTTGACCTGTGCCTGTGCAAATGTTTGGATTAGTTTAAACCTTAGGTTTGGAGGTAACAAAGTAATGGATGCAAGCACACCTCACAATTTCCCCAGAAATTGTACCCTCTCTGGTATTAGTTACAGTATTAATGGACACACAAGTAGCACAGCAACCCGATTGGTACAGAATGTGAGTAGTGGTTTAATGTTAGTTTGATAGGTAATAGAAGTGAGGTAATCACTTGGGAGTCAGGTGGCTGAGCGGTTAGGGAATCAGGCTAGTAATCAGAAGGTTGCCGGTCGAGGGGGGAATGTCCCTGTACTTACTGTAAGTCACTGGATAAGAGCGTCTGCTAAATGTAATGTAATGTTGAGATGAATGAACACTGAAATGTCCCACCCCTACATCAGGCCGAACCATGATGTGTTTATGTTGTCTATAGTTCAGGACATAAATAGATCGCCTCGGCCTTTAGAATGTATGGGCTCTGGGTATTTGGGTCATGCAATATAAGGAGCAAAACCCTATAAATCAAGTTTGTATATGAGTTTCCAGTTCTTGAAAACGAGCCAGCCAGAATGTATCCGTAATACTACACACTGTACTCAGAATGGTCAAAGAAATAAAATACTACTTTCTATATTAAGTTTCATGGGTTTGTAGGCTACTGTATGAACATTTGTCATGGCTACAATGAAGACCAAAGGTTGACTTGCTTAGCCAATAGGATTTCTACCTGTTGATTTCTCACATATGGAAACTCCCCACATGGAGGTAATGCACTTCTCTCAGGATCAAATACCTTAAGTCCTCGTCTTGACCCTCCTACGCATTTTAACTCACTGACCTCTGGACGCATGTCTCCTACTGCAGAGAGACCAGGCGACGGTCTAAGAATACCGACATTCGGGTGGAATAGGGTGTTTCAGATGATACATTATCGTCTTGAATCTTGACGTATTTGCTGAGTTGTAATGTGTATCCCTTTAATCTGAAATACGAAAAAACAATCCTCTCCCCCCACTCTCTTAGCAGCTTGCACAGATCCAAAGATCTTTCCAGAACCTTGGCCTCCAGTCACAGTAAGGGAAAAACACGTTCGCACCAGTGCAACGGCTCATCTGAATATACTCAACAATACTTTTTTTGCAGAGCAGTCGCTTTTTACAAAACAGACCCTATGTCAAACTCCGCCATCTCATGACCATGCAACCGAGAGAGAGACGTGTTGACAGGCCAAGTGTCACTTACAGCGTTAGCTTGGCCCCTTCTTCTACATTAACCATGGCTTGTATTCAGACACAGCTGCCTGGACGGCTCAGATTAATCGGCGAGCTCGGACATAATGGCGTTTGTAACTGCAGGGCCATCCAAGGTTGTGTGTTCATGAGACTGTGGGAAACCTGAGAAGACAAGAGCGGGGAGCCGGGGGAGAGGCAGAGCAGGACAGCGAGGGGGGGGGGAGCCAGGGGAGAGGCAGAGCAGGACAGCGAGAGCCAGGGGAGAGGCAGAGCAGGACAGCGAGGAGCCAGGGGAGGCGAGCAGACAGCGAGCGTGTCGTTGGCCTTGGGGCCAGTGGAAGAGGATTAGCCATCTAACACGGAGAGGACGGAGGATGACTGAGGATGGAGGCCTGTAACTGACCGCTCCACCAAAAGCTCGGGAAGGGAAAAGCCTGGCGTACATTTCGTATTTCAAATCTTTCGTCTGCATCATAATTCACAATAGGCCCCAGTGTCAAACGATCTGGCCGACCTCAAACAGTAGGCTGTTTTAGATGCTATCACGCTCGCATTTACATGTGCAGCTGTCTGGCAAATTGAAGGGACCTGTGAGAGCCGCTGATGCCTATCTCCAAATGCAAAATGTAATGATCCCAGCATTGCCTCGGTTTTGCATGTCACGAATTCGGTTGCGAAAGGAAAACATTCGAGCACAATTTCAAGGCCCCGGCAGGCTAGAAGAGAAGCACGACACAGTGACAACGCTCTCCGCCTCCTTAACAATGTTTCTGTTTCTGTGGTACTCTGATTCATGGTTTCCTGCCCGAAGTTTATTCTATACTGTAAGCGTTATTTACATTCGAACGGGAGTCTGTTCCCTTAGCAACCTGGGCAGGAAGCTGGATTGTGTATACTCTTAAGACTGCACTAAACTCTCAAGCCCAGGTTTGAAACCGAGGGGAATAAAGCAACATGCAGGACACTGTCTATACAACACCCCTAGCCATAACATCCAAAAACATCTATCCATCCAACAGCCAACTCATTTGCCCAACATTTACATTTAGTCATTTAGCAGACGCTCTTATCCAGAGCGACTTACAGTAAGTACAGGGACATTCCTCCCGAGGCAAGTAGGGTGAAGTGCCTTGCCTTGCCCAAGGACACAACGTCATTTTGCACAGCCGGGAATCAAACCGGTAAACTTCTGATTACTAGCCCGAATCCCTAACCGCTGAAGCCATCTTGCGCTGAGGGAAAGCGCCGTATATTTAGAGGACCAGCGTCCATAAAGCTGATTATTGCACGAGTTCTTAATCAGGGAACATCTGCAAGTCTTCACATCTTATGCCGCTCTGCTCCTCAGAGCTGGGACCAGTAAAGCTGCTAATGGTAGTTTGGACAACCTTCCACGGCTCAGGAGAATGACCTAGGTGAAAGCACACACTGTGAGTTTGGCATGATACTCGAAATCTTTAATACACAAGGATTTATTCGGATTACAACCGTGAACGGTGTGGTACGCAACGGTATCTGGACTTTATAATAGTTCTGAAAATGTCACTGACACAAACCACTAGTGTGCTTGGTTGCACTATGAATGTTTACAGTGTGTCGATTCAAGCTGTTCTTGTTACAGCCACGGTGTTAGTGTGTGTGTGTGTCTGTGTGTGTGTCTGTGTGTGTGTGTGTGTGTGTGTGTCATAGCTGAAGGCTTTTTAAGCCTGTGAATGCTTGGTCAAAAAATCACAAAATAATTATTTCGAAACTGTATCTCATGCATATATACCCTCCAAGAATCACATGTGCAGTACTTGTGGCTGTGAACTTTAAGGATTTATATGATGTGTGTTATTGTACATTTGCTTCCCTCTACCATGGCAAATGGCCAGAGAGCATCCCCGGACATACATTCCCATGTTTGTGTCACAATAATATATTGACACCTTATCCATGACCTCCGATTCCCATGGGATACATGGAGAAAAATCTAATCTGACGATAGACATTTTCATTTTAAGATTATTGTGTTAAATGTAAAACGAGTGCTTTAAGATTACGTAGGTCGCAACCCATAAGCTGGAAGCACTGTGTTTATTATGAGATCAGCAAAAAACCGTCTCTCCTAACCCGAATACAATATACGGAGTGTGTTGCCAAGCGAACAGTTGCACAGACAGACAGATGGCCGGTTGGCTTGGCAGGCTAGTTGGCTGAACTGTGGTTGAACTGTCTAGGGTGCTGCATGGCATGACCTCCTATCTGTTTCAGCGCAGTAAGATGTTCTAAATGTTGCTTCCAATCTGCGTGGACGTGCCAGGGGTCAGACGGGAAGGCATCACCCCATCGACAGCCTGTCTCTTCCTGTTCGTCAGCCAGGGAGCTGGCCCGTGGCTCGGAGACAAAGACTACTAGGAAATGGGAGGTAAAATAGGACATCTCGCAAGTACCGAAGCTTAGCGGCAAGACGTGGTGTATTTTATTCTCTTGACCAATGCTGGGTGTCGAGCAGGTGGTTTACAATTCCTACAGTTTTGCGCTGCGCCGTTAAATTAAATGTGACTTTAGATGCCCCTACTGATCGCGATCACATTTCACGACTCAATCGGACAGGCCAATCATTTACTTTGATACATTTTTTTTGCTGTAGTTCATCAGTGTCCAGAGACAGCCTCCACGAAAATAAAACCGTTATGGCCCAGCTAGCCTCCTGGGCTGATGAAATAAGCAGGTGTTGGCAGCCGGCACCCACGATGCCAGAACAGGCCAGGTAAATCCACGGGATGCCGATTATACAACGGGGAACTTAACCCTACTTAGGGAACTAAGTGCATTACCTGCTAATCAGTACTAGCCTGTGCTTGTTGGAGCGTCGCCGTTCTCCGTAACCACGCTCGGGGCAAGGTAACTCTCAGGGATCCTGTCAAATGAACTCTCTCTTTATACATTCACTCATTAGGCCCTACGTCTCGATTCAAATATATTTGTACTGAAAACGTAGCTTTTATGGAACCAATAGTGCAGATAATTTGATTTAGTTTGAGTCAAAACCTGAAATGTACTGCATTGTGGGCTTATAAAACCGAACAGTGAAAAGGTGTGATTGCGAATAATAATATTCTGGATTTTCTGTGATCAAGCGTATTCACGGTCACATCACACCATTTTATTAAAATCAGTGACCATGCGCTCACTGATATTAGCTACCCACGGTCCCCACCGCATTCACGGAAAGGCAGAGAGACAGAGTCTGTGTTCTTTGTTTCTTTGTATTTGTTTGGTGAAGAGGACGGAGTTCCTTTGTTTATTCATTCAGTACTGAGAATAATTCGGGATTTAGCATTGGAAACCTCTCATGACCTCCATTTCTAATCTAAGTGCCAAAGCTCAGAACACATATAGTCCATGTATGTTCTTTACACTTGGGAAAAGAGATCAGGCTGAATCAATATTCCTACCCATGTTGGCTGATGGTTGTTGTCTGCGCGTCTGACAGTTGGCGTCTGGTATGCAGAAGCTTTCTCAAAACACGACCAGTAGAAAAGAACAGTTCAAACCTGGCTGATGCACTAAGTATGACCCTCTTCTCGTACTGAACACTTCAAAGTCAGGATGGCAGGGGGGCTGAGGCCTGGGGGGGGGCAACTGAATGGGCTCTGTGCCATGGACTGGTTGGCATGCCAATTACGACGGTGCCCCGGGATCAAAAGGAGTGAATCAGACAGCGTTTCTTCAGAGTTCGAAGATAACAGCCATGTTGGAGTCCCAGACAGGCAGTGGAACACGCAGAAACACGTTATTGTTCCACGGCAGTTGTTCCTTTGGCTCACGTGCTGTGGAACAATTTTATGTATTTCTGTCTGGGTCCACACACAGGGTAACAGTTGGATCAGTGGGGTTTCTGGGGTCGTTTTTACATGTACAGATGCAATTATAGAGGAATGCCTCTGGGTCTGACAATCATTGAGACGTCTGTTGATGAGTGACGCCTCAAAAAGGATCAGTCAGAAGAGAGAGAGAGAGAGACAGAGAGAGAGAGACAGAGAGAGAGAGAGAGAGAGAGAGAGAGAGAGAGAGAGAGAGAGAGAGAGAGAGACGAGAGAGAGAGAGAGAGAGAGAGAGAGAGAGAGAGAGTGAGCGAGTGCACCTTCCAAGGCATTATTTGTTTTTGTCTTGCTTCAAGGAACTTGAACCCTGGATGAAAGGTCAGCAGTGAAGCAAAGTCGACGTTTATTAAAGGAAAAACCGAGCAGTGTCCTCGCATGTCAAATGACAGCGCTGCCAAAACTACTTTGTACCTTTAGAAAGTTAAAAGGCCAAGCGGACGGCTTAACATGAGATTACTTGAAATGCTGATGATCTCTTTAAACCCCTGGATACCGACTCAACACATTTTATACCTAAATCTGGAAAAGTTGTGCATTTTCGAGCGATAAGGGACAACCTTAATCCGGTGCCTTTGTTAATCCATAGTCTCCGGTGCCCAGCACCAGGGCTGGGATTGGACCCGCGGTAGAGCGGATTGGCAGGGGAGGACACGGCCAGATGAGATCCAGAACTGGGGCTGAGCGAGGCCTCTTATGCAAGCCCGGGCAGCTGTGGGGAAGGGTGGTGGGGGCTGTGGGGCAACAGGGCTGTGGGGAGGTGGGGCAGAGAAGTGCATGCAGGGAATGTGTTTACACAACATTGCTTGGGGACGTTTTTCCCCCCTCATGTGCAGAGCTCAAGTGTAATAGGGGAAAAAACAAGCGGTTATCACTTTTCAGCTTGTTCGGTCTAAATCTGTTTGGGGCATTATCCTTTTCCACTCGGAGGAGGACTAAGTATAGACATAAGGGTTTCTGAAATGCTGACGTTACCCTGTGGACTGCATGTACTTTCATAGTCATCACATTCAGCCTGACGGGTCTGCTGAAGTGAACGCCGAAATGAGAAGGGTGTTTTAAAAGTGAAAAGTAAACAGCACTTTGAACGTACTTTTTCAGTAGGGTACACGTCAGTGTGTTGTGTATTGTTGTCAGATTTGTGAAGCAGAAGAACGTTCTCTGGCACTGAGACAGGTCTATAGACAACACTATGCCTTTATCATGTTCAAACATTGGGCAATGCAGAACTGCTGTGATATGAGAGTGTTCTTGGCTGAGGGCTGGAGAACTTCGAGTACAAACCATGTCCTTATCTAAATTTGGAATCGAATGGTTTAAGGAGTGTTATGAACCGGTTGTCGTCTCATCGCACGGTACTGTGCAAAAGTACACGCGTGTTTTAAGTAAAGCAAAAAAAGCTTTGAGAGATAAGAAATAAAAACTTTGCGGCACTTTCATTCAGCTACACAAATACTGAAGATATAAAGATTCATGAAAATAATCTTGGGTGCCTAAGACTTGCACAGAACTGTACATAGCCATGTTTTTTTTGTTCCAATTCAGTAGCTATTGGCTCAAATGTGATATGAAGCACAAAACAGTGTTCGGAGAATAAATGTCACTCTAGTAATATCTGACGTCTCTCACACACAGTTATGTGTGTTAACATAGATCCGATTACATGTCTTTACTGTCTGTTATGTACAGAAATGAACAAGCGCATCTTTAGACGAGACATACCGCAGTATACGTTTTCCTTTTTAATATCCCTCCCTTCCCTCCCTCCCATCCAGGTTGCGTCTCAGCCGAGACCTGCCAGCCATGGCCTGAGGCGACCCAATCACTGCCTGATCTGTGCTAAGCCCCCGGGGGCCTAAATCCCTTTCAGACTGGCCACTAATGCAAGCTGTGTGGGCCCACACCACGGCTACCGTGACTCTCTCCTGAGCCGGGACCTCCACTCTGAGACTGGCACAAGGATTTAACCCCCCCCGCACCCCCCCCCTTCCTCCTCTTTTTTCCCTCTCTCATCCACATTAATGGTTTCCTATGGATACGGCATAAAGGTATTAAGCGGATAGTTATTACCGCCAGCCTGTTCAAAGGTTCGATACCAGATGTGAGGAGAGATGTGAGGAGAGATCACTGGCGTCGTTCCTTTCATCAAAGGTTGACGTTAGAGAGAGAGAGAGGAGGACGTCTACCGTGCTTTGATGTCCGTCAAGGACTTCCTGGTTGGATCTAAAGGTTCCTACTCTCCGGAAAAGAGGTGACCTTGGCAGCTTCAGTCAGCAGTTCAGCTGAAACAACCTGAGGCTGCCACAGAGATGTGGGGCACAGCCTGGAAGGATTTCACAAGTCGATTAATCCAGCCATTCAGTTTGGGCTTTGTGTGCTGCCTTGGATGGATCACCTGAGCTTGTGGTGAACGGCGTGCTTGTGTCATTTGAACTCTGGACTTTTTGTGGGATGTGTGTTACACAGGCAGCATTCTGATACGCACTCTCTCTCCCGCAGATTCAGCTTTTTCATTGCTGTGTTTGTTCTCCATCCATAATGGGAGTCACAGGATGTTTTCTCAGAAAAAAAGAGGACATTGATCATAATTTACATCGACAGGGTCTGAGGGAAAAAACAAAATACCCTTTCCGTTTGTTTTCAGTCGTAAATGTTAAAACGGCGGTTTCCTTCATAACGAATTCAAATTCAGACGTAGCAGGACCAGTTCTAAAAGGCCTGCCACATTACAACACAGTACACTCAGGGGCCCTGTTGAATTCTCCGAAAATGTGAACGTAAGGTTAGCCAAGCTCTGCCCATGGTTTTCAGCCAAATTCTTTACCGCAATTTCGTCAAATTCCCTTCTCTTCCCAGGAAGTCAATCCAGGGTCATTGTATGGCTTCCAAGGCTAAAATAAACGGCTTGTATTATTGTTATGCTTGGCCTGCGCAACTGAAACTTCTGGAGTAAAAACAGTTCCTATGTGCATTCGGGGTAGGGTCTGGGGCCCGAAAAAGGGATTAGGCTTTAGGCTCCTTTTCACACGTTGGAAGGGCAAGAGGATGTAGTGGCCTGCTAGTTATACCTGCTGCCAACCACACGCCGTTGATAAACTATATCAGTGTCCTCAAAGACTGGAACTGTGAAAATAATAATCCGAAATTGGTTTAGCACACTACGAACCGAGAGCGACTCGCTGTTCTAACCTGCCTTGTTCAGAAGAACCAGAGCATCCATGCATTCAGGATGATAATCTAGGACACACCATCTCATGTCAACACAGGGTGAACTGTCAACTCCACATACTTAGACTGCATGTTGATGGATCGCGTCTTGAGATAACAATATATAATATCGCTGTCTGTACATTACGCAACTTTAAACCCACATGAATTTGGCTTCAGGGTGATATTCCAAACAGGACTGGAATAACTTGAACGTAATTATGAAAACCCCAAATCTAATCTCTGAGTTTCTCAGATGAGTCACTTTTCATGGAAAGTAAAAAAAAAGAAAATAAAGACAAGTATGGCACTGTTGAACTTTGGCCCCAAGCGTATTCCACTTTCTAGTTGGTGTGTTCTAGCGTGTTCTAGTGTTCTGTGTCCCGCCCCGGTCTGGCTCCAGCGCTTCTTCTCCATGTTACGTGACTTGTTACTGAACACTCTCAGTGTGGGTGTCCCACCACATGTTAACGGTTGTCACCGGAGATCTGGTGTCAGACATGCCATCGTGGTTCCTCATCACAAAACATCCCCTGCGTGACACTCATCCCCGTCGCATTTGATCTCTCTATAAATGCGGCCGGACAAGGTACTCGCTTGTATGACCCACAATGGCTCGTGTCTGGTGAATGGACATCCACATTTTACAACTACCAATCGAATTTGATCGGAGTTGCGATCTGGAGTTCAGCAACAGTTTCGCTATCGCTAGTTTGTTTGTAAATACTGCTGTTGTTTACCAACACAATTACCTGTCTTTTTGGGGGGGAGGATCTGCTTTCATTGCAGTAAAATGATTTTTTATTTATTTCATTGTTTCTATAAGAGGATGAATTTCTTTATTTGAACTAAAATCATGCAAAAGATACATGTTAATTTGTTTGCAGGCATCAGACTTTATATTTTCAAAACAGCCCATCCCACATGCCGGTAAGTACATACCCCATAACTCTGATAACAAATATGGCAACCTTAGTCAAGACCCCAAAATAACCCAACACTATGCATCTTCCTATTCTGGAACTTTCCACAACATGGGATTCTGAAGTTCACATCTGACCTACATACTCGGTAGTGAGAATACACACGCAGTCACACACACACACACACACACACACACACACACACACACACCCACACCACACACACACACACACACACCCCCACACACACACACACACATACACACACACACACACGCACGCACACACACACACACATACCACACACCACACACACACACACACACACACACACACACACACAAGCTCTTGATTTCCATTTCAAAGGAAGTATTAAGCCTCAGTATGTGGGGAACTTCCACTTTCCAAATGAAAACGTCTCCAACCTGTGTGCAAAGGGTGGGCAAGTGGACTGAAAATCCTGGACCGACTATCCTTCGACTAGCATATAGACACTAACTGAATACAGAGCACCACTTACTTCTTCATTTGGATCAACAGGGAAGGTAACAGTGACTGCTCCTTGGCTTCACTCCCAATATCTGAGCGAGCCTGCTTCTCAGAATCAGAAACAGCTTTATTCGCCCAAGTAAGTTTGCACAAACAAGGACTTTACTATGGCAGGAAGATGCATACGGTAAAACACGTAGTTTTGAATATAAATATAAGAAAATCGAAGAAAAGTTTCAAATGAACTCGAGCGTCCGACTTGTTGTTTTGTCTGCATGAGAACAGCTAGTCTCTTTAAACTATGTTCAACACATAATGGAGCTATATCTGCTGCGCTGTTGGAGGGAGTGTGCTGTGCTGGGCTTGGCTGAGCTAGAGTGGGAGTTGAGCTGGAACTGGGTTGAGGCTTGGCGTTTTCCCAAGTCACAAAATGTACTTGAACAAATTCCAGCAGCCGTTAATACGGGCCAGGATTCTGCTTCTGTGTCAGAGGCAAGCAGCCATCCGCCTAACTTCAAACTCAGCCTAAACAAACTCACACACACACACACCCATTGTGTTATTTTTATCAGAGTCGTCTTTGATAACATGTACCGTAAACAACAGTTTTATTGTGGGGCTAACATAACCAAGATGATTGAATGTGGGTGTGTGTGTGTGTCTTTGTGTACTGTTACACTTGTATTATTTTAGCTTTGAACTCGACACCTTACAGATAACAATGTGCACCGGTAAAGTATCGATCGCTCTTTGTTAAATGGATTAAATCCATTCCCCTCTTCTCCCTCAACACACCCTCCATCTCCCATCTCTTCCCCAGTGACATCACTGCAACGGCCCATCAAGATCCATCCATCTCCGTGATTCACTGTCCAGACCACCCCATCCATGGCGCGGGCTGCAGGCTCAGATTGTTTGCCTTGGTTTTAGTAACTCCCCATACACATGTATTATTCATGCATGTTTACCACGTACAAGTGAAATGAAGATGCAGTGCCAGTGGGAAGGTGTATCAGGGACGGACAGGGAGAGTGAGAGCCACAGGAGAGAGAGATAGAAAGAGAGGTACTGAGAGAGAGAGAGAGAGAGTTAGTGAGAGCGAGAGAGAGAGAGAGAGAGAGAGAGAGAGAGAGGTAGTGCGAGAGAGAGAGAGGTAGTGAGAGCAGAGGTAGTGCCAAGATGCGCGCTAGCGATAGAGATCGAGAGAGCGAGCTCAGAGAGCTAGCTCGCACCCGCAGCTCGCAGCGCGAGCGAGTCGTGCGCCGATAGCGAGCAGAGCGAGCGCGCTGTCTGTGTCGTAGTGCGAGCGAGCGCGCCGCTCGCAGCGGTCGTGCGCGCGCGCTGTCGTGCCCGCGCGCGCGCGCGGTCTATGCGCGCGCGCGTGTCGTGCGCGCTCGCGCGCGCGCTGCGCGCGGCGCGCGCAGCGCGCTCGCCCGCGGTCTGCGCGCGCGCGGTCGTGCCCCGCGCGCGCGCGGTCGTGCGCGCGCGCGGTCGTGCGCGCGCGCGCGCGGTCGTGCGCGCGCGCGCGCGCGCGCGCGCGCGCGCGCTGGGGTCGTGCGCGCGCGCGCGGTCGTGCCCGCGCGCGCGCGCGGTCGTGCGCGCGCGCGCGCGCGCGCGCGCGCTCGCGCGCGCGGTCGTTCGCGCGCGCGGTCGTGCCCGCGCGCGCGCGCGGTCGTGCGCGCGCGCGGTCGTGCGCGCGCGCGCGCGCGCGCGCGCGCGCGCGCGCGCGCCGCGCGCGCGCGCGCGCGCGCGCGGTCGTGCGCGCGCGCGGTCGTGCCCGCGCGCGCGGTCGTGCGCGCGCGCGGTCGTGCGCGCGCGCGCGCGGTCGTGCGCGCGCGCGCGCGCGCGTCGCGCGCGCGCGCGCGGGGTCGTGCGCGCGCGCGCGGTCGTGCCCGCGCGCGCGCGCGGTCGTGCGCGCGCGCGCGCGCGCGCGCGCGCGCGGTCGTGCGCGCGCGCGGTCGTGCCCGCGCGCGCGCGCGGTCGTGCGCGCGCGCGGTCGTGCGCGCGCGCGCTCGCGCGCGCGCGCGCGCGCGCGCGCCCGCGGTCGTGCGCGCGCGCGGTCGTGCCCGCGCGCGCGCGGTCGTGCGCGCGCGCGGTCGTGCGCGCGCGCGCGCGCGCGCGCGCGCGCGCGCGCCGGGGTCGTGCGCGCGCGCGCGGTCGTGCGCGCGAGCGCGCGGTCGTGCGCGCGCGCAGCGCCCGACCCCGAGCGCACGAGACGAGAGGTAGTAAAGAGAGAGAGAGAGGCTCCCAGCTGCCTGGACAAGCATGGTGTGCAGATTCTCTGTACTGAAAGATGGCGGTGGTGGGGGTGGGGGATGGGTGGAGAGACTGTAAAGGTTTAATCCTGAACTGCCTTTACTGGGTAATGAACTGTGGTATTGATGGCAGGATTAAATGGGGGATCGAGTGGGAGTGGGTTTGATATCCACACTGGACTCATTCTTTAGCACGTTGATTCAATTGACTCAAAGTTCTTTGTGCTATTTCTCCCTCTACCTTAGGGGACAAGCTCAGAAAATATTTTGATGGAGGCAAGACAAAAGATACTGATAACAGGAAAGGAACTGCCAAGAAAAACGGATGCAAAACAAAACAGATGATAATATTATCCGCCTGTTTGCCAAAATTAGCCTTGATGCTCAACACTAAATATAACTATTGCTAAAATGTAGCAAGACAAGGGTATTCAAGTGTATGGGAATCATTACACAGTGCCTAAAGTAACCTTGGTGATCGCTCTAACCCAAATAGCCTGGGCTGTGGGAAATTATTCTTGCTGGCAGGAGCCTCGTGGTCACAGCACATTACCATTAAGGAGCAGCAATCATAAAATTCTGTTTACCCCAAACTGCCCTCCTTCACAATGCAGATGGCTGGGGAGACAGTGAGTGGGAGGCCCTGTCTACCTATAAAAGCAGAAAGCTTAACGCCATACACTTTCATTATTTCAATTCTTTAGCCCTCCAGACCTTTTCTCCTCCAGTTTTTTGTCACTATTTAAAGGGGGAAACTGTGAAGATTATTGGAAAACCGGAGAGAGCCCGAGCGGAGGCCTGTTGAACGTGCGGCACGCTCATTGATATCTAATTGAGCGATTTAGGTCAGAAGAACCCTGCTGACAGTGCTTTGTGTTCGACCTGCCATGGGAGACCTTTGACTCCGCTGATGCTGCCGTCGCCTCTGTGACAGTTACGCTGACTGTCCTCAATACCACAGAGCCAATACACTTTTCATTCCGATTCCATTTATGAAATATCCCGGAGGGGATTTGGAGCAATTTTGCTTATTCATTTTTATGTCATTTTTTTTTGCCTCATTTTTTTTGCCTCGTAATGGGTCAGCGTGGGCATTAGTATCTGCCCCATCACGACTCATAATTACTCATCTGATGAAGGGAGGGTTACTGAATGGGAGGGGGGGGGAGGGGGGGGCACAGCCCAGGATTTAATTGCGTTTGTATGTCATGTCATGTGTTCTATCCCCACTGCTGCACCAAGGCAATGCAGCGTATTAAAGGGCCCAGGCTGGGTCTGTTACAGGCTTTGTGTAGGATATTTCTCCAATAATACATAACAGTTGTTCATAAAGGATTGCCCTGTTCTATTTTTGTCAATATTTCTTATCTTGTACCTTTCCAATTACCTCAGAACACAAATCCCATTTGAAATCATGGTCAATGTATGAACGTTTAGGATTGAGGGCCCACTAATCCTCTATAGCCTCTGTCGAATATGCATCTTGTTCGGTGGGGTATTCTAATCTCCAGAAGATTTATATCTATTTATACAGAGATTATATTGTATGTCTTCTTTATCTCTCTATTGGATTGAGGGTTGCGTAACAGATGATGCATCACTTTTGCATAAAGATGGTAAGACAGTGCCCTCTGTTGGTCGATATATCTCACTTCACGCCACTAATAATGGTTGACCGCCTTTAACGGTGTGTACGAGAGCCACAAGTACGAAACACTTTCAACTTACCAACGAATCAGGCGCACCGTACTGGTCAAAGCCAAGGCGGACATGGGGGTCATTGTCATCCCGTCTGTTGTGATCAGGTGTCTGTCCCTAATGGACGAGCCTCTCTAATGCATGTCAGGCTCTGACATAATGTCCCTTGTCTTCTCCAGGCGCGGGCCTTCATGTCACAGAGCGCCCATTGTGAGTGGGGAGAGGACACAAACTCAAAGGATTTGTTCAGCGCAATCCCTTTTGGCCCGGGCGCTCTGGTTACACAGTGTGCCGTGAGCAGGCTAGCACATGTTCTCATGCTAATCCCGAGAGCTGTGTCAGGAAACACAGACGCGGCTTTGAGGGGGGAAACCATTACTTTTGTCTGAAGACAATGGAGACATCTCGGGCATCGTCGTGTCTTAATCTCGGAACACAACGTTCACTCACAGCCTCTTCTTCTGCACAGCCCTCCCAGTCCCTGTGGGCACGGTGCTATCTGTGCTGCTGCGATCAAGTCCATTTTCATAAATAAATAATGAGGTGAGCCTCGGACGTGCAAACGTAACGTTGAGACAATAAGGGGAATATCGGTGTGATGCGTGACGTGATGAGAAGTGGTTCAACAACCGACTTTTGTGTTTTAATGTCTTTTGATTCAAATGAATGGTCGTTATCAGGCTTCCACATAGGTTGATAACAACCCAACAATTTGAATCTGGTGGAGCAGATAAACATCTAAAACATACGGGACAGAGGAACAGGGTTTAAGACCACTGGTCTACATATTCTACAGGTGCAGTTTGTGGGTCTATGGTTCGGGGTAGTGGTCCATCGAAGGAACACACTGTTCTGTGCTTCTTACCTGGACTTGTGTACTGTAGATCTCATATGTAAACCAGTTGGCTGTAGTCAATGCTTATGCTCTTCTCTCAGCCGTCATGATCAACTTTGCCTGAAATATTGAAATAGTTTAGTCAAAACTCTTTTTACAAGGAAGTTTAAAACTTCAAATGCAATAGAATGCCTTTACAACAATATGTATTGTAGTGCTGTGCGCAGGGTCAGCTCAAACTAAATAAAGCGAGGAACATAAATGTTTAGATTTTATCATGCCATTTTATTTTTCAGTGTTATGCAACTTTAGAAGTATAAATATCTGTTTTAATATACAACATCTATGACATCCATAGAGCGTTTCCTTGGGTGAAATACAAAACTCAAATACATCTTTATTGCACAGATCCTAAAAGCCGGTTCTTCTAATACTAATTTCACACACAGAGAGGAGAATTCAGACCAGAAGGACCAAGTCAACTCTGACGGATGTTTAACAGACATGTTGCCATGACCACCACAGATAGACCTATTAAACAGCACAGGTGGGTGGGCAGGGTAAGGATGTCAATCACTACTATCACAACATATTTCCTGTGACATAGAACATAGATTTGGCAAAACAATGACACGATATACAAAATATACATCCATGAAGTACTTGTAAACAAACATTTAATGTGCTTTTTTTTATTTTTTTTTAGATTTAAATGTCAGTATTCTGAAAAAAGGCATGGGGGGAAATCAGATTGTTTGCAATCATTCTAATTACGTTTTTCAGATTAATTCTCCTTGTCCTTAGAAAACTCACAGCCTACCAGACAATCTTTGTACCCCCCCCCTCTCCCCAACTACTTCCACTAGAGGGGACTGTTGTCCAACGTCAAGGTGCCATGTACTCTATCCAAACATAAGACAATACATTTACATTATTCAATTCATGAGACGATCAAACGTCAGATTCCGATCATAAAAAATCTCTACAATCAATCTCATTTATGTGTTTTTTTTTCTTCTTGGGTCAAGTCGGCCATTACTATGTACAGTTCAGACCAGTTTGCGTACAGCTACAGGTTCTCTATCCAACAAACCCAAAGGAGAATATTGAATATGGTTTACATCGAGTTAACACTGTGTAGCACACTAAGAAATCTCCTTTCAGGTTGATATTCAGGACTGGAAATTGAAAAGGCTTATCGTCTACGGTCGAGTCATCCGTATGAATGTATCATACATGTAAACAGATGGCTGAAATACACACACAACTACAGTCACCTGAACATCAACTGTCTAATAGAATGATATACTGAACTACGGGGTGAATATGGTGACAGAAGTCCTTTAAAAAATGATTGTTCAACCTTATCCATAACTAGATTCTATGTGAATTTTCACATTCATCTTTTGCAAAGAGTACTGAATTGCTTATAGGTAGGCAGATCTCAGAACTAAAACGCTTGATTTGAATATCATGCTACTAGTTTCTAGATATCAATTCTGATGTGAACCCGTATCATAAATATTGCATTAAACGTTCTAGGTGGAAAAAGTATTCTTAGAATTGGTGAATATCACCGTGTTTGGAGTCTAAAACAATCTACTTATGGCTGGAGAAACTGGCGACTTACTTGTCCGACGCATCTATAGGCCTACTCGACATATTTGAACTCTCAACCTCCACTCTCGTGTCTTACCCTTCAAACAAATGGAATCCGAGGTGGGAACAAACAGGGGAAACCACTTAACCTCAGCGAAGTTTCTTAACGTGGTGGAACGCTACATTTATTATTAGGGAGTACGGTCACTCCTTCACCCCTCGTTTCCATCTCTTCAAGTAAAATTCAGAGCACATTTATATCGCATTAAAAGGACTACACACAGGAGAGAGGATGTCGTGTTGACACAGACGGACGTTACACATTTAGCTTATTCTAGACCACAGAATTATCAAGCATGATTCTCCGAAATGACATATCATTAAGTATACAAACATGACATTGCAAAATATATACATATAAAACAAACACTAATATTTGACGTTAAGCCCATGTATCCCAATGTTGTTGTGTCTAGTTTTTTTTTAACAGTATTTTCGTATTTACAATATATTGCATAAAAATTAAAGTTATAGAAATACAGAGATGTAGAGTACGTGAAGGAATGTGAACAACACCACAGACTGCTCAGAATGGCACGTTCTACGCTCCTCCACCCTGAGGCCCCTCCTCCACCCTGAGGCCCCTCCCACACCCTGAGGCCCCTCCCACACCCTGAGGCCCCTCCCACACACAGGATTCCCCAACCAGAAGCTGATTCCATAAGAAACAAGTCCAGGTAAGAAGCACAGAACAGTGTGTTCCTTCGATGTACCACTATACCCCGAACCAGAAACCCACAAACTGCACCTGGAGGTTTAAAATATCGTGAAACGTCACACGACTACACTTTTCATATCAGCGTCTTGGTGGCTGGGGTTGAAGAGGAACATTAAAGGATGGGCACAGTGACTCGCTTCCTCATCGCTTGATCTGATGTGCCAGAGGCGAATGTTTCTCACGACAAGGACATCAGTCTGCTTGCATTGAACGTTTGACCCTTGCAATAACAAGGCGTCCCGAAAGCCTAGAACTAAGAGTGCAATTACACAATCCCCTATTGGCACTAATCTCTATCTACTCTGAATCGGATCTTCACGTCCATCTCTGAAATGTTAATTGCACATTCCTCTCTGCTGTCATCAAGCTCTTTACATTCACTTGGTACAAATTTGACACTTTTAGTTTTCCCGCTCAGCAGAGAGTGGTAAGGGGACAGCGAATCAGCAGCAAATCATTGTCTACATTCAGTCAAAAATCCTTTTAGCGTACATCGACCGTGTCGACAGACTATTCTCGTTTAGTTTGCACATTCAGAGCAGCTCACGCACGCACGCACGCACGCACGGCCAGACACACGCCTCGAACACCGTATAAACACTGTAACAGCTTTCCCGGTTCTCAAAACAAAAACAAAAAAACAAGGCATGATGATAACACTACACACACACAGAGAGAGAGAGTCCGTCTCGCGTTTTCTCCTCAGAGCTCGCGGACGCAAACCCGGGTGGCCACGGGTCACTTCCTGTGGAGGGAGGACCGCGGCGACTCCTTGGGCTGCTTGACGCGGGCCGAGTCCCTCTCAGGACCCGGAGCGTCTCTCGCTGCCCCCGCACGCGCCGCCGCCTCTCTCCTGGCGTTCTTCAGGGACGACGCCACGGCCTCCGCCGCCGCCGCCTCCTTCCTCTTCTTCTCCGCGTGCTCTTTGCGGCCGGACGCCGTCTGTTTGTCTGAGTGTGCGGGCCTGGGTTCCCCTAGGCTGTGCTTGGGCTGGGGGGTGGAAAGTGTGTTCCACAGGCCCAGCCACGTCCGTCCCGGTGGGACCTCTCTTGGTGTCCGTTCTTGGGCCTTCTCTGGAGACCACGGCCTCCTGCACCGCGCCGCTGGCCGACCTGCCGACGACGACCCCCGCGCTGGGCGGGGGGGGGTGCTTCTCTCCTCACTGCTGGTACGCTCTGGGCCGGGGGGGGGCTGGTCTGGGAGAGGGGGGACAGCCCTGGGGGGCTCCTTCGGTTGGGGAGAGGCCAGGGCTGGTTGGGGAGAGGCCAGGGCTGCTTCCAGCAGGTCAGGGTTCTCCTTTATGACAGGTGCATGGCGCTGAGGACAGAGGTCTGGATGAGGGCTCTTTCTGCCTGGCCTCCAGGGTGTGTCTGAGAGGAGGGACGGGAGGGAGGGGCACAGCTTCAGAGCTTGGGACGGCGTTCTGCCAGGGGGAGATTTCTGCTTAAACTCGAGGGTATCTTTGAGAACTTGGATTTGGACGGGGGATTTGAATGAGAGTTCCTTTTGTTTGGAGTCGTGGTAACATGGAGAGCTGCTAGCTGGGTTATTGTGATGGAGGTCTCTTTGTTTCGATTCTAGACTCATTTTAGCGACGGGGACTGGGGCCGGGGCTGGGCAGGAGGTTTCCCTCCAGGTCTCTGGGTCCCTGCCTCCGTCTTCCCAGAGCTTGGGGACACAGGTTGGTTCGGCTTACTCTTGGGACTCAAGACGAGCTGTTTCGTCCTGACTGGAGCAGGTGGCGGTGACTGCGTTCCTGTCTGGGCAGAAACGGCCTCTTTGAACGCCGGTTGCTTTTGACAGACGGGGAGTTTTCGCCTCACCGGCCCCTCTAACGAGCGCCTTTTCCCCGGGGACAGTTGGTCGCCGAAAGCTGCTCCGTTTCCGCGGTCGTGACATTGCCGCTCTTCGTCTTTGGTGACGTGGACCCGTCGACGTTCTGCTTCCACGCGCTGCTACCGACCACCTGCCTGCCGTCACGGACATCGCCTCTCTTCTCCTCCGAGATCTTCGAGCCCTCCGGTTTTGCCGCCGTAGCGTTCGTGTTGGTTTTAGGACTGACGCAGCGCGCCGCAGGTCCGCTGGGTTTGTTCTCCCTCTCAGCCGATGACAAACCGGCGGCGTCGCCGGGCCGAGCCGGCCTCGTGACTTGGACCTGGCGGGAGGACTGCGGCGTTACCGTGCGACGCACGTTGTGGTCGTCTCTCTCGGGGTTGGAGTCGGCGGCGTACACTGAGGTGTGCCGTGTGGAGACCGGGAGTTGAAGTTCACCGGATGCTTCGAGAGATGGTGCAGGTCCGTCAAAACGTAGTGAACCGACGCCGGGCTGGGACTAGTCCCATGCGGAGCGGGGGTTGTGCCTAAGCTCGGCGTGGAGGCCGGGCCGTGGTTGTCTGCGCTCGGCTCCGCCCCCTCGTCCTCCTGGTCCTCGTTGCTGACCTCTCGGATGGACGGGGTCTTCCCGCAGGAGAAGTGTCCGCTGTGCCTGGAGCTCCAGACGTCGTGCGTCGTCTGAGGAGCGGCCTTCGCCCCCGACCCCCTGCCCTCCTGCTTCACACCCACATCCGAGGCCTCTCCCTTGGGGGAAGCCTTCGGCGGTGGGTCCCTGGGACCGGGGTTGTCCTGCGGTTTCTCCAGGCCGACGGCCCGCTTCAGATCACCCGCTGGCGACGCCGGGCTGCTCTTTGGGCGGAAGCGGAGCGGCGAGAGACCCGGGGACTCTGGGGGGAGATGATGTCATCAGCGAGGCCTTATGCTTGTCGGCCGGTCTGGGCTGCGGGGAGGACGCGTGTCTCTCCGTGGGGCTCTGCATCCACACGGGCGGGCCCACGGACGCGCTGTCGTGCGAGCCGTCGGCCATCTTGGACAGGCAGGTGTCCGTCTTGGAGGCTCTGGGGCCGGACAACAGGCCGATGTCCAGGGTGCCCTCCAGGGGCTTGAGGGAGGAGACCAGGCGGGCCTCCAGCTTGTACTCCGAGGAGGTCTTCCGGAGAGGGCCCTCCGAGGAGGAGGAGGAGATGAGCTGGAGCTTCTCCACGGCGCTCTCCCCTCTCCCGGGGAACAGCTTGGGGGACAGGCCCTCTGGGGTTGGAGTGGACCCCTCCCTTGACGTGGTCCAAAACCAGAGCCGAGTCCAGCTGCAGGCTTTTGGAGCGCGTGGAGCCAAAGTGGTGGCCGTCGTGATGGCCGCCGGGGGAGAGGCGGCACATGCAGTCGTCGCGGTCGTCGAACGATTGCCTCTTCCTGGCGAACTCCATGTTGGGGCGCTTTGAAGTCCAGTCGGTCCGCTTTGACCGACTCCTTGCCGTTCCTGGACATGGGCCAGTCGGGGTGGATGGAGCAGAGAGGCGACCTGGCTAGGCCCTCGCTGTGGTGGGAGGAGTCACAGCTGCCGCCCCCTAGTGGCTCGGGGAGGCCTTCACAGGCACGGGTGTTGAGTTTCTTGTACAGCACTTCCTTGAGGGTGGAGCTAGCAGCTTTGCCCTCCAGAGTGGACGATTCTGGGTTGCTGTTGCTGTGCGGCCGCCCCGGATGATGATGGCCTTTCTCCTTGTCTTCCCCGCAGGCGGAGCAGGAGGCCTCAGACTCGTGCTGGGAGTCCTGCTTCTGGAGGGACTCCCTCCTCTCCGACCAGTCCTGCCTCTTCACCACCACCTTGCCTTTCAGCTTGTCCTTATCCAGCTCCTCCAGGGACTCCTGGCGGCCCACCTTGCGGCCCACCGGCCTCTTCAGGCAGCCCTGTTCGGCGGGCCGGACGCGGGTGATGGCCGGGGGTTCGCAGTGGGTCTCCTCCACGCTGTGCAGGGTGTCCTTGTCCCCCGCCCTCGTCTCCTCTCCCTGGGCCTCCTCTTGGGTCACCTCCAGGCTGTGCTTCCGGGAACACAGGTGCTTCCTGTCGCTGGTGTAGGAGGGCGACAGCTTCTCCTCCGACTGGACCCTGGTGAGGAGGGGCGAGCGAGGCGGCTCGGCGCTTTTGGGCCGTACCATGTGGCGGACGATGGTGGGGGGGCGAGTGCATCTTGGTGGGGAAAGCCTGGCTGGTTTTGGCGATGCAGACGGCGCTGTGGCCGCTGAGGAGGGGGGAGGGCGAGCGCTGGGGTGAGGTGGGCTGAGGGGTGGGGGAGGGCGTGCGGGCCAGCGGGGAGAGAGGGATGCTGCCGGCGGACTTGCGACGCAGACGCTGGCTGGTGAGCTTGGGGCCCAGGCCGTGGAGGGTGCTGGGGCGGATGTGCCCGGAGCCCGGCCGGGGAGTTGGGGGCGCTGGAGCTGGGAGAGCTGCTCTGGGAGGACGTGCCACCTGGAACATCCAAACCACAGAAGAAGAAAATATTATGAAAATATTCTTTAAAAAAATAAGTAGTTTTAATGCTTTACTGGACAGACTTATCGAGAAGTGTGGAACATCCAAACCACCAAAAATATTTTATTCTTTAAGAATTGTGTGTATTTTGGGGCTTTTTTTCCATCCTTTATTGGACAGACTCGCCGAGAAGTGTGACATTCGAACCCAGATCCGCTGCGACAACATCTGCAAACATGAGAAGCTCCGAGTGTGCCTGCCTCACCTGACTGGTTGAAGTCGGGCGCGGGCCTGAAGGCGGTGGTGGGGGAGCGGGGGGAGAGGCTGTGGGTGGGGGATCCAGGGAGGCTCTCCCCAGAGGAGAGAGAGCGGTTCAGGGAGGAGAAACTGCGGCTGGTGTGGAGCAGGGGAGAGGGCTGCATGGCGAAGCGCCGGAACACAGACCGTCGCCTGGGAAACAGGAAGCGTCACGCTCAAGTCAGTACACGGGTCAAGTGCATACCACAACGGCAACCGCACCGTAAACATTCAGAGAACCGCGAAAGTCAAGCTGAGATGAATAATATATGTTATGTTGTAAATGGAGAATGGGGCATCATCCAGTATTGTAGATTTTAAATGGCATTTAAAAATATTTTAGTGCTGGTATGCAGAACCACAGCTACCCCTTGTGGTTGAACCAAGTACTGCATGACAAAAGAATAACCCAGAATCGAGTCAGCAAACAGGGGGGACCTTGGATGAATGCCTTGCCTTTCTTGGGTTTTCTCCTTCTTGGGTTTCTTGGTACGTCGGATCATCTTGCTCTTGTAGCTGTTCCTCCGGGCAGGACCCGTCTTGATGGACGTGTTCTCAAACGGGGTTGTGGAAATGGTCACCTTACTGCCACTCTGAGAGAGAGAGAGACGAGAGAGACAGAGAGAGGAGAGACAGAGAGAGAGAGAGAGAGAGAGAGAGACAGACAGACAGAGAGACAGAGAGTGAGAAACAGAGACGGAGAAACAGTAGCTACAGCCTCCGTAGACGTCACCCCGCTGGAACTAGTCACCAGGCACGTTCTCTAATGTCTAACGTGGACATTAGAACGTCAGAGAACGTTTGTCTACCTTCAGAAGGAGCTCCACCACTTCCGTGTGGACCAGGCCGTTGACGGGCTCTCCGTTCACGTGTGTGATGAGGTCACCAGCCCTCAGTCCAGCCTTGTGTGCACAGCCACCTTCCTCCACGTTCTGGCAAAAACGGGAAAGAAATCTCACGTCATCGTCAACGTGATCAAGTTTCAAGACCCCCCCCTCAAAAAAAACGAGTGCGACCACAGAACCACAACAGCCGAAGCTCTCATCTTTAAAGACTTAGTTACTCTTTGACCTTTAACACAGTGTGACAGTTGCCTTTATCCGTCGCTTTCATAGTTTAACTCGACTGCGTCGTGCCGTGTCGTTTCATGGCTTGTGCTACTCTGTCCTGCGCCTCAGCTCCCACACTTAGCTTCTAAACGTGCGTCTAGAACGAAACTGGACTCGTTCCTCGAAGGACGTGCGCGGCGGTTCTTACCCAGACCATGTGATAGACCGTGTAGACGTCGCCGTCGCACGCGTACACCCGGATGGCCCTCAGCGTGAAGCCGAACTTCTTCCCCGAGCTGTGGATGACGACGGGTTGCCGAGGGCTGACGGCACAGAGGGAGGAGTCTCGGCTGGGGGAGGAGTCTCGGGAGGAGGGGTCGGAGGAGAGGGAGTAGGGAGATATGGGGCTGGCCAGAGGGGACACGCCAAATATGTCTGAAACGACAAGAGGGGCATATCGCTGAAGAGGCAGAGAGAAACTGAGGACGAATACAATCAGAAACAATGGTCGGCAATATACTTAATTAGTGGGACATGCTGTGTATTAGAAAATAATAGTCTTATTTAATGGGACATATTTTAGAAAACAGCCTTGTTTTTAGTTGGACGTATATTAGAAATCAATAGCAGCTGTATTATTTTGTATAATAATCTTCCATACACAGATTCCCAGCGGAGAACGTGGAGCAGTGAAAAGCCCTCCTCACTAGTGGGTACAGTAACATCCCGGGCCTGACCTTCAACAGCTCTGCTCTCTCTCTGCTCTCACTCTCCACCCAGCGCCCGCTGTGGCTGAGAGAGCTGGCCTCATTCTGCCCCCTGCCGCGGGCCCGAGACCAATGGGATTGGCCCCCTCCCCGACAGAGTAGGGCCATCCACTCTCCGTTTGCTACCCCAGTTTGAGGCTCTGCTCCGGGGGGCTCGCCGCTCGCAGCCCCTCCGTGAAATGGAGCTCACAGCGGGTGTCACGCTGGGTCGATTTCACACAGTACTTTATAGCGCTTTCATCTCTTTCACGCTCCCCCCCCCTCCCTAAGTCCATCGCTCTAATTCGAATTCTGGGCCTATCCTAACTCTAGCACCAGCCTCACCCCTCCTCCTCAAACTCTACTCCAACCTTCTCAGATCACACAGGCATTTGTGTGTGTGTGTCTGTCTCTGTACATAATCTGTCTGAGAATACTGTTTACGTGTCTGTGTCATTGTGTCAGCCAAACACAGGGAAAGAGAGAGAGAGAGAGAGAGAGAGAGAGAGAGAGAGAGAGAGAGAGAGAGAGAGAGAGAGAGAGGAGAGAGAGAGAGAGATAGAGAGAGAGAGACGAGAGATGAGAGAAAGGGAGAGAGAGAAAGGGAGAGAGAGAAAGTGGAGAGAGAGACAGGTGAGAGAGAGAAAGGGAGAGAAAAAAAGAAGAAGACAGAGCGAGGGAAGGAGAAAGAGGGAAGGAGAGAAAGTGTGTGTTTGTTTTCCCTTGTCCTTTACCTCCTGGGATCATGAGGGAGAGGGCGCTGGCCGAGACAGACTTGGGCACCTTGGCCCCGGCCCTGTCTGGACGCAGGGTGGCAGGCCGGGGCTCGGCGGAGGGTTTGGACGAGGATCCGTCGGGGCTGTCGACCCCCTCCCCTCTGGACGGCAGCTGGTCCAGGAGCTCAGAGAAGCTGCCTGATGATCACAACCCGATTAGGGGGGGTGGGGGAGGGGGGATAGGAGAAACAAGACAAAGATGGCCGTCAATTCTGAGATATAAAATGGAAAAAAAGCCCAAATACGACTCGGCTGACTCGGTTACAGCTGAGAGCTCCACCCCCCCGCTCCCGGGGCCCCGCGTACCGGAGAGAGTGGCCCCGCTGTGGGTGCTGCCGGGGGTGGTGGCGTCGGGGTCGTCCTGGGGCAGCTCTCCGATGGAGAAGGCCGCCTTGCCGGGGTCCTGGGAGCCGGCCGACTCGTCGTCTCCCTCCTCGCTCTCGGCCGAGATGGCGAACTTGGGGAGCTGTCCTGAGCGAGGGGCGGGGCACTGGCAGGGGCTCTCCGTGTCGGAGGAGTGGGAGAGGGACGGCCTGGGAGGACACAGAAACACATTCAGCCTGACGGGTTGTGGGAGGGAAGAGAAGAAGAGGAACATGCAGTACTGTGTCAAAGTTATAAATTCTATGTGAAAGTGAAGCAAAAATGCTTTAGAAATAATTCAAATTCAAAGACAAATTCTCAAAATGTCACTTTTATGTCATAAAATGTACATAAAATGTATAGATTTAAGACAATATTCGTGTAAAAAAAACATGGGCGCCTAAGACCGAACATAAACTGCAAATAACACTGATGGAAACACTGATTCATTTGAAGTCCTGTGTAGGTAAACCTGTCGTCTACGACCGTGCCGAGGCGTGCCCTACATTTCAGGGAACTCCGGAGTCCAGCTGAGCGAGTCCACGGTCAGCGGGCTCTCGCTCTTCTTCTCCTCAGCCTCGCCCTTCTCCTCCAACTGCCCGCGGGACAGATCCAGGCTGCTGTACACCTGCACAGCACGCAGAGACACAACAGTCAGGTGGCTGAGCGGTTAGGGACTCGGGCTATTAATCAGAAGGTTGCTGGTTCGATTCCCGGCCGTGCAAAATGACGTTGTGTCCTTGGGCGAGGCACTTCACCCTACTTGTCTCGGGGGGAATGCCCCTGTAATTCCTGTAAGTCGCTCTGGATAAGAGCGTCTGCTAAATGACTAAATGTAAATACCATGTCAGAGGCCTAGAGCACAGACACAGCTGAAGCGACAGGACAGTCAAGAACACAGGACCCTGTGTTCACGCGGCAAAGTCAGCAAGACGACGCCATAAAAAACCTCGGCATGGCCTGAATAAAGTGCTTATCACTGTAAACTCACAACATCTGAAGGTAGGTCAGGCTGGGTAAAATAAGAGCTCTACCGCCAACATTTTCCTGAAAGACACAGTGCTGCTGCCTTGGCAGTGCTGTGGACTGTACTGGGCATCGACGCTTTGACTAGAGAGCCCTGCTGCAATGCAGCACAACAATGCGTGCGAGAGAATGTGCGTCTGTGTCGTGTTCCTCGTTCAATGGAAATGGAGCTGATTTGAAGCAGAAAATTTATGCAAAGCCTAGATCTACATGACATGCTGTAGGGGGGAGAGGGAGAGAGGGATTTCCGGGCCGCATTTCCATATGAAATACTAAGATGTCTGTGTCGGCTCTCATGAGAAACCTGCCAGATGATGCTACAAACCCAAACACATTTTCAGGAGACGGCAAACAAATTTGAAGAATTTGAATATTCAGTCAGTGATTGGCAGTGACAATGTTACTGTAATAACATGCATCGTTCCCCAGAGACTAGAGAGACTGAAAGAGATAGAGAGGGCATGGGAGAGAGGTGGAGAAAAAGAGAGCGGGAGAGACAGAGACAGAGAATGGGAGAGAGAAAGAGAGCGGAGAGCGAGCAGGAGAGAGACAGAGAGATAGTGGCGGAGAGAGAGCGGGAGAGAGACAGAGAGACAGTGGGAGACAGAGAGAGAGTGAGCAGGAGTGAGAGAACATCAGATCACAAGAGAGCAGACTCACCTTGGAGAACCTGTGAGAACAGGAGGAGAACTGCCTCAGCTCCACGTTGAAGTCTTCATCGTTGGCGTCCTCTTCCTCGGTCTCCAGGTGATGGTACCTCTCAGAACGCGCTGGGAAGAAGAAGAAAGGATTTGCTTTATAAATAAAAAAAGATACCAAAACCACTTTTTGGGGTGGGGAGAAAACTCTATTGGGTTGGTTTCAGGGGAGGAGGGAGGACTGACTCACTGTCGAAGTAGCTGGTGTCGTCCTCGGACTCGAGCTGGGGGATGAACTCGGCCTTCTGCCTCAGCAGGCTGTTCCAGTCCAGGTTGTGGAAGAACTGGTGATGCTTCACCTCCACAGCCCCGCCTGCACACACACACACACACACAGGCCCCAATAAACACCGTCACTCACCTACGTTAGCCTAGCGGACACCAAGACGCTAGCGTGCCTCCACGCACACACACACACACACACACACACACACACAACAGAGCGCCAAGACGGAGGTTGACATTGGACAAGGGGACACGGAAAAGGGAAGATATGCGGACGCTATGTTTTTCTTTACTTCCTCCCCCTCGCTTGGCCGCCATCCAACAGTGATATCACCGCCATCAATTATGCAGGGCAATTTCCCGCCAGTGACCTTTGTGGGAGAGAGCAGGGCTGCACTGAGCGATGACCTGGCAGGGGCCGGTTCAGATGAATCAGGCGGTGGCGAGCGAACGCGCTCCGCAGCCACGGTGGAGAGAGACGGGGGGCGGGGTCAGGGTTAGTGTTTCTGCTCCACGGGCTCTGATGAGGCCTGACCTTGAGCACGGCGACCGGGCGGTGCCGTGTACGAGAGGAGGCGAGGAAATTATTGTAATTGATCAAAAGGTCAAAGGTTATATGGGGGGGGAGGGGTGGGGGTCTGGGCTGGGTGATAAAGTGTTGGTCTAGTGGCTGACCTCGTTTCTCTCCCCGGTGCAGGATGAGTAATGACCTGTGCTGAGCGGGCACTAACGGTCACCCAGGGGGATTTATAGCAACATACAGAACTCTGACCAGGTGCAACTAGGCAACAGGGTTGGAACTGTACTGTATGTAGGCTAGCTGTGGAGTTCTGAGGTCAGAGGAAAGGGGTCTATTTGCACAGTGTGCGTGCCTGTGTGTGTGTCTGTGTGTCTGTGTGTGCTTGTGTGTGTGCGTGCTGTGTGTGTGTGTGTGTGTGTGTGTGTGTGTGTGTGTGTGTGTGTGTGCCTGTGTGTGTGTCTGCGTGTGTGTGTGTGTGTGTGTGTGTGTGTTCCTGTGTGTGTGTGTGTGTGTGTGTGTGTGTGTGTGTGTGTGTGGTGCCTGTGTGTGTCTCTGTGTGTGTGTGTGTGTGTGTGTGTGTGTGTGCCTGTGTGTGTGTGTGCTGTGTGTGTGTGTGTGTGTGTGCCCGTGTGTGTGTGTGTGTGTCTGTTCCTGTGTGTGTGTGTGTGTGTGTGCCTGTGTGTGTGTGTGTTCGTACCGGTGCCCATCCTCTCCAGAGGGTTCTGTCGGAGCAGCAAGGTGATGAGCTCCTGTGCGTCTACAGGTGGAGCCTCCTCCCCCTCTGGCCAGTTGATCTCGTCTGGAAACACACAGCACACACACACTCAACAACCCACACACACACATCTACAGTACAAGACTACCCAACATCTCAGACTGTCTCTCTCTGTCTCTCTCTGTCTCTCCTCTGCCTCTCTCTCTGTCTCTCTCTGTCTCTCTCTCTGTCTCTCTCTCTGTCTCTGATATATATATATATATATGTATGTTTTGTTTGGACGATTTGCTGGGAAAAGCGTTAAACGAGTGCTTTTGTGCCCATGTGACCCTCCAAGCTCTTTTTGATACGAGACCCTAATGTTTATTCACATCCTAAATCAGCAACGTTCACCTATGGCCTCTAGGACGACACATGGAAACCGCCCCCACTCGTCTGTCTGGCCATGACAGACGGATTCCTCTCCGTCTCAAAACACCCATTAAAAGGTTTCAATTAAACATGACGTTTTCTCCTAAGCCGCCGCGCCGTGAAAGTAGTTTACCAGCGTGGATGGATGCAAGGCGCTACACGCCACCTCGTACTGGCAGGTTGGGCGACCCCCCTCGTCTCCACAGCCTCCTGTGGGGCCCCTCGTCTTAATCACATTTTTGCAGGGGGGCATGAATATGCACAGGCAGCCCCGGGCCATAGCAGCATGCAGTCTGTGTGTATCTGGCCCCTTTAATTAACACTTCGGTCCCCTTGGCCTCGGCGTGATGGAGAGCGTGGCGTGATCTGCCCCGGCACGCCACTCACCTCTGCGGGACGAGGAGGCTACGCTCCGGGCTGCTCGGTGAAGAGCCCTCTCTCACCCACAGGAGCCTGGCTACAGACTTGCTGGAAAAACACACCAGATTTATCTGTGAATGCGTGTGCCAAGTATACCGGTGATTCGCCACGCCATTCCCGTGGCTCTGAGAGGAGCTGGATGGAGGCGCTAGCGGTGCTAGCGTAGCGGTGCTAGCGTAGCGGTGCTAGCGTAGCGGTGCTAGCGTAGCGGTGCTAGCGTAGCGGTGCTAGCGGAGCGGTGCTAGCGAGCGCCATAGTTCCAGCTCCGCCGCGACATCTGCCGAGCCGCGCGCGTTAAGGGAAATCTCCTGGCTTCCATCTCGGTTAAATGACAACGATGGGCGCAGAGTCGTTCCGCCGAGTCACTCATGGTTAATCTTGCTAATACGCGGTGAAATGAGCCCTGCGGATGGGTCCCCTTCCGCTCGTCGAGATTACGCACACCAGATGTCGGAGGGGTAAAAAGAAATGGAGCCTTCGACCTGTTTGCGGAGGCGAACGATTTCGATAGGAGGGGGGGGCGAATCGCTACATTACACCTCCTTCGGTCTCGCCAGCTCATCCGAGTCGTAAAGGAGGAAGAGGGGAGGGGCTACTGACCGCTGATGACCTGTCCGAACAGCTCCTCGGGCGTGTCTCCGAAGAAGGGCACGCAGCCCACCAGGAACTCGTACAGGATGATGCCCATGGCCCACCAGTCCACCGGCTTGCCGTAGCCCTGCCGCAGGATCACCTCTGGGGCGATGTACTCGGGCGTACCGCACACCTGGACCAGACACAACACGGTTAAACCACACCCAAATGTTACAGAATCACAACAAAACGACGTCGACTGCCGGTGTCATGTTGGAGGTGCGGGCGCTCCGCTCCTGACGTACCTGCTTGTCTGAGAACTCCCTGGCGTCCTTCTCGATGTGGCCCTCGTAGAGGTTGGTGGTCATGTTCATCAAGCCCACCTTGGAGAGGCCGAAGTCTGTCAGCTTGATGTGGCCCATGGACGTCACCAGCAAGCTGCGGGACAGAAGATGACGGAAGAGATGTTCACAACCAGAAGATCTTGCCTGAGACGAAGTTGTTTTAGTGACCATGGTCAGGGTTAAGTGTTCCGTATGTTGGGAGCGAGACGTACTTGTCGGGTTTCAGGTCCCTGTGGACGATGCCGTAGTTGTGGAGGTACTCCAGGGCCAGGACCGTCTCAGCAAAGTACATCCTGGCCATGTCCACGGGCAGGGGGCCCATGTTCTTCAGCAGGTTGGCACAGTCTCCTCCTGAACACACACACACACACACACACCACACACACACAGGTACAGGCATGAAGCTTTCACTGAGATACTCTGACAACTGTCGGGAGAATTACAACCCCATGTCTGTTCCTTCTCCTGTTTGACCATTCAGTTAGTCGGTACCCACCCCCTCTCTATCTATCTCCCCCTCTCCCTACCTCCCTCTCCCTCACCCTCTCCCTCGCCCTCCCCTACCAAACATCACGCTCAGTCTGATCTCGTCAGTCTTCAGGTCCGACTAAAACAACCACACTCACATTTGTATACAACATCATATTAGAACATCCCGGCCTTACCTTCCACGTACTCCATGACCATGCAGAGGTGCCTGCGCGTCTCGAAGGAGCAGAACATGGACACCACGAAGGGGTTTCTCGGCGAAGGTGAGGATGTCCCGCTCCACGAAGGCCTGCTGGATCTGGTTCCTCAGGATGAGGTTCTGCTTGTTGATCTTCTTCATGGCGAAGCGCTGCTTGGTCTCCTTGTGGCGCACCAGGTACACGGCTCTGAGAGGAGAAGAAGGGAACTGTCACACAGAGCGCTGGCCTCAGATCAGTTATTATTACTGAGCTGTCAGGTGCAGAACTGGCCAGGAGGGTGTTAGATCTGTGGGTTTTAACACTAAACTTAGAGGGGGGGGTCAGTGTCCTATAATATCCATTCCAGTCGATTACGGAACTGAAGAGGAAATGCGAGAGGAGGATCCGGATGTGAATTCTAACTGCGGATCTTATTGAACCGCTGGAAGGTGCGGCGACGGAAATGGAGATGTGAAATTGATGTGTCCTGTCTGACGCGGACGCGAGATGATATCTCACCCATAGGCTCCGTTGCTGATGAGCTTGGTCATCTCGAAGTCTATTTCGCAGGGCTTCCGCCTGGACTGGAGCGACGCGCTGAGGCTGTGGGACTGGAGGGAGGAGAGGAGGGGGGAGGAGAGCAGGGGGGAGGAGAGCAGGGGGGAGGAGAGCAGGGGGGGAGGAGAGCAGGGGGGAGGAGAGGAGGGGGAGGGAGAGCAGGGGGGAGGAGAGCAGGGAGGAGGAGAGCAGGGGGGAGGAGAGGAGGGGGAGGAGAGCAGGGGGGAGGAGAGCAGGGAGGAGGAGAGCAGGGGGGAGGAGGAGAGAGGGGGAGGAGAGCAGGGGGGAGGAGAGCAGGGGGGAGGAGAGCATGGGGGAGGGAGGAGGGGAGGAGGAGAGCAGGGGGGGAGGAGAGCAGGGAGGAGGAGAGCAGGGGGGGAGGAGAGGAGGGGGGGAGGAGAGGAGGGGGGAGGAGAGGAGAGGAGGGGGGGAGGAGAGGAGGAGGGAGGAGAGCAGGGGGGGGGAGGAGAGAAGGGGGGAGGAGAGCAGGGGGGGAGGAGAGCAGGGTCGAGGAGAGCGGGAAAGGAGGAGAGCAGGGGGGAGGAGAGCAGGGGGGAGGAGAGCAGGGGGGAGGAGAGCAGGAGGGAGGAGAGCAGGGGGGAGGAGAGGAGGGGGGAGGAGAGGAGGGGGGAGGAGAGCAGGGGGAGGAGAGGAGCAGGGGGGAGGAGAGCAGGGGGGGAGGAGAGGAGGGGGGAGAGGAGAGGAGGGGGGAGGGAGAGCAGGGGGGAGGAGAGAAGGGAGGAGGAGAGCAGGGGGGAGGAGAGGAGGGGGAGGAGAGCAGGGGGGGAGGAGGAGCAGGGAGGAGGAGAGCAGGGGGGAGGAGAGGAGGGGGAGGAGAGCAGGGGGGAGGAGAGCAGGGGGGGAGAGAGAGCAGGGGGGAGGAGAGGAGGAGGAGGAGAGCAGGGGGGGGAGGAGAGCAGGGAGGAGGAGAGCAGGGGGGGAGGAGAGGAGGGGGGAGGAGAGGAGGGGGGGGAGGAGAGGAGAGGAGGGGGGAGGAGAGGAGGAGGGGAGGAGAGCGGGGGGGAGGAGAGCAGGGGGGAGGAGAGCAGGGGGAGGAGAGCAGGGGGGAGGAGAGCGGGAAAGGAGGAGAGCAGGGGGGAGGAGAGCAGGGGGGAGGAGAGAGCAGGGGGGAGGAGAGCAGGAGGGGAGGAGAGCAGGGGGGGAGGAGAGGAGGGGGGAGGAGAGGAGGGGGGAGGAGAGGCAGGGGGAGGAGAGCAGGGGGGAGGAGAGGAGGGGGGAGGAGAGCAGGGGGAGGAGAGCAGGGGGGAGGAGAGGAGGGGGGGAGGAGAGCAGGGGGGAGGAGAGCAGGGGGGAGGAGAGGAGGGGGGAGAGAGGAGGGGGGAGTTTGTGAGCACAGTGACGTCACAGCGACAGAGGAGACGCAGGAGCTGGACTGCGGCAATCTGCAGTTTTTCCTCAGATGTGTTTTTCTTGTCAGTAGCCTGACGGCTAGTCTCGGGTAAAAGCTTGTGGTACTCACAGAGTCGTCCGTCTCTGGGGTCTGGGCGATCCCGCTGTCGTAGCTGGTCAGCTGGGCTATTTCTACAAACGAAAGATAGACGTCATCGAGGTGAATTCTTCAAATATGTGACAGTTGAAATTTAGGTTGTGACAGTTTTTTGTTGTTGTGCTATTTAATAATAATAATAATTCATTTTATTTGTAACGCGCTCTTCATTCATAAGCATCTCAGAGTGCCATTTAGTTTAGGTAGGCCTTGTTCAAAAGAGCCATTTCAGTTTTGTGAACTCCTTTCCAACCACTTGGCCTGAATTTAGATGTGTTTCCACTTCCAGGCCTAAAGGGAGTAGACAGCACTAACTACACACATTAGCTTTACGCTTTAGCACTTAGAAACAGACGTCTGCTGACTGGAGACACTCGCAGGGAGAGACGCTGACTGCAAGGAATCCTAAACGAGAGCAAATGGGCTGGAAACCAGAAGTGGCAACACCGACACATGTTGGTTCAGCCATCTAGAAAACTGCAACTCCAGAACGACTCGGTGTGTGTTTGTGTGCGCGAGTCTGTTTATGTGTGTGTATGTGTGTGTGTGTGTGCGTGAGCTCCCATCAGTGATAGCAGAAGGTGGTATAACAGCAGCGTGGAGTCGGCCTCTCTGTGGAGACCCTGAACACATTTGCGATGCCGAGTAACAGCTGTCCATCCCTGGACGGGAGCTCCCGGGCCCTAAGGCGCTGGGCAGGATGAGCGGGGGGGAGACCCCCAGGGGAGGGGGGGGAGGTCTGATGAGGAGAGTGGTGTATGTGTGTGATTTTGTGGCGTTTGTGTGAGTGTGCATGTGTGCGTGTGTGCTCATGGTGTGTGTGTGAGTGTGTGTGTGTGTGTGTGTAGTGTGAGTGTGTGTGTAAGATAGTGTGTGGTGTGTGCATGCTGTGTGTGCGTGTGTATGAGAGTGTGTGTGAGTAGTGTGTGTGTGTGTTCTGGATCTCTCTCTCAGGTCTGTGGGGAGGCCATTCCTTTCTAATTAGTGCTAATGGATGTCTGAATCAGGAGGAGAGAGGGTCATTATGAGCAATCTGCTCCAAACAGCATGTTCCTCCACTCCTCTTTGTCTCAGACCCTTTTAAAACACAATACTGCTAAAGGTATTAGGAATCATTTGTACCAGGTGCCATTTAATTCAATGGTGGTGGGTGTAATACTCTGTACACTTTCAACCTGGTAAGAGGATAAAAAAATTGAGAGACAAGTGGTTTGATTTTCAGCTCTAGCAATGCTGTAAAATGGTTATGAGGGATTCTAATATCCAAAAGCCTTCATTAGACTTAACCAATTATCTACGTCTGACTTTTGTCTGTTATATCGAGAACTTTCATGAGGATTTCAGTGTGGAAAAAGTTAATTAAAATGTGATCAACGATGGCCAATCCCTCAACTCGACTTAGAAACACAATGAAGGAGCCCAATATAGACTGTGTTACATCTAGAACGCTTTTCAAAATGGTGGTTAAGTAGCTGCTGTCACACGGAATATCAGCATATCAATGGTGCAAACCAAGAGTTAACTACATCTGAATTTACAGGGGGTAATGATTCCGAAATGAATAGTAGCAGAATCATTTTTTAATATATTTTTGGGCAGTTTTCATGCTTATTGGATAGTCTGTAAGTGCAGTGTGACAGAAAAGCCATGGACAGAAAGGAACAGAACACATCCAGCGAAGGGCCAAGGCCGCCGGATTCGAACCCGGGCCGCTGCGCTGAGGCCTCAGCCTGCACGGTACGCACGCTCATCAATGAGGTTTTTAAACAGACAGCAAGCAGCAGAGGAGGTCTGGTGTGGGCAGCAGAGGAGGTCTGGTGTGGGCAGCAGAGGAGGTCTGGTGTCTTACCCTCCAGGGGGTCACGGGTCAGACCCAGCTGGCTGATGATGTAGCGGGGGGATGTCAGTCTTGATGCCCTGGCCCTCCTTGGCGTGGCCCTCGGCAGCCTCCAGAAGGTGGGTAGAACTCCTCTGGGTCAAACTCCTACACACACACAACACACACAACGTAAATTGATATAAGGAAGTGCTTGGTTTCACACGGTGTTGTGTATCTTGTTAGAGAAGCTCTCGAGATCTGATACATTGGTAGAGGTGAGGGAAGAATGCTCTCCCCGTCTCCCTCTCTCCCCCTGTCTCCCTCTCTCTCCCTCTCTCCCCGTCTCCCTCTCTCTCCCACCCTCCCCCTCTCTCTCCCCCTGTCTCCCTCCCTCTCTCCCTCTCGGGCCGAGCACCAGGACGAGACATACCAGGCATTCCAGCAGGCGGGCCGGCCGTGCGATGACGATGAGGATCTTCTTCACCAGCTCCTTGATGAAGGCCACGTCCTGGCTCTCATCAGACCTCTCCGTGGACTGGAGGGACACACACGGCCAAACACAACACACACCTTCAACATTTCACACGGGGCTGGGAGTAGGTCCAGGGCGTATGGGCTGAGGTCACAGCCCCTGATTACGTCACCCTTAAGATCCTGGTGCTCGTAATAAGCGTCACTTCATCGGTAATACGGCTTTTAAAAGATGCTTATTTACATTCACAAGTGTAATATCAATAGTAGGTATTTAGAATATTAGTAATGGCTACTCAGATAACTAATTAGTGAGTCGAACTCATGAGTAACGAAAACAACCCACCTCCTGGAAGAGCCTCTCCAGTTTGTCGGTGAGCTCGCAGAAGTAGCGCGAGGTGATGTGTCCCAGCCGGCTCTTCTCCAGGCAGTCTCTGGCCAGCTCGATGATCTGGTGGTGGGCGAAGCCCAGGACTCCGTCGGCCAGGGGGAGGACACTCTCCGGCGAGCTGCTCCGGATGATCTCCGTGATCCTCTCCTCCATCTGGGCCGTGGCCTGGGAGGGGGCGGAGGAGGAGGGGTGAACAGGTAAGGTACCTCCAAGCCACTAACCCGAACCACGGGACAGGATATATGGTTAAAACAGGTAGACCTCTGGGTCCTGACAGGACTCACCTTAGGGAAACGCTCCTTGTACACGTGGTTCATCATGATAATCTCATGGTCACAGCATGATGGGGATCTTCCGGGGCTGAAAATCAGGTACAATCTCTCCGGGTTAACATCAGTCATATGATGCATTATCTGAGTGATATACAGCAGGAAATCAGAGCTAAATGCTAACAGCTCTAAAGACGGTTCCACTGAGGGCGGGTGGTGACCTCTGACCCCCCCCCCTCCCCCCGTCCCCCCCCCCTCACCTGAGGCTGCGGGAGCGCGGCCGCATGGGCGTGACCCTCCTGCAGTCGTCCCCGGTGATGCTCTCCGTGCAGAAGTGCTTGGAGAGGAAGTGGAGCTCGTCGGGCGTGGGCTGGTAGGGCAGCTGGTGCAGCTTCTCCTGTGATGAACAGGACGACTGGAAATGAAATGAATATACATTGAACAAGAAAAGAAAAAGGAAAAGGAGGAAAAAGGGAAGATGTGCGCCTAACGCTTTTATTTCGGTTTTCGCTGTGAATCGTTGTTTTATGTATATCTTATTAAAATGCTTCTTTTATTTTATTTTTACAGAAAACAGCTATTTACATTTATATTCATGCATTTAGCAGACGCTTTCATCCAAAGCGACTTCCAAAAGAGAGCTTTACAAAAGTGCATAGGTCACTGATCATAACAACGAGATAGCCCCAAACATTGCGGGTAGCCAAAACATGTGAAAACTAAATAAGTCCCAAAGGGAAGAACCATAAGAGTATGTAGTTAAACAAGTTACAATTAAACAACATGAACCTCTAAAGTGCAAGGGTGTACCTGTGGAAAAAAGCAAGCAACAAAAATACTACATAGCTATTATTGTTGATACTTTGTTAAAATCACGAGTGGTCACAATTCCAATTCTATTATAAGTCTATCTTTAATTATTTAATATCATCCTTTATCTGTAATCTACATAATTAACAAATAAACCGTTTTGCAAAACGGTTTATCAAAAGCCTTTCTTTCCGTCATGCGAAAACCTTTCAACTTGATTGTGCTCACTGAAAACATGTCACGACAACAAATGCTGCAGCCTATCAGCTCGGCAGGTGCCTCTGGGCCAACTCCTGTCTCTCATTCTGAAGTGTGTGTGTCTGTGTGTGTGTGCTGGCTTTGTGTCAAGGCCATATTTACTTCCAAACAAATGTGCTACCCCCAGAAGCAGTTTGTGGTGGTCTGAGCCACACTGGGGTGGCAGGGGGGCAGGGGGGGCACTTCACAGGAGCATCTGTTCGGTGGCCTCTCCAGCGCTCCAGACTTAACAAAGCAAGGCTGCCATTGCCATTGGCTAACGACTAATGAGGAAGTCATCCAAGTGGGACTTTGAAATTCATGATATTTGACTTACAAATACGAATACATCTCTTTTTATAACGATATATTATACACACACACACAAACGTACTCAGTACATGTATATATTTTACAAGGACATAAAATATGATATCATACATACACGTTTTAATTAAGTGTTGTGACTGAACTATCCCTGGTTGCTAATGGTGTTGTGTAGTAGTGTGAGTCAGGGGTGTGTGTGTGGTAGTGTGAGAGTGGGAGTGAAGGGGCACGTACAGAGATGGTGGAGCTGGGTGTGTTGCTGCCATAGCCAGAGGAGGGGAGCGAGGCCAGGGACCAACGGCGTCCATCGGTCCTGAAAGACAACACAGACGGCACGGGCGTCAAGGCTACCGTTAGCGTAGCGGATCCACCGCGAGCGGCATGAAAACACGGCGGCCAATCACATTCTGATTCATTTAACGGACGCCTTTATCTGAAGCGACATTCAAGTGGTGGCATGTGACAAAGCAAGGCGGGAACTCAAGGATAGGAAGTGCGAACAGGAAGTCATTACGATGATAATGAGAACCAATGAATGACGTTCAGGGACTTCATTGGTATGGGAAGATCAAAACTTTTCAATGTTTGCTGAGGGGTGAACTCGGGGCAGTGTTAATCAACTTGGCTTTTCAAAACACACACCCCAAAAAAAAACGATTTCCAGTGGGTTGACTGGGTAAATAGTGACATCTGGTTTTGATTGCCAATCACACACACACACCAAGGACTCGGAACCTGTACTCGGAATCTTAACCAGAGCACAAGGATAAACATCAAAATGAACGATGAAAGGGGTTGGACGTATACAGTAGAGGTAAATACTGTTTAATACAGCAAGGACACACAGGACTACATGGATTTCGACATCTGAGATGTACAGTATGTCTGTGAGATTAATGGAATTTGAACTATTGATTCATGAGTAACATGATGGGCAAAAGGGTCCAATATTAATTTACCTGTCTGTTCTGTGGTAATGACTGTGAATCACAACAGCAAAAAACATGCAAATTAATCATATTATGTCGAGGTTTTAAAATCAATTATCGCTTAGGCTGTTGGTAAAAGCGATGACAAGCTGTTTAAAAATGCCAAACAGTCACTTTGAAAAGCCTTTGAGGACAAGCTGTAGAAGCCTACTTCTGATTTAAATTTTCATGAGACCTGTCAGAACATTTCTTTTTTCTTTTCTAAGCATCTACACTGGCCAACAGCTTCACACAATAAAAGCAGACAACTTCTCAAGAATAATTCCTCTTTAAAGTGACAAGGTTGGATGGTTTCTGAAGTTGCGAGGGGACTGAAAATCCACATTGTTCTTACCTGCGTGCAAACGAGAAGTGGGCAGAAGCACTGGGAGAGAAGTTTCTGGGGCTGTCTTGAGGACTTGTGCCTGAAACGCAAAAAAGACAACTCAATTATACACCCTTCTTTAAACAGCGTCTTCAAATGTGCGTTTTTCTTTGATCTTTCAGTCTAAACCGGCAAAAAACGAAGATTGTTTAATGGAACTCAACTGATTGAGCCACAAGACTAATGAAACAATGCAAGACATACTACTAATATTATTGATAATAGTAACTAAAGAGACTCCAGATCAACATTATGTATCCAAATTACGACCCAAAGTGGATATTTTTTGCCTAAACTGTGAATAATTCAGTTCCACCTCGGGTGTCAGTCACAGTAAAACAGTGTGAATCCACATATCTCCGGAGATCTCGTGGGACCAGGATGAAGATGAACATCTCAACAAAGACTATCTACTGTACCGTCTTCCAATGGAAGTATAGGCCCCACAAGCGAAAAGAAACTGAATATCAAACAAGTGAAATGTGTGATGCGACATCCACTACTTTGTGTTGAGGAACGTGGAGCTGCACCTGGTTCCCTGAGAGACAGTGTCGCTGCTTTTCAGATGGGTAAGATGTCGTAAGGGCCCCAGAACTGTCTGACAGGTAGATGAAGAGGATGCCATGTTGTCATGGCGACTCAAAGGACACGCGAGAGCAGTTTGGAAACACTCCGGTCTCCTTCTACATAAATAGAGCTGAAAGTGGAGCTGACTGAACACACCCTCAACGACAGTACAAACTACAAACCTGGGGTAACGGTGGAAAACGCCGCACAACCGTAAAGCGCAAATCAACCGTAAATGTAATGTCTAAGGTGGAAACATGACAGTTCCAGAAGGTTCTTAACGGGAGCTTAGTGGAGACTCGGAGATCTCCAGAGCGGCGACCTTAAGCATCCGCACTCAAAATGACTTCATCCCTCCACATCCCTCCTCCCCTTTCTCTTCATCCATATGCGCACCGTCCATTTATTACCCCGGACTCGTCCGTTAAGTGGGGATAGCTCCGGGCTGTTGAACGCATCAAACTGTGTGGATTTCCTGATAGGCCCCCAATTAGGCCTCGTGTTCCCTCGCCAGTGAGGTTAAAGCCGAGCCTTTCGTCCGATGTTAATTAGACATAATTAGCTCCATCGCCAACGGGGAGAGTAAACAGTTAATTAACCAAGGACAACGATGGCACCCCCCCGTGCCGATAAAGAGAGGAGCTTCGCCAAACCGGCTGGAACAATGGGTGGGAAACGTCTCATTAAGATGTTGATGAATGTCATCCGTTTTAATCGGAGCCACCGTGTCATTAAAAGGCAGACAGAGAGACACAAAGTAAATTGTGTGCTCTGGACCACAGCTGAGAAGGTTTTCGATTTTCAGACGCTCTCAAGAGAGGAACATCGCGTCAAAACTTGTGGACACATGCGGGTCTCTCCAGGACACGGGCTGGTCTCTCCAGGACGCGTACTTGTCTCTCCAGGCTCAAGTACGCTTGATCTTAACAAAGGAAAAGGCTTGTTGTTTAAGCTTCACCCAAACACGAAACTCAACCAGACCATTTACAGAATGAACACCTCTCTTCAGCAAACTTGTGTGGCAGTGCATTGTGGGCAAATCTCCCGTTGGCTATAAGAACGAACACATTCCACCAAAAATACAGATACAGCAGAATCCGCCGGACAAAATGTTCCTTTTCGACTCCCCCGTCACGTAGAAAAGCGACGCTCTTACCTAGAGTCCCCGCGTTTCGCCTGTGCCACAAAACCAAGTCTCCGCACAGCTCGGTCCACTCGTGAGTGTGGGAGCTGTGAGGGTTCATCCTGAGAGAGCTCCTGCAGCCAGGGGTTAACAGCACTGTCTGGCGTCTCTCTCCCCGGCCCTGTTATCGCTGCTCTGCGGAGCAGGAAACGAGACGCCCTGGGGTGAACGAGAGCGCCCCTCCCTCTGGCTCCCTCTGTGCACTTCCTTCCTGTGGGGGGCACTTCCGGGTGAGTTACAATGCAAAGCGCTGCCCTGCCGTGCCACTCTCCACGGACGCACGGCTCGCCGTTCTCACCAGAGAGAGGCGGGGCTGGCCTTGACAAAGAACACAACGCTGTCAACTCCCCCTTTTTCCTTTTTTATATCGATTTTTTGGGGGCATTGTTATGGTTTCTTTCCCAGACAGTTTGTAAGGGTAGTGTGACAGAAAAGCCAGGGAGAGAGAGAGAGAGAGAGAGAGAGAGAGAGAGAGAGAGAGAGAGAGAGAAAGAGAGAAGAGAGAGTGAGAAAGAGAGAGTGAGAAAGAGAGAGTGAGAACGAGAGAGAGATAGACAGAGGAGAAGACATGCAGCCATGGGCCCAGGCCAGACTCAAACCCAGGCCACACACATCCAGTGAGCTACTGTGGCACCCATACTCTTATTTTCTTACCTTTCCTTGCTGACTGTACAGCACAGCTCATCTGCTTTTGAGACCATGTAACTACCAATTCCAAGCAATTCTGTATCCAATAACTGGATCTGGGCCTCCTCTGTTACATAAGACTGGCGGACAGGCTAACGTTGGTGAAAAGAGGCCAGAGGTTATGAGCAGGAGACTGAACGGGACGTTGTGAAAAGCTAATGAGCTAATGAACACATTGCACTTCAGACAAGTGCTTTTCCAGACAACATCTTCATTTGCCAAAGACAATGAGGCCCTTTCAAGGCCCAGAGGACCGTGTGTTACAGACGAGCCGTCTTTGCGTGCGAGCACGACGAGATCTCTCGTTCACCGAGCCACTTCACGCACGCGTCCAAACAGAGGACTGTGCACGACACAGACACACACACACACACACAGTCTTACCTGTATGTGATGACAGGGGGGAGTGGGGGCGTGGCAGGGCTGAAGATTGACCGCTTCCGATTAGGCTTTTTCGGTTGCTTGTCCTGCAGCTGTGGAAGCACAGGTAAGGCGTCAGGTTAAGACAGGACGGCTCAGTCACACAGTTCCATCATTTGTACATTTCCTGCTACTTTTGAAGTTATAAACAAACTCAGTTATTCCACATCAATCAAATCTAAAATGTATTTGTATAGCCCTTTTTACAAGCATGTCACAGAGGGCTTCACATACGGACATAGAAACAGCCCCTCAACCAACCCTAAACCCTCAAGGAAGACAAGAGAAAACTCCCAGAAAAACTACGGCAGGAGAATTTTTTTTTGAAGAAACCTTGGGAGGAGCAATTCAGTGAGGGATCCCCCATATCTAGTGTTTCTATGATCCCAAATCAGCATTTCTTTACAGGTTTTGTACGTAATCAAACCTGTGCCCCCTGGAGCCAGGGAGCAGAATAACACAGTAGCTAACTCTCTCAAACACACACTACTGAGCAGAGCCACCAGACTGTCGAAGTAACCTATTCATAATAATAGCAGCCCTCATTAAAGGCCTCTGGTTGGCTGCGGATGAACCAGGTCTCTGGACCATTAAACACAGTGGACGCCTGCTTTGATAAAAACTAGGCACAAAATATTAGGAGAAAAACACACAAATTACAGACAGCGAGGTAGCTAGCAGGGATTCATTCCCTGCATGATCCGGGAATGTAAAACACTTTGGAAAGTTCACACAGTAGGTTGTGTTCCACCTACAACAGTACAGAACAGTCGAGTAGCAAGGTAGCATCCCGCAAAGCCACAAATCTGAAAGTTTGTCCGACGTGCCCAATAATAAACACATTTATGTATTATTGTTCGATTCCACCCACATACCGTGTTCTATGCCTTTTCCATAACCTGTACCATTTAGTGCTTCCGGGAAACGGCGTCCCGTTCCCCATCGCATGTTGAGTATGTCTCCCTGGTGGTGGACGGCAGCCCAGGTAGACCTCCAGCTCTCTGGTGCTCAGTATATACACACAGCACAAGTTCCCTCTCTGTCCTACACACAGATCACTGTCCAGCTCCACAGTCCTACACACAGATCCCAGCCCTGTCCAGCTCCACACAGCTCCTACACACAGATCCCAGCCCTGTCCAGCTCCACAGTCCTACACACAGATCCCAGCCCTGTCCAGCTCCACACAGTCCTACACACAGATCCCTGTCCAGCTCCACACAGCCTCCTTCAGTGGATCTGAAGGACAGACACGGCAGCCGTCTAATGACACGCTTACTGCTGACGCCTCAGATCCTCTTAACCAGCAGGCTTAGAGGAGACCCGGCACCCGCTCTGACAAGGCAGAACACAGAGAGACCTGGGCCTGAGTATGTTTGGAGAGAGAAAAAACTGCTCGAGACTTTGATGATGTTTGTGTGTAAGTGTGTAGACGTTTTTGTGCCCGGCGTGGTAGACGTCTGGCATTGTTTCTGCGAATCTTTTCCTGTGTCATTTGGTCGACTGCCATGTTGTGATTCAAACACTAATGACTCACGGATCTGTCTAATCTGTGGAAAAGTACGGCATTATCGCAGCGGGAAAAAAAGGAACACACACCCAAAACCCTGCAGTATGATTCCCAAACGGCATGAGTCTGGAAATTCCTGAGAATAAAAAAAAACGAAAAAAAAACGACTGCAAGGTCAGACCTCAATGACATAAGTTACATAACCTGCACTAAGAGGCCCTGCCACTTCACACGGGGTGTTAAGCTGGTATTGTGGCACATCTCATCCAGCGTAGGCACAGACACATCCCCGCCGTCCAGCATGAGCACTCACCTCAGACCAGGAGCTAAGCGCAGTGTGCTGCATGGCTAGAGGACAGATGGACAGATTGCCTCCTCACAGCCAAACACACTACAGTAGCAGAGGGGCTGTTAGTGTGTGTGTGTGTGTGTGTGTGTGTGTGTGGGGGGGGGTGTGGGGGGGTGGGAAATAGACAAAGAAAAGATGGGTGTAGATAAAAATATAGAAAGACAAACAATGAGAGAGAGAGAGAGGGAGAGAGAGAGAGAGAGAGAGAGAGAGAGAGAGAGAGAGAGAGTGAGAGAGAGAGAGTGAGAGATAGATGGAGATAAGATAGAGAGAGAGTGAGAAGATAGAGAGAGTGAGTGAGAAAGAGAGAGAGAGACAGAGAGACAGAGAGAGAGAGGTTGAGTGAGTGAGTCTGGAGAGGCAGCTGCTACAGGTGTCATGACGCGCTGATCTTAATGCAGCCACGATGAAGAGACTCTGTTACGTGACAAGTCACAGCCTCCCGTGCGGCTCCGCTCTACGCTTCACCCCTACGGTGCCAAATAACACTCATCATTTCACAGCGTTTTCAGCGGTAGAACAGAGGAACTGGAACCCAGCGACCCCTGTTGTCATGGCTGCGAGAGAGCACTACAGTTCAGGCTCAGTCCTGCTAAGATGCCTGCTTCACTCTGAAAGCCTGAACTACCGGCTCACAACGACTAGTAATGTGAACTGACCTACGAGCTGCACGTGTTGACTATCTACAAATTGGCATGAGAAGAGCTCATTATAAATAAAATGTCTTATTATTATTCTTATTATGATGATGAGAGTCAGGAAGGCCACTCCTCCCGTCCTGCTGGTTGAAACACGGCCAAATGATGCGTCGCACTGAAGGGAAGCTGGTGGACTGAGTTTGCATTCTGGGTGAGTCGGTGACCATATGTTGCCGGGAGCGAAATCCCACATCCAGCACGCGACAAAAGAGGGAGGGGCTTGTGTGATGCGCTGCTAGATGAGACGGACTCATCCGTCCACATAGGAGACGGTTGTTTACGCGGCGTGAACGCGGCCATGCATAGTACATAGCCCGCTCTGTACAGACAGTTCCAGACCATAAATCACATTACAGGGATGTTAATCGATCCCAGAACTGCTCTAACGGATCGCACGTGTGTTCACAGAGGGCATGCAGGACGTCTTGTATTGAGCAGGAAGGGAAAGAAACGTCCACTGCAGACAAACAACAAGGGCACAGCGGACTCTTACGCAACGGAGGGTCTCCGCGTTGCGCAATCAACGTTGAGGAATTTCGAAATGCAAAATCGTGATCTGGAATTCCAACTAAACAGATTTAGGCCCAGTCTTTTTAACCCCCCCCACCCCAATGTTAATTTAGTTGAATTGTTTTGACGTAACCACTTCCACCACAGTCCTTGTTATCAGTAATGAAATGTCATCCACATATCTACCGTCTTAAATTTCTCTTAAGCTTCTTAAGATTAAAGAAACAGTCCCCAGAACCGTTTTTTCTTCTAAACCCACATTCGGCGAAATCCATCCAGGGATTCGCTCCTCAAGTGAAGTCAAGACTGTGAGCTAGTGAGTTGACCAGGTGTGTTTCCAAGGCTACGATGACACACTCAGTTCGGTACACTGAGGAAGTGAGTAATGTACGATCACAGGTGCTCAGTCAGAGAGGATCACAGTCTCAGATCAGACTATTTATACCTGCCCACAGTACTTCAGGATTAAGATTGGGCAAGGCCACACTTCTCTCTCCACTCCGCTCTCTCAGTCACACTCTCCGCGGCCTCGTTTCAGACCCATAAAAGTGCTCAGAGAACATACCGTAGCACAGCAACAATACCAGGCAGTTTGAACGAGACACAGAATTGATCTCTCTTCCCCCCCTCCCTCTCTCTCTTTCCCCCTCCCTCTCTCTCTCTCTTTACCCCCCTCCCCTCTCTCTCTTTCCCCCTCCTTCACCCCTCTCCCCCCCCCCTCTCTCTCTCTCCCTCTCTCTCTCTCTGTTTCTCTCTTTTTCCCTCTCTCTCTCTCTCTCTCCCTCCTTTACCTATACGAGGCCTGGCAGAACTAGATTTCTCCAGCTCGGGGGCTGTGACAAGCAGGCAGATGAGCCCCCGGGCTGGGGCAGGAGTGGGGCAGGAGTGGAGCCTCTGGGCAGGGGAGCCCGGTGTGATTGTCTAAGCAGACCCTCAAGAGGGGATGAAGGGGACCTGGGTAGGGATGATAGGGAGAAAGTAGGCCAGCGCCAGTGTGCCGTACTGCGGATGGGAGAGATTCCTGGACGGGCTCCATGCTACGGTACACACTTTCCTCAGTCGATATGCGAAAGCCCTTCGCCTCATCGAAGGCATTGTTGAAATGAATCTGCTCTCGACAACCAGATGACAGACACTCTTCGAGGGGCTAAAGTGAACGGCGTGTGTATAAACATTTGAAGATGGAGGAGCCTGGTTTGAACCAAAACTGAATCGTGAGTCGATCTGGCCCTGCCGTTTCCGTTTGTCTGAGATGCTTTGTGTTCATCCAGAGACGTGGTGATATAAAACAGTGCTTGATCTTTTACTCCTCTCCATAAAATCTTTTAGTGTCTTGCTTTATGGCTTCACACTCTCCCATGCTCGGTTAAGGCTTCAGAAATATATTTAACAGCACTTTCCACGAAAACAAATGCAAAGTCCGGTGACCCGCTACGCCGGCAGCAAGCAAATCTCCTTCTTCCGTCTTTAAATACACCTTCTTCGTCACTGGTGAGCTGACGTAAGCCCGATGTCATAAACCTCATCTACAATCAGGCAAAGTCTCTCTCTATTTCACGCATTCTCTCTCTTCCATCCCCCCCCTCCTCCCTCTCCCTGAGTCGGCAATGTTTTCAACATTTCTGCACAACAAGGCTTCAGCGCGGGTCTGCTCTCGGGCATTAGGGGATTCAACTGTCAAAGCTTGTCTGTAGCGTTTAACTGTACAGATGTGTTGCGTAATCATAATAAAATCGTGTAAAGGACTGCAACCTCTACACCTATAATGCTGCATGTTCCATGGGAGCGTGGAGGCCCTAATCCAAGTCCATCCCGGTTCGGTACAGGGGGCCTCCGGTCCCACGTGTCCCACCCTGACCCACCCTGCCCCACCCCCCCATCCACCCTGCCCCCCCTGTCTCAGCTACAACGACACCCATCCACCCTGCCCACCCTTACCACCCTGCCCCACCCATCACCCATCACCCTGCCACACCCTGCCCACCTGCCCCACCCTGCCAACCCTGCCCCACCTATCACCCTGCCCCACCCACCCACCCATCCACCCTGCCCCACCCTGCCCCTGTCTCAGCTACAACGACACCCATCCAACCACTTGTCTGATGACTTCAAAGTCTGACAGGAGTCACCCGAGAGATGACCAGACCTTACGTAGTCTAGGTAACCTCGCCGCGTCAGTCTACATTGACTGCGTTCGCTGTGTTTGAATGTCTCTGTTTTCGAGGAGACACGGGGACGTTTTCATTCTGATACCCTGGTGGATTCCATATGACAGTAATAGATTACAAACTGGAACTGTATGTCCTAAAAATTCAGAGTGAATTTCTATTTGATATTAAGCTCCTCTCTGCGCTATAAAATAGGTCAGGCCATGGATTAAACTCAGCTGGAGAGACTGGACCCATAGAAAGGACTACAATGAACTGGTACAGATAATATGCAACTCAAACCTATCCAGTAACTAGCGGCACTGCTGAACGAAAGTTCACAAAAGGCCATTGAATACATTAAAACTCGTTTCTCTCTCAGCATTACATCACAGGAACACAAGATAAACAGACATAGTCACAGACAACTACCCAATCAGCGGGCGCTGTTTTCCTACCAGAATTCGAGGGAAATGGGCTAATCAGAGGGTATTGTTGGTAAACCTCCATTGTATAAAGTCCAGGACTTCAAAGATACAGCCTCGATAGCAATCAGAAACTAGCCCAACAGTGGAACTCACAAAGCCAATCACACAATAGGGAAGCAACACCCATCTGACCGTTTGGCGGTCGAACGTCATCACACGACCCCAAACGCAACCCAATCCCTCTCTACTCTGCCGGGCCAGGAGCCCGTCTCGCACGTCTTCAGGGTTTCCGGAAGGTTCTTTTTACCTTTTAGAGCGCCGGAGTCGGGCTCCATTGAGAAAGCGCGGCATGTCAAAGTTGGAGAACGCCAGCCACGGGCTGGACTCGGCCATGACGTCCAAGTCCTGCCAGCCCCCGCAGAGGGGCAGGTGGAGGTGGGGTCTCAGAAGTCCCGGAGACGAGAAGCGACGAGCGTCGGCGACGGGGGACCGCAAGCGGCCGCCGCAGTCCCGACAAGCGCTCCGGAAACAGCCGGCCCTATCCGCCGCCGTCGTCGCAGCCTCCCGCTCGCCCTGCTGTTCCGGAACAAACTTAATCTGCCCGGGAACATCTGCAGCCAGCTGCGGCATAAACCCTCCTTGTCGGAAGCGGACGACGACGCGTTCCTTCGCTCTCCTTTCGAATCCGAAACCCCAAAAAAAGTACTCCGGGGAGGATGTTGTAATCTTCTAACGCGTCTCCAGAAGCGAGTGCGTATCACAGACTCTCCGGTTTGGGATGTGACACTTTAGAACAGCTGACTTCTTTTTTTTTCGCGGGGAGGGATTTGTCCCTGCTGTGCCTCTGTGCCGTCTCTTATCCCATATACACTCGAGCCGGCTCCCTGTGCTCCCTATCATGTAACAGGCATCTACCACTTCACATCCCGAGCGCGGGGGGGGGTGGAGGGGGAGGGAGAGGAGCTGCATCATCGTCAGGCGCTGCCGTGTTCACAGCTCCCTCAGTCTGGCACCCCTCCATAAGCCCTTCGGGTCAGCGTGTTAGGCGTGTCCTATTCCCCCAAAAAATTGCAAGATTTTGTGCTTTTCCGCCGACGTCCTCCGTTGACATGTACAGCCTCGGGGGCCCCCTCTCATCTCCTCTCCCTCTCTCTCTCTCTGTCTCTCTCTGTGTCTCTCTGTCTCTCTCCCTCTCTCATCTCCGGGCTCCGAGCAGCCACACCTCCCTGTCCCTTTGATGTGACGTGTCTCGCTGACTAACCCACAGGCAGGTAAGAGGAAAAACACAGCTGTAATTCTGTTTATTATTATGACCTCATATCCAAGCTTCGGACAGTTTCAAACCGTTTCGGAGATAGTCGAAGATAAGACGTAGACGGCCTACTCAGGAACAGTACCTGGGGACAGACTCCTACTCCCTGATCTGACCTGCCGTTAAGCCAAGTGGACTTTAGGAAACGGTGGTACAGACCAGCGTACGAGTAAGCAAGTCTCACACAGGGCTACAGCAGAACTAGGTTTTAAAGATACACAGTCGGCAGTTGGTCGTTGAATGCGTCTGAGCGAGCCGGTGTGTGTGTGTGAAATCGGGGAGGGGGGCGGGCAGGGCAAGCATGCAGCCACATGCTCCCAGAGCAGATTCCGCGGCGGGGAGTAAACAGTGATCTCAGCGAGACCTCGGAGCTCGATCCGACACACGGAGGGGGGGGGGAAGGATCCGATCATGGGACCGGGGACGTCGATGACCCGGCCCCCGAGCCCCACTCCAGATCAGGGAGCAGAGTCCTGCTGGGTTGATAAACCCGCCTGGCCCTGTGGTGCTCCTCGAGCTGCCTGGACGCTGACCTTGTTATCATCCTCGCTCGTGACCAGAGATAACGACGGTTGCTTTCAGGCAGCTCAGCGCTGACGTCAGGTAGCCAGCCTCGAACTCCAGTCCCAGCGGGCCGGGCCGCGACAGCCCCTCGCTCTAATTATGGCTCTGCTCTGCTTCTCTGTTCCACATAAGAAAAGGTTGATTTAAAAAACACGCTAACCGGTTTTGGTTAGACGAAGATGTTGTGTGACAAAGTCGGACGACTTTCGGCTAAAGAGGATGCGGGATGTGGACACAGAGAAGGGCGCTCGCGTCTCGTCTCAGAGTGCTGAGTAATCTGTCTGCTGGACGAGGACACGAGTAACATCTCGCCATATCTACTAGATTTACTGTCGTTCTTGTGAGGGGGAACTGCCAAACCGACGAGATAAAGAAAGAGTTTGAATACGAGGCTTCACCAGACACGGTTCATATACAACAAAAACATAATACCACTGTGGCTTAATATTTCGAGGGCAAATTAGAATTCTGAGCGGCGCAGCAATTAGCAGAGTACGCTAATCTCTTATAATGCTCTAAATCCTGATTAAACTTCACCATGTTCTCTGGAAATCACTGTGAAACACTATTGTTCTGACGGGAGATATCATGTACGGGCGATGACACTGACACTGAACACTTGACTTCAAAGACCCCGGCCACGGCGGTGGATAGCTCGGCGGTTAAGCACGTCTGTTCGGCCTGCTCAGCGTCAAATCCAGGAGCCATCTGGAGAAGCGATTAGGAAGGCCATCGGACTAAACACACAAATTCATTTCAAACGGGTGAGAGAGCGAGCAGACGAGAGAGACGGGTGTGTTGGCGTTCGTATCGCCATGAATGGGTGTCTACTGAGACACGGGCCTCGAGTGAGCGTGGCGGTGATTCACTTGACTGTTCGCCAGCCAGACTGCCGGTACGAGGCGGGCGGAGAAGAGGACCTTCAGAGACAACATGAGGGGGAGTCGGGAGGCGCTCATTGATAAATGCCACGCAGACTTCGCGCCGTGTTTTCGGCCGAAAATAACCGTTTTTTTCAAACAACGAGCGGCACCGCATTGGCAGACATCACAACATCACACTCCAACAGATACACATCTCGAAAAAGACAAATATTTAATCCGTCGTCATTACGCACACGCATGAGTAGGCCGAGACGAATATGAATAAGCATGAGGCCCGATGAATAAATACCCATCCCCTTTTGATCATCAAACTAACCAATCAAATCATGCAAGACGCATGTTTTGGGGACATAGTCCCCTCCTCCTATTGTCCTGACGCTCACATACACTCCACTCACAGACCCGTGGCGGTAGAACAGCGATTATGTAAACATTAACTAAAGCGAAACCCTTGTGCGACAAAAGGGGCTTGGGCTCGATGACCCATTTGAATAGTGGAGAGAGCGGGAGCTCCTGGGAACAAAGCGAGATCGAGATGGGCTCGGCAGGCGACACATCAAGAGACAGTGGAGAGGACAGGGTGACCTGCTCACTCAGACATCATTAGTGAGCACAGCAGAGGACTCTGGGAGGGAGGGAGCCAGAGAGAGAGAGTGGGAGAGAGAGGGAGGGAGAGAGAGGGAGAGAGAGGGAGGGAGCCAGAGAGAGAGAGTGGGAGAGAGAGAGGGAGGGAGCCAGAGAGAGAGAGTGAGGGAGAGAGAGAGAGAGAGAGAGTGGGAGAGAGAGAGAGAGAGTGGGAGAGAGAGAGGGAGAGCCAGAGAGAGAGAGAGTGGGGGAGAGAGAGGGAGGGAGAGAGCCAGAGTGGGAGAGAGAGAGGGAGGGAGAGAGCCAGAGAGAGAGAGAGGAAGAGGGAGCCAGAGGGAGAGAGAGTGGGAGAGAGAAAGGGAGGGAGAGAGCCAGAGAGAGAGAGTGTGGGAGAGAGAGAGTAAGAGGGAGCCAGAGTGAGAGAGAGAGAGTGGGGGAGAGAGCCAGAGAGAGAGAGGAAGAGGGAGCCAGAGGGAGAGAAAAAGAAAGAGAGCCGGAGAGAGAGCCATTGAGAGAGAGAGAGAGAGAGAGAGAGAGAGAGAGAGAGAGACAGAGCCAGAGAGAGAGAGGGAGAGAGAGAAAAAGAGCGAGAGGAAGCCAGAGAGAGAGAGAACACCACTCACTCAGGGAACCAGCCGGGTTCCTAATCCTCACAACACTCCCCGCCCCCTTCAGATGAAATGGTTTCCCTTTCTAAAATGCGGACAGGCATGGGCTACAAGCCCAGCGTCTAACATTTATATATCACAATTAAAAGGAGAACAAGCGCTGCGGTCTCGATATAAAGTCTTTACAAAATCAGAAGCTGCAATAACCCAGATTGCTTCAGTCCAACATTGGAACCCGAAAAATGGTGTTACACTGATTATCTTCCCTTGTCAGAAGGATCAATCTCGCCAGGTTCCAGACAGATTCAGACCATCCTCGACTTTGAAGTACTCCCTCAAATCCTACTTGGCACTTGAAAGAGGACTATAAACCAGACCACCGAAAAGAGAAGGGGGAGATGGGGTTGACGCTAAGAACATTATATAGGCACTGTGTCCTCCTCCTTCCTCAAACACACTGGAGAACCAGAGGAGGTGGAAATGAAAACCCCCCTGGTGTATCCCTACAGTATAATACGCCTGAGAAACGAATGAATGCGCACACACACACACACCAACACACACACACACACACCAACACACACACACACACACACACACCAACACACACACACACACACACACACCAACACACACACCAACACACACACACCAACACACACACACACAAAACAAAAAAACGTCCACAATCCTCACAGACTGGATTGGTGTCGGGGTTTTCCTCAGATCCTCCAAACAAAATGTCCATGGTGGACGAGCGCGGCGCTTACCTCCAGAAGTGGAAGGCGTTGCAGCGGGCTGCAGGGGACTGCAGGGGCTGGTGGGAGTCGGGCTCAAGCTTCGGGGAGTGAGGCTGGAAGTCAGAGTGAGCTGGGGTGAGCAGGGTGGGGGGTGGGGTCCGGTACAACAGAGGTTTCACCACAAGTACACAAGGCCTCTCGCACAGTGGGAGACCTGGGACTGATGTATACACACACACACACACACACAGACAGGTACCCTGCTCTGCTTGCTGATACACGTTATACACACACAGGAAGTGTGTATGGTTGAGGACACCCTTTGAAATGAATCAAAATGGTGGTTTTTGAGAAGAGGGTTACCAAGGCACTTGTGTGTGTGTGTGTGTCTGTGTTTCACTCTCTCTAGGTCTTCTTATGGTGTCTCTCTGAGGGAGAACTTGTTATGTTTTCTAAAGCTCTCTCTGTGTCTCTCTGAGGGAGAACTTGTTATGTTTTCTAAAGCTCTCTCTGTGTCTCTCTGAGGGAGAACTTGTTCTGTTTTCTAAAGCTCTCTTTGTGGCGACGGAGGAGAAACAGGTGCGTCGTGTCCCCTTTGTCATTGTTGCCGTTTTGCGGATTGTGAAGGTGCAATTACTGCATGTGCTCGTCTACTTCTCCATCTGAGGCAAAGAAGAAGAAGCCGACTTCAAACAACACATGACCTCATCTCTAACGGGGGGAGGGGCCTCACTGCCTCATTGATTAAAAAGCTACTGTCTATAACTATCTTTAATTGGAATATTGATACATGACATGACGGTTAAATGCTATATTATAATCGCACTGCACCCGTATCCGTCAGTCAAATCTAATTTGTTTAAAACGCAAACTCAATCACGTATGAAAACAATAAGACGCCTCGAACCAAATCGAGCAACAGTATGCAGTGTCTAACTGACAAACACCCATGCCCTCGCAGTATGGAGAAACCCTGAACAAGTGCCTTGGTAAAACATGAGGAAACCTCCCTGACCATTCTGGCAGGTTGTTTTCCTGAGGGTTAATCCCTCCGACGCTCGTTAAGCGTGCAGGGAAGTAAACACAGCCTTCTCTGTTTCTCACCCAACAGATGACTGCGATTAAAGCAGCCAAGCTCTGTTGCTCAACATAAACATAAGGCCCTTTTTACTGAGGCCATTTTATTGCCCCTTTGCCTGACTGAGAAACTGCCTGCCAGTTGATCTGTCAAAATGATTCAGAGGTGTGTCAGTATCTGTGTCGGAGCGTGTGTGTGTGTGTGTGTGTGTGTGTCAACCAAAACAAACAGGAAGGTCGAGCAGCTGCGTCAGTCCTTAGCTTGACACACACACACACACACACACACACACACACAGACTCACAAACACACAGACTCACACACACCCACAACCATTCATTCATACAATACATACAAACATATACATCCAATAATCTCAGCCAGGAGCTGGAGCTCGCAGCAGACACGGCTACCGCGGCGACACGGCTACCGTGGCGACGCTGCGTAAACGCTCAGCGAGCGGGAGCGACGATATCAAAAAGGTGCAGCGGAGACAAAACGACACAGCAGAGCTGCCTCTGCGGCTAGTTTAGATATAAGAGGGAGAGGGAGAGAGGGGAAAATACTCACTCTAACGTCAGCCCCGGAATTCTCAGTCGCTCCCGCTGGGCTTTCATGGCTGATCTGCACTCGCCCGCTCTATTGTGCACATGATATATTCACACTGCCAGTCTCCCCCCCCTTTTACTGACAAAGAGCCAGACTCAGCCACCATAGAGGAACGTAGCTAACAATCTCTCTCTCTCTCTGCTCTCTCTCTTGCTCTCTCTCCCTCTCTTTCCAGAAAAAGGGGGGGGAGGAGGAGAGGGAAAAGAAGAAATGGGGGAAACACGGCACTTGTTTTGGGTTTTTCCACGTTCCACCTTGAGGCTGTCAGACCCGATCCGTCAAACGCCTGCAGAGAGAGGGGGGTGAGAGCGAGAGAGGCAGGACAACACTGCGACCCCAACCCCCTCTCTTTCCCCCTCCCCTAACACACGCCCCCTTCTCCTCCACAAAACACACACACGCACGCACGCCCCAGTCCCCTCCTCCTCCCCGCTCTGCAGGCTGCCGATTGGCTGCGTCCACACGGCAGCGAATGGATTCTGCACGCCTGTCCGTCTCTCTCCATCATGTCACCTTGACTGGTCCTGACAGCAGAGCAGGGCAGCAACGCACGACGCAAGCCGTGTCACCGCGAGGCTGACGTCATCCCCGGCATCTCCCCCCTCCTCCTCCTCCTCCTCCTCCCCCACAACACACTGCAGCATCTCCTCCTCGCTTCCTCCTCTCCATCAACCCCACATGACCGGGGACTTCCGGAGGTAAGGTTACTCCGAGAGCCCCAGATCCACCAGAAAACAGATCATTTCTTTACGGGGCTGAGGAAAAAGGATTCGGCCGATGAAAAAGGGGTTTCTCTGGAACGAGGTTAGCGGAGCGTTGATGGTATTGGAGGGCTGAGGGGGCTGAAGCCCAGGGGGCAGATAAAGGATGATGAGGCCACGGACCTTCCCACGCCCCCCCGCGGTGCTTCTGGACCCCCTCCGGGGCCGGTGCTTACAACATCAATAACACGCGCTCCGACACGCGTTCCCTCTGACCCGCTGTTGTGGACGTCGTATCTTGAAATAATCAAGACAGTAGGCTCGGCTAAGCCAATGGGCAGGACCACGGACAGTGTTGAGGTTTACGTGCCGAGGTGTTACGGGGGAGTGCATTTGTTTTGAGAAGCGAAACGCAGGTTTGGTCCCAGCAACTCACCTCAACCATCGAAATTTACACGGTTGTAAAAACGGCGAATAAAAACAAATTGAACATAACGCTCGGTCAAAACTGCAGTGAAGACGCTTAGGAGAATTTAAGGTAGACTGCTTCAAAGGAAGCTTCCGTAGCGTAACTGAGACAGATCTCGTACAGTAGTTAGGACTGGATTCAAGCAGCTCTCAAGGGACATAAGCAGCCTCATCACATGATACAGTCTCCTGTCTGCCTTGTGGCACACCTATTAATTGTTTATCACCATGAAGCTCAAGGAACAAAAGCACTAACGTAAATGACAGAGAGCACTGAATCAGCATATCCCCCAGTGTAGCAGGAAGACACAAACTGAGGACAGAGGGATGGTATGATCCTGGAGAGGAACTAGGATAGGCAGAGACTGGCTGGCTGGCCTCAGACCAGCAACCATAACCGCTCATTCATACCTCTCTGTTTCTCTCAACCACAGCAACACTTACTCACACACACAAACAATCTGGTTCATTCATAGTTTGAAAAAAAGCCCCTCTTCGGTGCTCTCCAAAATAGTTGTTTGGGCATTTTTGCTAACTCATCTTATAGGCTTTGCCAACTTGCATTTCGCATATTTTTGATAGAACATCTATAGATTTCTAAAAGAGAGATAAATCAATTAGACATGAGATTTGACAGGGGGAAAACACGTGTTTTCCTGGCAGCTTGCGTTGGGAGGATTCCTTGCATTAGCTACAGTTCAATCAACCCGATGAACTCCACCGAACACAAATCTGTTTTTCTGTTGTCAAACAGTGACCCGATTGTCCTCCTGTGCTGATGAACCTCTCCCTTGTTAGAAGTTCTCGCTGTGTTCTAGACATCGTCAACACAACCCACACACACACACACACATCCATCACGGAGGGGAGAGCCACGTGTCACACCGGACTGCTCATGAATCACAGACGCACACGCCCCAACAGCAGTTATCGAAAACGCCATTCGTCAAAAACGGAGATACGATGCAACAACGCGTGCATCGATAAACCGTTTTGCAAAATACGGCGCGATTCTCAGCCAACTCAGAAAGAGTACAAAGACGGAACTGGCGTGTGGCCCAAGACAGGCTTCTGGTTGACTGCACCCCTAGTTGGTCTTTTGAATTGTACCTTTTATAAATAGGTGTTGATGCCCTATATTTTTGCAGAAAAGAACAAACAAAAGAATTGCTGCCCCGGAATACAAAGGGCTGCTGAGAGACAAGAGAAGCCTCAAATATTTGTAACGCAACAGTCAACATGATCTTGCTTAGCAGTGTTTTATTGAGGCTAGTAGGAAACTAGGCTACAGGCCAAAGAACAGACCTTATCTGATAAGGCTGTTAGGTGTGCTTGGGTGGTTACTGGGTTGGACTGTGCAGAGCAATACTGATTCAACTGTGAAACTAGCTCAACCGGTAGGGGCGCTATTTCTGCTGAATCATGTCAAGGCTATCAAAACAAATTGCCCAGAGGCAAACCTAGCTAGCCACAGTGGAAACTTGATAATACCACGTAAATAACAGATGTGTCTATTCAAAGTGCTACTCAACCGACTTAAATCGAACGCGTTATTGTTTAGGGAAAACAGGTTTAAATATCCTCACAGTTGAAATGTACACTGCCTTTTAGCAACACTACTGTTCTGACTATTTACTTGAATTGAAGCAGCTAGTAAGCCTTTAAGTCATTAAGGTCAGCCTATAAATATCCAATGTCCATAAAACACTAAGTATCAAAGCCTCAGTATCGAGCTTACTAAGATATTCACCCCTTCACTACTACAAAATGGTCTGACAAACCACTTAAATCAATCTGTGGTCTAATTTTGACCAAAATACAGATTATTTTTTTTACCAGCACCAAAAACTGATACTAATGTGATTTCTTAATATAATATAATGACGAAAGTGAGAGGAGAGAGTTGGAAATGGAAGTGTGCCACAAATGAGGGTCCCCTGGCATCCATGAGTGGGTCGTTCCTATCTGTGAACCCTGCTGAGCTGTCAGGTGTCACACTGAAACACTTCCCCCCTCCTCACTGACCACAGGTGTCACACTGAAACACTTCCCCCCCTCCTCACTGACCACAGGTGTCACACTGAAACACTTCCCCCCTCCTCACTGACCATGCACGACCATCTGAGGGAGAAGCAGGCAACACCGAACATCAACAAGGCAGAGACGTCAACAAAGTAGTCCATCTGATCTGAGAGTCAGGTGGCTGAGCGGTTAGGGAATGGGGCTAGTAATCTGAAGGTTGCCAGTTCGATTCCCGGCCCAGCGAAGTCACGTTGTGTCCTTGGGCAAAGCACTTCACCCTACTTGCCTCGGGGGAGGAAAGTCCCTGTACTTACTGTAAGTCGCTCTGGATAAGAGCGTCTGCTAAATGATGAAATGTGATCTGGACACACGGAGTGAGGATGAGCTTGGCACGCACACACCAAGGATTAGCCTGGAACCAACATCCCCAACAGGTCTGAGGTGTTACTCTTTAATACCTCCCCGTGTGTTGCTGGTAAAACACACCCGAGTAGAGGGGCAGCCTGTCTGCAGTGATGTCATCCTCTCGAATCGGTGTTGCATTAAACATGTTCCAAGCCAGGCTCATGCACCATCAACCCTGCCGAGGGCCACTCAATCAGTACGCAAGGGGCGCCTTCGCCAAATGAGTTTTTTTAAATTCTTGTTAATAAAGAGCACATAATGTGCACCAAAGCATGGCGCTGAACATTTATTAGCCACAGTTATATGAAAAAACATCAACAACCAGATGTACTTACAAACTGCCTCTTCTTGGAAGGCTCAACTCCTTCTGTGAATAAAAAAGAAAATAAAAAAATCAGTCAAACAAAATATAACAATAACATTGAATACAGGATTATATATCAGTCTCTCTCCCTCTCTCTTTCTCTCCCACACAGTCACAATCAACTGCTTGAACCACCAGTTTAGATTCAACTGCTTGAACCACCAGTTTAGATTCAACTGCTTGAACCACCAGTTTAGATTCAACAGCTTGAACCACCAGTTTAGATTCAACTGCTTGAACCACCAGTTTAGATTCAACTGCTTGAACCACCAGTTTAGATTCAACAGCTTGAACCGCCAGTTTAGATTCAACTACTTGAACCACCAGTTTAGATTCAACTGCTCGAACCACCAGTTTAGATTCTCTAAAATCATGCAGCAGAACGGCCAAGAAAAAAACAAAAAAAACACACAGTGTAACTTTTACGACAGACACACAATCACAACAGACACATTCCGGAGGTCCAGCAGCAGCAGTAGGACGGGCTGTCGCAGGCCCCGGGGGCTGGTCTCGCTGGGCAACAGTCGTCCTGCCAACAATGGAGTCATTGATCGCTCTTGGGAGTGGATTATGGATTCCGATTTCCCAGCCTCGTAACGCAGTACTCAACGCACACCATCGGCACGCGTGGACAACAAATCCTGTTTCTTTTCATGCGGCGTCCGTAATGTGTCGTGTACGTACGGCGTGTTGAGGTGAACGCACGTTCATAGGAATCATATCAACACCAAATAGACCCTTTTTGTATCCGTACTCTTTCGAGAACAGAGATGAAACGCATGCTGTGACTTGAGGAAGAGCTTTCGTATGGCATTTTGATATATTTCAAGGCCAAAACGTGGCCTGTGTTCGTAGCTCTGCACTTGGGAAATGCAGTTGTTTGACAGGCCAGCAGAGGGGAGCATTTACAGGGAACAGAGTTTGTTTTATGTTGAACCTTGTGAGACTGTTAGGATTAAGTGCAATCCCTAAAGTATAATTTTTGTGTTTACAAATGACACTTTAGGGGCTGATAAACTAAACACAGTGTTCCTTATCTGCTGGTGAACTAGTACTTTCACATTCAACAGTTTTTGAATGGCAGTTATCCTTGTTTTTGCAGGCACGCTTGCATAATCACTGTCCACTGTTGATTCTAACCGATTTGTGTATTGTTCTTTTTTGTTAGGAATCTTATTTTTTTTTCATGTATTGTACTTGACTTTTGCTACAAACTTCCAACTCGACTACCAAAGTCTTCCTGTCCATGAAACCCTGTTTGACCCTTCTATTTTTAACCGTAAACTGCAGTAGTCTGTGAAATGTGTCTGTTAGTCTAGAGGTCATCGCCATCTCAACAGCTCTTACATTCTGTGACGCGGAACAACATTTTCTATGAACAGAAAACACATTGACACATTGCAGAACTGAAATCAACTCATTTGCATTCAGCGAATGAGTCAAACAAGATTAATGAAAACGGTATTTACAGTCCAAGGTGTGGGTGTGTGCGTGTGAGTGTGGTGTGTGTGTGTGTGGGGGGCAGTGATTGTTGAATGAGCACACACTAAGGGCGAGGCTCTTTGTCTGAAACGAGACTGAGAGTGAGAGCTGGTGTGTTTGAAAGGTTATTCCAGTCAGCAGAAAGCACACTAAGCCCCCTCTGCCATCAATTAAAGCTTAATGTCTGGACCCCCACAGCTGGCTCTGCAGGAGGCAGGCCACGCTTTCATTAGGCTCTGTGGTTCACATCGCTAATGACCGGCATGGCCACAAAGTGACTTACACTGATGCAGAGAGTCCCTACCAATGACAGCACAGCACAGAAGGGGCCCCGGTCTGATAGGTCGCAAACAAGACTAGGACGAATACACAAACAGGGTACCATGAAAGAAGAAGAAGAAAAACAATATACATATTAAAAAGGAGATATTATTCAAGCTGAACCTCTGTCCTTAGTGTGTGTGGAACAACAGAAACCGCAGGAGTGTTGTGTCTTGTTAACTGTGGAAACACCTGAGTGTATAAGGGAGATATGCTAAACTCAAATCGAGAGGGGGGCTCTATTTTTACAAGCAAACAGCCCTGAAGCATGGAGGCTGGTTCACCCCACATGGTGAAAATACATATCAAAGTGCAAAGACCCACCATGGTGTGTGACAATATACTAATGCAACTAAGCAGAGAGAGAGAGAGAGAGGCACAGAGAAAAAGAGTAAAGAGAGAGAGGGGGGGGGGATGGAGAAGGAGAGATTGAGGCAGACAGACAGAGAGGGGGGGGGAGGGGGGAGAGGTACATTTAGAGAGATCGAGACAGACTGACAAAGACACACACAGAGAGAGAGAGAGAGAGAGAGAGAGAGAGAGAGAGACAGAGAGAGAGGCATAGAGCCACAGAGAGAGAGAGGCAGAGAGCCACAGAGAGAGAGAGAGAGAGAGAGGCAGAGAGACACAGAGGGAGAAAGAGAGGGGTGAGAGAGAGAGAGGGGCAGCCAACTACAGCATTTAAATGTGGCCGAGACAACACACTCCATCTGGGCGTGTGACGCCTCTGCGCTCGCAGACGACAACACACGGAAACATCCAGACTCAAAACATGGCCGAGAGTGAAACACTGTCAATATTCCCAAAAGCGAAGACAGACTTGATCCAAAACGTGGTACACAGGAACAGCTTGGTGCCAACGTTGTGCATGCATGAATTGCCCCGAAAGCAAGGGTACATTTCCGTCAAACTGCACACCACATCCTCTCGGAAAATAACTTCACACAAAAGTGAACCCACTCTAGAGTAGCAGGAGCGGAACAAAGGGAACGTCCTTACCGATGACGTGAGTAATAACATCCCCATCAAAAGGGGTTTCATACACAGACGTCTAGACTAAGAGGGTGTAAAGAACAGTCCTCGACTGTCTGGCCCTTCCTGACGCCAGAGAGGCAAGGTTAGTGGATGATTGCTGAGGGATGAGTTCCCAGTGGCTCGGCCGCCTGATCATCCGGCCTCTCCTCAAGCCTGGGGTCAGAGTAAGGACCCCTGAGGTGTTGGGGGGGAGGGTGGAAGGGGAGATCACTAAGATGAGGGTCACCCCTTCACCTCCTCATCCGCAGAGGAACGGGGGGGGGGAGGGAGGGAGGGGGGCGAGACCTGAGAAGAACGAAGGAAGGAGAAGCCGTTTGAAGCCTTCCCAGTTCAATCATGGCAGAAGTGACTGACATTTTCTCCAGGAACTGACATTTTTCCCCAGACTTAAATAGCAATGGCACCCATGCGAGAGCAAAACTCTGCAACTCCTGTACAGTGTGACAACATCCTTTTCAATATATCTTAAAGTGGAAGCGTATGTCAATAGCCGTAGCTAAGGTCTGTCGACTGACTTATAGAATCCTAAGTAGATGACGACAAATATCCGTTATCAAGCCGCGGAGGGCGCAGGTTATTGTGTGAGTAACTGGCAGCCCTATTCAGAGTACGTTTCCCCACTTAGTGCTTCCATCCATCACTCGATTACACAATGCCAATAACAAGGAGGATTGGTTTACTGGTGAACAGTGTGTTGTTCTCGTGAGCAAATATTGCTCATGAAAAGGCGAGAGGCCATGGAGTCATATGGTAAACAGAGCTTCTATTGTGACAAACGCTTTCAAAGTGGAGGTCACGGGGCTTCCGAAAAGCGAGGAACCGCACTTGTATGGGTAAGCTTAGTGGAAGTACACAAACTATTTCTTTCATCGAGTCTTTAGATTAATTTGGGGGAAGAATGCATTTGATGTCGCTGCTTTGCTTCTGAGAGGAACTATAAATACCGGGGTTTGTTCTTCATGTCGAAGAGCCTGAAGCTAGAAAATGGGCTGAATAAAAAATGATAATTCTCCATTTGGAATGATCATTTGGAAAACGTCCATGAGTCTTATCCTGCTCCTACATCCTTTCACCGTCTGACTGAACAGCTGACCGAGTTTGACTGACAGACGTCAGTGGCGGCTGCCAGACTTTGACGCAGACAGCTGGGCTGAAGCCTGATGCTAGACTGGGATGAGCTGGAGACGACACCGAGCCGTTCGGGAGGGCGCGGGAGGCTAAGCCTGCGTTAACACGCTCTGTCATCGTCACTCCCAACACGTCAGAAACACGAAACGACCAAAAAACGACCACATCATGAGCAGTCCCCTCTCCTCCACCCACCCCCCCCCCACGGTGATGACACGAGCGGTGATGACAAACGGAGGGGGTGATTCGGACTTGGATGACCTCCGGATGGTTGTCGGCTCCACGGGCCCCGTGTCGATGGGCGACGGCGAGCGGCGACTCTCGACTCCTCGACGCGACATCAAAGCCGCGGCGACGCCTCTTTAAAGGCTTTTCTCACGAGGCCTTATTAATAATTCCCTTTGATTCGCTTTTCTTTTTTTCCCTCCCCGTTCCTCTCAAGATCAAAAGTGCATCTGCTTTTGCCGTGGTTAATCGCTGAATTGCAAGAAACCCCTGTTACCTTATTACGAGCTACATCTGTGATTAGGCTGAGAGACAACAGGAGAACTCTGGGTGTCCCTCACCTAGACAACAGGAGAACTCTGGGTGTCCCTCACCTAGACAACAGGAGAACTCTGGGTGTCCCTCACCTAGACAACAGGAGAACTCTGGGTGTCCTCACCTAGACAACAGGAGAACTCTGGGTGTCCCTCACCAAGACAACAGTAGAACTCTGGGTGTCCCTCACCTAGACAACAGGAGAACTCTGGGTGTCCCTCACCTAGACAACAGGAGAACTCTGGGTTGTCCCCTCACCTAGACAACAGGAGAACTCTGGGTGTCCCTCAGCAAGACAACAGGAGAACTCTGGGTGTCCCTCACCTAGACAACAGGAGAACTCTGGGTGTCCCTCACCTAGACAACAGGAGAACTCTGGGTGTCCCTCACCCAGGGGCTGGCTGAGCAGAAACGTGTCTGGATGTTCCCTGCCACGGCTCTCTGTGACTGGATGTCCTGTGCTGGATTAAGCTAAAACAGAGCTGTGTCGTCAGCGAGCGTGTATTTACCATGACAGCTTTGGCGTCTCTCAAGTTGAGTACAAGAGAGCCAGGTACTTGAACACATCAAAATCAAGACAAAAAGAGCAAAAGTTGAAAAGTTTATAGTGAATTGTATCCTCCCCCCCAAAAGGGGAGGGTGGGGGGGGTAAAACAGACATCTTGGTGGTGCAGACATGAGACATCAAAGTGAACTGCACAAGTTCCCTAGGCACTGTGGTATGGACACATTTCTCACTAACTGTTAGAATAAAATAAAAAAATAATCATATCCTGCCTTTTTCACTCTAGTGTCATTCTGACAATTATCCAGTTTGAGCAATGGTTTCCCATCTACCCACACATCATTAATTCAGCAGAAACACATTTTCCAACCGTTCCTGGGTTGATGTGGAATATTACCTGATATGTGACTGATGGCTTCCTCTCAGACAGCCTGTCAGTGTTCTGTAGTTGGTGGGGGGGGTAAACATTAGGAGCGGAAATTACAATGATTTAAGCTTCTAATATGTCAGGCTCCACCATGAAAGAACCATGTTTAAAAATAAATGTGACATCCTATCCCGGTTAATATTTCACCACTTTTATATCGGCAATGTTTCATTCGAGGAAAGAATAAATATTGTAATGTCTTTAAGAATGTATCTAACTATCATATTAAAAAGCATTTAGATTTGGGAGCACGTTGTTTCTTCATTATCGCAGAAATTGAAGACACAACAAAAGATACGAATAAATCTGCGAGGCGTTATCAAGTTTTTTGTTCCTCAATATCTATCCCAAGTACAAAAAAAGACAGATAAAACCTTGAGTAAACCCGCGGTTATCAAACGCAAAGCGGACTTTGGCCATCGTGTTTGAAGTTAAACGAGAGAAACCTCAAGGCACCGAGGGTTTGGAGACGTCAGAGAGATCAATAAAACATCTTATCTTCCTCCAGGCCCCAGTGAGGGACAGGCCTCCACAGTCTTACACTGGGAGGACATCTTCCATCCCTCCATCCTCAGCCAACTGGACTGAACCAGCCACAGACCACGAGCCACAGACAACTAGACCACAAACAACTATAGCCACAGACAACTATGGCCACAGACACGAGCCACAGACAACTATGGCCACAGACAACTATGGCCACAGACAACTATGGCCACAAACAACTAGCCACAGACAACTATGGCCACAAACAACTAGCCACAGACAACTATGGCCACAGACTACGAGCCACAGACAACTAGGCCACAAACAACTATAGCCACAGACAACTAGACCACAGACAACTAGCCACAGACAACTAGGACCACAAACAACTATAGCCACAGACAACCAGGACCACACAAACAACTATAGCCACAGACAACTAGGACCACAAACAACTATAGCCACAAACAACATCCGCCCAGGCGGACAGAAAACTATTCAGAATTGCACAAATTGTGCACAACACACATTAGAATATTTGGAGAAGGTGGATACTGGTCACAGCATGGATGCTCTGTCGAAGCCTGCCAGTGGTCATTAACATCTAATATTATGCTTCCAGCTGAAATCACGCTTTTCCGCACAATACACCCAGATCTCGGCATGGTACCGTTGCCTGTGTTACTGTATCTATGGAAACGCAGACCCGTGGTATATACAGAGGAGGGATGTTTAACGGACTTTCCGGACTTGTCAGCACTCTAAAGCAGATAAGCGCAGACGGCTTGTCACGTCTGGGCCTGTTATTCTACGAGATAAGACCCCGTGTTTGAGAACAGTAACCGGTTCTGCCTCTGAAGACCCGGAACATTATCTACTCCTCCGCTCCCGAGGTCTCCGTCCGTATCTCCACAGCAGAGGTGGATCAGTTTGAGTCTCTCGACGCGTCAATCATTCACCTGGAAACTCATCACGCCGTGATTGCTACTGTTGGCAGACTGTGAGGCAGTCACAGCCCATTGAAGATATCACGCCGGACCCATAATCCCTTGGGGGGAAACGTCATGACGACCTCCTAAGGAGCCTCTGATTCGAGCAGGAAGTGAAACACGTCCGAGTCCATCGTCGTCGCCTTTCATTGGACGAACAGCCAATTTCTTGGTCATTACTGCCACGACAACATCTATTTCATTGGCCATTTAAAAGACCACAGTGACATCATCATCCACTCCTTCCAAGGCCAGACTCGATTAGTGGCATGTTTCATTCTGCTACGATCCAACCCTGTTTTCACTTGGCATTCTGTGCGGGGTGCCCCTTACCCAGTGTGAACAAAGCAAACCCAAATATTCTGGCTGGCAAATCCACGTCCTTCCGGCTGATCACCTGTCCACCCAACCCTAACGGGAGAGCGGGCAAACATCAAACTGTGAATATTAAAAAAAGAATCTGATGACGACAGAGAGGGAAATCGGAGCTTTTCCCCGGCTGACAGACGTGGACACAGAGCAGGTAAGACAGTGGAGACACACCGCATGAATAGCATTAGCCATATTCGAGACTCTGGAGTTCATCAGCACAAAACTCGTTTCAACTGATTTGTAACCATGTAAATGACTAGAATGTGGCTGACCCCAATGGTCAAGGTCTTGGTAGGTGGTTAACAGCATACCTAATGTCTCTCGCCCATTAGGAGCAGAAGGCACACCTGAATCATTAATGAGTGGAGAGAAAAGGAGACTGAAAATGTGCAGAACACATCCTACATGTGAAATGTTCTATACGCGCACTAGGATGTATTCACACAGAATATGCAAGTACAAAGGGCATGGTGAATTTAATAAGGTGGGAAGTTTGGCGATGTGATGAGGGCAAAGCGTGGTCCCCCCTGAGATGAGTCATCCGTGCCAAGATGACCTGTCGTACGGAGAAGACAGAAACATGATTTCAATTTTAATCCGCTCCACAAAACCCTTGTTCCTAGAAGACGAAGAAACACACGTCTTAAGTGTTTTTTTTATCGTCTTAAGTGTTTTTATCGTCTTGAGAACGAAAATAGCACAAGCCCTCTGTGATGAAATGTAGGTCTCGATGATTTTGTCTAAAAAGGCTATTTCATGAGTGTGCATTTCACTGAACGGCTTAGCCTAGTTGTCTGTTCCCTGTAGGGGGAACGCGTGAAACTGAGCTAGAAAGAAAAAAAAAGAATAAGAAAATACGAAATAAAGCTATTTTTAAATATGAGATCATCAGGCATCATTTCCGCAGTCGTTCCAAAGCTAGTACTGTACATCTACACCACAACAGCAACATTGTATTCTACCTACATCTTGTATCTTGTATGTATCTTGTACCTCCAGGCTCGCATTACCGCCCTCCGCCTTGTCATCCTCCTACTGTCACACGGCAACAGCAGAGCTACGTATCAGAAGGTTGCCGGTTCGATTCCGGGCCGTGAAAAAAATGACGTTGTGTCCCTGGGCAAGGCACTTCACCCTACTTGCCTCTGAGGGGAATGTCCCTGTACTACTGTAGTCGCTCTGGATAAGAGCGTCTGCTAAATGACTAAAGAAATGTAAGCAGCCCCACCGAGGCTGAGAAGGCATCTCGGAGCCATTGCACAGAACGGACAAAGGAAATGAGCTCACACGGAGACATGGATATAGACGTTCCTTTTTTGTTGGTGTGTGTGTCGGAGTTGTGTTTAGTGTTTATGGACAGCTTCCTGATCAGTGTATCCCCCAGCTGCAATTAGCATCTTAGTGTTCCACCTGTGTCACTGTCACGTCATGACTTCATTCCATTAGGAATCGTCATAAATCAAAGCGTTCCGTTTCCTCCTGCCGAGCACAGCAACGCGAGGGGGGCGTGTCCACCGAGCACAGCAACGCAAGGAGGGCGTGTTCACCGTGCACAGCCCGCCCGCCCCTTCCTGTCACTCTCTCCTCATCGGACCACTCAAAAGCCAAGCCGTCTCAGAGTTGAACTCAATATCCCCGCTTTCTACAGACACCCGATCAATAATGCAGAAAGTAAACGGGATGTTGTGTGGGGTAAATATCAGAAGAGTTTTGGATATATGGGATGAATAACTGATGAGTGTTGATTCTCCCTGACGTGAGACTTTAAGGACATGAGACTGAGAGTCCAACTGTCAAACATTCACTTGTTAGTAAAATGGACTGAAAATAGCCCAAGTGAAATGCAAAGTATTTACAATAGAGAATACAAGTATACACAAGATTAGAGTTTCTGCTATTCGGGAGGGGGGGAGGGGGGGGAGGGAGGGAGGAAACAGCTGGTGGTTTGGGGAACAATCTACAAAGATGCCCTGTTTTTCCGGATTCATCCGGACGTAAACACGGCCTCTCTGAGGGAGGTAGGTGATGTCACCTCTTCCTGCAGGGGAACATGAATGGAGGCTTTGGAGGAACTGTTCCTTTATCCGACCGGCCATTCATTTGCCTCACAAACTAACTTCCCTGTTGACTCCCCGCGGCCCCCCCTCGCCATAGAGCTCTTTGTGTCCGTCCTGGCTGGTGCTTGTTTGAGCCCGGAGAGCACGGTGGCGTGGAGCCACGTCCTGGGTGAGACCGTGAACTAGGAGACGAGGCGAGCTTGTGTGCTTTCAAGTTAACGCAGGCAACAATGACCATTTAGATGAGAGCTACTGCCAATGAAATTATAGCTTTCTGAGAGCCTCTGATAAAAGCACTCAATGATCACCGCAATTAGACCAAATTATACGTTTTTGTATTTATTTTTATGATACAAACTAAGGGAGCAGAAATGAGATGTCAGCGTGTCTGTCGTGAAATGTACCCTGTGTTTAATCACAGGGAACACCGTCCTGCTGTCTGTGCGAACACGCCAAGTGAGATTGTGACAGACTTTTTACCCCGGCTTGGTTAAATGAACTAAATCATCAGCGGGGCAAATGTAATCTCCAACAAGCAACGAGTAACCTTTGTTAGTTTGGAAATGAACGTCAGACCGTAAAACCTCATTTCATTGCTGTGATTCATCTACAGAGCGCAGACTAATTAAAACTAATGACACATAAAAACGTCGGAATGTAAAATTCAGTCAACAGCTCTAATCGAATACGGAAAAAAGAAAATAAATGCTTTGAGCGTGTTTATCCAACTTTTACCTGGAATCATTGATCTATCCCACATCACAAACCCGCGAGCCCAAACGCCCGTGTCCACACGCACAGCGTAAAGATTATCTGTAAATACACATTGTCTGATTGCCTAACCGTGCCAACTGACCAAAGGGAAAGACAAATCTGTAAACAATTTTGCCGTGGATATGAACCCCCCAGGTCTCTCCGTCCGCTCCCTGTTCCTCCCCCCGGTCGTGCTGCTGTGTTTACTCACATCTCCACTCTGGAGATGATGACAGCAATCGTTCCCTGATCAAGTACAGCGCTCGATGTCAGCATGAGCCCCCCGTACTCATCAAATACTTCCATCGAAGCTTCCCTTCGCACAGGCACGAGCCTCCATATCTGCTCCATTATCATAAAGAAAGGTCGATACGGCTGACGGCTCTCGCGGACAAACACGATCAATACAAGCTCCTTCACATCGGCAGCAACAAGGCTCAGCGCAGGGGATTTAGCACAAGGCGAGAATAAACAGACGACCTACGAGGCGCTGGGAAAGTCCAAGAGATGCAGTCTAATCAGAGAGAAGGCATGGGGCTGAGAGATCGGTGGAGGAAGCCGGAGTGAAGTTAGAAGCTAGCCCACACACTGTTCGTTCGTCAGGAAGTGTAATGTATACACGTTGATTCTCGACAGTTCGCCTTGAAACGAGAATATCCCACCAGATCGTTCACTAAACCAGGCGGCGTTCAAACATCGCAGTGAGATCTACACACACGGCTTCTCTCCTCGTTCCTCAGCAGCCTCCACACACACACACACTCACACACACACACATCGGCATTCATTCTGCACCGCCAAGTGTTAACACAAAAGATCTTCAAGTCCAAACTGTGCTCGGTTCAACAGCACATCCCCTGCCAGAGCGCTGCTCGGAATACAAACAAGCTCTGCACCTCTCCTCCTCCCACGCAGGCACACACACACACACCAGCACACACACACACACGCAGCAGTTTAATGTCCCTACCTGTAGCCCACGTCTCCTCAGGATGCTCGACTCGTCCATGCTACAGAGACGGACTTCTCATGCCTCCCTGCCGGCGCATAGCCATGCTGCACTGCCTCGTTCCAGCATCCTGTCCCCTCCCTCTCTCCCTCCCTGTCCCTCTCTCTCTCACTCTCCCTCTCTCACTCACTCACTGTCTCTCTTTCTCCCTCACTCTCTCTCCTCCCTCTCTCTCTCGCTCTCTCTCTCTCCCTTCTCACTCACTCTCCCTCCTCTCTCTGTCTGTCCTCCCTCCCTCTCTTCTCGCACTCTCCCTCTCCCTCTCTCTCTCTCTCGTCTCTCTCCCTTAGTCTCTCTCACACTCACGCCTTCCCTCCCCCCCGTGTAAAATCTGATCGTAGCAGCTGCTGAACACTTACATCACAACTTATCTGATTGGAGGTGTGCAGTCAGCTGACACCTCCCTCTTGTTCCTCTCCCCTGGAACTTCAGGACAGTCTGTGTGTGGTGTGTGGTGTGTGTGTGTGTGTGTGTGTGTGTGGTGTGTGTGTGGTGTGTGTGCGTGTCAGAGAGAAGGCGACAGAGAGGGACACAGGGGGCTGTGTAGGGGAGAGACAGAGGCAGACAGGCAGTTCTAATTCAGCGTAGCGGCTCGGGGAGGCAGCAGTAAGGTGCCATCAGACTTTCAGACTGGGTTCCTTCACACAGTGGCCACGATTTACGGGCGCCCTGGGTGACCACGACACTGTGAGGATATCCTGCCTGGTATTGTTCTGTCAGTCTCGAGACAATGCAGCTGGCATCCTGTCTGCCCGTCCGTATGCAAAGACGAGGCGGACAAAACTTCATCGGCTCAGAGTGAGTCATTACCTCTCGCTCTCTCTCTCGGCTGTTAAGAGCGCATCTGAAGGTCAGACCGGCCGGGGAAACGGTCAAGGCAGAGAGAGAGAGGAAGAGAGAGAGAGAGAGGAAGAGAGAGAGGAAGATAGAGAGAGGAAGAGAGCGAGAGGAAGAGAGAGAGGGCGATAATGAGAGACCAGGAGAACAGAGGAACACTGCAGGATGTGGTGGTGGTGGAGTCTGGCTGAGTTCAAATGCAGCCTACTCCGGCTGTGCGGTCGGGGAGGGGACATGTGAAGATGTACCAAACACGACTGCAAGGAGATATGGACAGTACTCTTAAAGAGTGCTTTCCAAAAAGTGCTTTTTATTACCGTGCTGCAGCAGGCAAGACCACAGCCTCCTCCATAACCCGTTCTACACACAACCTGTTACTACTACTAACTGCATATCCACTATCAATTTCCAACAATTTCATGCATTGCCTGCTTTTTATCTGTTTCTCTATTACTTGTTCTGGTGCCGTTTGTATGTGTGTGTGTGTGTGTGTGAAGGACGGTGAGAGAGTGTCCGACAATCATCGCAGGCACCGTCGCCCCCAAACTCCGTTGCCCATTTGGAGAGATTGGCACGTGGAAAAGTAACTTATCGCAATTTGCCATCGAGCGAATTCCATCCGGCAATTTCACAGCCCGTGTCAGCCTGTGTTTTTCTTTGCTTTCGCATTTCCATCGCCGGCGACAACCCTGTGTGAATATTAAGTGCCCCCCCCCCTTTTCAATCCTGCTCTCCTACAGCTAGGGCTCAACTGAACCATCGAGCAGGGGGCCAGAGTGACAGCTACCTACTACTGAGGGACATCAAAAACAAAAGAGAAAGAATAGAGAACCAGGACAGAGAAGGCGTTTGACAGCCGCTGGACGGACTGACTGACGGACGGACGGACGAAGGTGGGCTAATTTGCGCCGTCGAGATAAGAGAGGTCGAGCTGAAAGAGCCGGGCCCGGCGCGGGAGCCAATCAGACGCTGTTATGTATTCAGTTTTAAACCTCAAAAGAAAGGGGATTATCACCTCTCTGGGTTTGTACAATGCCCCGCCCTCGCCGACCCAGATTACCTGAGGGGAATTAACACATCCGCCTGACTAGTCCTGGTCCAGTGCTCTCACGTCTGTGGCTGCCGAAGGAACAATTAAAGAAACTCCATTTTGAGAACAAGGATGAGAAACTGGCCAGGAAGCACCGGGGGAAAAGCAATCCGACGGCCCGTTTGTCTTATTCAATGCGAGGAACAACTCCCCGCGGCGCAAATTGAAAGCAAATACCACAGGCTCTACACCACTGCCTCATCAGTACTTTAGGTACAGTCTCCACAACAATACCCCACGCTCATGCAGAGGCTTACACGCAATTTGTCTGGAAATGACTTCACTGACGAATACTGCAACGGCTCACTTCTCGTCCCCCTACAGGAAACCCTCAATAGGGCAATTCAATGTACTCCGGCTCAACCTTTACGGGAATCCGGTTTTAAACAACAAGTCGCAGGGCTAATCGACTCTGCTTGTCACCCATAATGGAGGTCTTCTGGGGGCGGGGCGTGAGGACAGCTTCCTGGTCGCCCTCGGAGGAAGTCCAGGGGGCTCCTGGGTCTCATTTCCTCCTAGCAGTCATCAGCTGATGAGACCGCTTTCCTCCCTGAGCCGCGCTGAGGTGGAGGACAGGAGAAGAAGAGAAGAAGAAGAAGAGGGGGGTTTTTTTGGGAAGGAGCTGGCGCTGAGGTGGAGGACAGGAGAAGAAGAAGAGGGGGTTTTGGGAAGGAGCTGGCGCTGAGGTGGAGGACAGGAGAAGAAGAAGAAGAGGGGGTTTTGGGAAGAGCTGGCGCTGAGGTGGAGTTCAGGAGAAGAAGAAGAGGGGGTTTTGGGAGCTGGCGCTGAGGCGCGTGCAGAGAGCGCTGATTGAGTGACCCGCTCACCCGGCGCTCCCCTGCCCTGCCAGGGCTTATCAGAGTGAGAGGAAGCCTGCGGATCTAAGGAGGGAGGGAGGGAGGAGGGCCGGGGCCTGAGAGAGAGAGAGGTGGGGGGGGGGAGGGGAGAGAGAGAAGGGGTACACAGAGCAAGAGAGAGAGGTGGGGAGGAAAAAATAAAAGAGAAGGATAGAGTTGAAAGAAAAGAGAGAGAGAGAGAGAGAGAGTGACCCTCATTCACACAGAGACCTTGACACGGAATCTTCTGAAGAGAGAGGGGAGCTGATCTCCCCTCAGTCTTTCGGGAGTGGGAACGCGTTCGACCTTCAGACCAAGACAGACGATCCCAGAGCAGCAGAGAAACGAAGACACCTAAGAAACATTCAGAGAGCAGCTGAAGGCCACACTCACCCAATATCAATTTAATTTATATTTCCTCGTATTATAAAGTCAAACGCAGCACATTATAGGAAAATGCATAAAACATATGCATCAATTCGCAGTCTTCTGTGAAACAGATGTTAGTCTGAGTCCACTGGGGAAGACCTTGACGAGAGAACAGCCCTGCTTTCTCTCTCCCCTCATTCCACATTCTGTGGAAACTGGAACACAATGTCACACCGCAGACTAATATCATATTGAAATCCCTAAACAGAACAATGTCATTGTCACAGGGCAGGTTGACAGAGGTTTGACAGCTCAACTGCAACCACTTTATCAAGAGTGACAGTTTTCATTTACATCAACGCCTTTGTGTCGTGTGTGTGTGTGTGTACACACACGCATTATATACACCAACATGTGCCGTGATCGCACCTGGAGACGAAGAAACGTCAAGGTCACTGGTTCGCCGTGACTTTGAAAAGATGCAGTTGAGAGCAGGAAATAAAGAAGCACAGCCGGACACGGAAAGACTTCCAGAACACACAGACGTACATTAGCGCGTTGAACTCTTCCTGGTTCATTGAAGCCCAATATATTATACCCGGCGCGCAAATTAAAAAAACAATGTTGTCCTATCTGAAATATTTGCTGTAATGGCTCCTTCATCACCATATAAATAGGGTGAGTGCTTCCCCAGTGATCAGGTAGAGCAGCAGAAGCCCGCAGACGCGCCGAGCCAGAGACAACGGGCTCTCTATCTCCAGAGGACATCTCTCTGCCTGCTATAATGAAGGAGAGAAGACCGGGCCCACACAAAGCCTGCGACACGAGGATTATGACGATCTTATCTCCATATCAGGTCAGAGGGAAAAAGCGATTGATTTCCTGTCAAAGCCGATCAGTGTGAGGAGCGACGCGTCACGCCGGAGAAGGAGCGAGGACCCCTGGGGGGGCATGGCGGAACGGCGTGACGGAGGGACGGGAAGGAGAAAGCAATAACGGTAGACCGGGTGGTGGGTGGGGGGGGGGTGGCTGAAAGGCACGGCTGATAGTGCGAGATAAGCTGTGTGTGTGTGGGAAGGTGAGAGAGAGTGGTGGTCTAGACTTGGGAGTGGAATACTGGATGGGCAGTGTGGTGCCCTGAAGTTCCTGAATGTCGTGGGGTCGGACTCCAACCTTTCAATCCTTTCAAAGTACTGAGATCAAAATATAGCAGGACTCCTATTCAGTCAATACAGTAGCCCATTAACAAAGGAACTGGACACTACAGTATGTCAAAATGACCTGTACAAAAACAGATCACATACTGGCAAATATTCACTCAAACACACACAACCTAATGTAAACCCTAGTTGGCTCAAATCTTACTTTGCTAGATATAAATAAACCATACAATCTGCGTACTGGCAGTGTTCCATGCGCTCAGCGTAAACAGCAGCAGTGTTTGTTGATGTTGGGCCTGACAAGCAGGAGGCCCGCCGGACGACCAACGTGGGAAGTGCAGTCGGGCCATTTAGTCTGGAGCCGTCTCCTCGGAAACGAGGACTCGGGGAGAGCGTCTCCTCGGAAACGAGGACGCGGGGAGAGCGTTTCCTCGGAAACGAGGACTCGGGGAGAGCGTCTCCTCGGAAACGAGGACACGGGGAGAGCGTTTCCTCGGAAACGAGGAGAGCGTCTCCTCGGAAACGAGGACTCGGGGAAGAGCGTCTCCTCGGAAACGAGGACTCGGGGAGAGCGTCTCCTCGGAAACGAGGACTCGGAGAGAGCTCCAGCCAGGCCTGACAGGATCCTTCATCTGTCTACATCGACTTATTCAACACTGGAAGTATCACCTCAGGGAGACGAAACACCACATTCTGCAGAAAGGTTCAAGCGATGGAACCAAGATATCAACGTCCCCCAACGTTGGAAATAAATACGGGGAGTCGTCATTTGGTGCCAAGCATCTAACTCTTTAGTTTGTAAGACACTACAAAGGCTATGTCTTCTGTGTTTCATAAACAATTCAATAAAGACATTATTTTCCCTTCCGGGAAATACTTCATTTCTCAAGGTCAAATATGAATCACCTCCATTCTCCCCCTTGGTCCACTGCCATGATACAGATGATACCAGGTTAGACCTAAACTGCATTTCGTTGCCTTGTACCTGTACTTGTGTAATGACAATAAAGTTGAATCTAATCTAATCTAATCCTGCTCTGTTGTGGAGAAGGCGATCCCCGTGGGTAAGTCTGTCCAATATGGACCTCTCCTGAAGATCGCGCTGGGATCATGTGGCAGAGAGCATCAGCGATGCCACTTGTGTCCACGCCTCCCAGTCCTGAGCTGGGGGGGGTGGTTTGGTCCGGGGGGGGGCCAGGTAGAGGACGAGGCCGTGAAAACAGGCCGATAAGGATGCACATTACCAAGCTGTCATGCTGTGAGCCGATACGGAGCCAAATGCATTCGCTCATGCGGACTCTGCCCGCACACACACACCCACACACACACACACCCACACACACACACACACACACACACACATCCCCACACACATCCCCACACACACACACATCCACACAACTAATAAGAAACCTATTTCGAGACAATAAATGGTAAACGCGAGGTGTAACGACATTGTGTTGGTGCAGCATTGACCCTGGCCTCGGCAACCATTAATTTCAATCAGCCTCCCTCCATGGGGGTCTGCTCCTCCTGAAGAGAATCGAAACACAAGCGACGGTCTCCTGGGAGCCCCTCCCCCCCCTCCTCAGCAAGGACACCTGGAGGGGTCGGGGGCTGTACCCCTGCCCCCTCTCTCCAGGGACCTCTCCGTCCCCAAGTGACACCAGGGCGCTGGCTGGGTTTCATTTGATCATGTTCGTTTGTCATTGATTACTGGGTACCTGGTGACATGCGTTTCTCCACGCTTACTTAGTCATGAAGAGTTACAATGACAAACTTGAAGTCGAAGCTTTTGACTGTTTTTGGCAACAAGGGGTTAAATCTACTCGATTAAAATGTGTTATAATCGATGGTTTGAAACAGGTTACAGAGCTATAGCGAAACATTTGTTATGCACTAAACAATGCGCCTCCGTTTCAAACCAGACTAAACGCACTAGCGCCCTCCAGTGTACAAACATTGAATAAGTCGATGTTTTGATATGAACCAATCTGCTCTTGTTGTTAGGCTTACAAGGCACAGATCAGCGATTGGTAAAAAAAAGAAAAACCTTTTAGAGAGGTCAACAAACGAACATACGAGGCCTAAGTCGTAATCCATCTCAGCGGCAGCAACTGTCAACTGAGACGGCATTCTGACAGCTAACACTGTTTGGTTTTAACGAGGTAACCACGGTTATGAGAATACGGGTTCAGATATTTAATCTGGCACTGAAGGAGGACCCACCCACCCACGGTGCCTGTCAGAAGAGTTCACACTCACCCACCCCACCCACACCCCCCCCACCCGGGTCAAAGGTGTCTTCAGTACCTGACAGAACAAACAGCCTTCTTCTCCCCCTCTACCTCAACTGTCCGGATGAAGACATACTCAGATCAAACGCGGAGGCTGGAGTGACTCGTGGCTAGACTTGGCGGCATCGCCTCTGTGACTTTAATCACGTCTCACGAAGGTTGAAGAAGGAGATGATATCGGCAGTCAATCGAAGGTGAGACGATAATCGTCCGCGCTATCTCGGGAGGACAGATAGGTGACGTCGTTTCGCGCTCAAGGTCACTGTAGGACACCGGGGATCCAAAGGGTGACATCATCCCGATCCCTCCGTATGGAGACCAGCCGGGGGGAGACCAGCCTGGGGGAGACCAGCCGGGGGGAGACCAGCCGGGGGGAGACCAGCCGGGGGGAGACCAGCCTGGGGGAGACCAGCCTGGGGGAGACCAGCCTGGGGGAGACCAGCCGGGGCAGTCCTGTGGGTGTATGTGAAGCCTTCTGTCGCTTGTAAGAAGGGCTACACACAGGTTGATTGGATCCCCGGAGATATTAGCCTCTGTCGACAAGCCGACAGTAAGAAACAGCTCAGACTAGTGCGGCCAAACGCATGTGCATCTGGAGTACAATGTCTAAGTCCCTTAGTTTGGTCTCAACCAATGGCATTGATGCATTCGAATCTAATTAGATTTGTATCGCCCTTAACACAAGCTGGGTCACAAAGGGCTTCACACACGCCCACAGAGGGGGGCCCGGGGGGTGGCGTGTGACCTTCCACAGGGTTGTGGGGAGTCACGAGGCCCCTGAGGCAGCCATGTAAGGGTACGGTAGTTAGGGGAGACTTACCAGGCTGGATGTGAGCGAGGGGGCGGAGGAGCCCAGCGTGTGTGAGCGCATGCGCACCAGGTTGGAGGTCTCGGAGGGGGGGGTCCACGACTGCAGGGGCGAGGCGTAGGGGAGCAGGTACTTCCCTAGGGGAGACAAGACAAACCTCCCGTTAAACCAGATCAAACATGACACCGTACAAGCGTTACTGTCAAATACATTTTCAGTGATTTAATTGGAGAGGGTATGCAGGTAAGTTGTAAACAGGTAAGCTAACAGGTTGCGTTGATGTAAACAGGGGGTCAGGTGACGTTGTTCTGATCCCGCAGGTCTCCTAGGAGCGGCAGGTAATCCCGGCCGGATTCTTTTCTTAGACAGATCTGCTGCTGAGGCCGAGTGGGCTGCGAGGGGTTACGCAACGCGTCCTTCAAAGCAATCCATTAAGGAGATTAGAGCCATTCGAAACATGACACGAGTCATTAGGTTAAAGAGGAGGGCCAATGACAAATATATACATTTCCCTCGCACTTCCGTGAAGGGAATCAAAGAAGTGCACCTATATATTAGAAACTGCAAGTGGCAGCTCGGATCTAAGACGGATTCCAGAGACCGCAGATAGAGTGCGGCTAGTTAGTTAGGTCAACACTTGTATTATTGTTTTTGTTGATTTTATGTAAAGCACTTTGAGCTGCAATTCTTGTATGAAAAGTGCTATATAAATAAAGTCGTACTTACTATCTAAAAGTACGGCGTCATGAATATGAATATATTTGGTCTTTTTGTGCCTTTAAAAACCTGTATCTCTCAGCGACTGTAGCTAGATGGCAGTAGGTATATACAGGTGACAGGGTCACTCGTTTACCACCAAGCCCCTTCTAACTGACACCCCCCCTGTATTGCTTTGAGTCTAAAAACAGAAGCGCAGCACACAGGCAGACCACCCTCTTGGCTGTTCGTGTGCCAGCGACCGTCCCAAATTAGAAAAAGAAAATCTCTCTCAGGAGTGTCCCCCCCCCATCTCTTTCTTCATCCCTCTCATGCACTTGACATGCACGTGATTCTCCCCGTATCCTGTTGAAGGAAACCCTCTCAACGGCTGCCAAGAGGTGAGGGCTGACACGCGGGGTGAAGTGTCGTGGCGACGAGAGAGCGAGAGATACAAGACAAACAATGTAGAGAGAGAGAGAGAGACGGAGAGAGAGAGAGAGAGAGGGATACAGAGACACAAGAGAGAGAGAGAGAGAGAGAGAGGAGAGAGAGAGAGAGAGAGAGAGGGATACAGACACAAAGAGAGAGAGAGAGAGAGAGAGAGAGGGATACAGAGACACAAAGAGAGAGAGAGAGAGAGAGAGAGAGAGAGGGATACAGAGACACAAAGAGAGAGGGAGGGAGAGAGAGACAAAGAGAGACGCATAAAGAGAGAGGGAGCGGTAGTGAAAGACAGGAATCTAAACAAGTCACACACATGAACCATTCAGAAGAGGAGGAGGCGGAACACTCGGAGTCAACAGACTTCACCTTAGACGGCCCAGGATACAGACTTGTGGGCAAAAAAAGTGAAACGTAAATCAAATAAATCATCTTGCACGAAGCTTTGGGTGCACTCATTGGGCAGTTAAGTGAAGGAGGCTGATTTAATTTGTTATGCCTGGCAAACACCACGTACGCTCTCTAACAAGCGAGCGCAAATCCACTTCCACCGAAAAGGCATCGTCTAATTCGGGTTGCGACGTGTGGTGGAAGAAGCAAATTTGTCTCGTTATTTCAGTGGGGTCTTGTTGCTCTGAGAGCGTGCGCGCACGGCGGAGGGCTCGAGAGGAACGCCGACTCATGAATGAATGCATGAGCGCGGGCGCCGACGCTAAACAGAACAACTGACGGGTTTGGAGGAGGAGGGAGAAAACAACAGGCTTCGACTCCGGCGTGAAATCGAAAGTGCCAATCGAATTAACCCCCCCCCGACGATGTCTTGAAGCCTGGAGCTCGTTCTGCACCGTGGCGAGAAGGGAGAGGGTTTGTATTACCCCATGAGAGGCATCCCCCAGTCATCGTGCATGCGTGACACGGAAATCCTGCACTTGTGAGAAGACGCTCTCGACGTTTCAATATGCAACTTGATCGTCTAGTCTGGCATCTGACTTGTGTGATCACTGTGCACGTTCCTACCGCCTGTGTCAAGGGGGCTGGCACCTGTTGCCATGGCGAAAGGCTGAATGTCACTAAACCACTGTGGTATTACTCAAGCGTGAGCTTCCCGAAAACTGGCCTTCCTCAAACATTTCAAAGGGAAGTGAGTGTGTGTGTGTGTGCCTTCATTCATGCATAACGCTTGCGTAAACACACCGGGTTAACCGAGTGTCTATTAAAACGCGCCGTTCGCCGACCGGGACCCACAAATCTCAGCTCTTCTCACGGCAAGCTGTTGCCCATCTGCTGAACAAACAACACGGACACTGGGTCCAATCACGCCGTCTCTCCCCTGGAAGCCCCTCCCAGTCACCCGTGACCAAACGCCACAGACGGTGGGGTGAAAGACGGCCTCTGTTCTCTAGAAGCTCCTCCCCCCCAGGGGGGTTCAGCAGCACCTGTCTGCTCCGCCGCTCCTCAGCACGCCGCCAGGGGCACTTCCTGCCGTTTACCCCCCCAAACCACAGAGGAAGACGGGGAAAACAGGATGAGAGAGACAGGAAGAAGGAGATCCTTCCTTCCTCCCGGTGAGGATGTGTGTGTGTGTGTGTGTGTGTGTGTGTGTGTGTGTTGGGGGGTGTCCTGAACGGCCGCCCAGTCACACGCCAGCCAAGAGGAAATCACTACTTAGCAACCCCGAATCCCAGATCCCCCCCAACCCTCACGGCCCTCAGCCAAGTGACGCGCTGATCTTGTGTACGATGAAAAAACTGTAGTTGCTTAAGGACTTCATGAATAAAACCAACCCTAGCCCTATCTGAAAAAGCCTGTTGACCAAACTATAAATAAACTAGTGTATTGAATATTGTCAAAATTGTTGTCATCTTCTCTGTTTGTGAGGCACCGTTGTGATTTTTTTGTTTTGGTTTAGTCTTTCCCATTCCCCAATTTCTTAAACCAGTTTAATTTAACTTTCTGAAAAAAATGGTTATTCATAGACCTGGTGTGAGACTTTTGCACAGTATTGTATATCCTGCGCACCAAACCAGAACATCCAACCCCCCCTGGCTAAGCTGGCCCCGCCAGTCCCATCCCAGTCCCCTCCCAGTACCAGTCCCCTCCCAGTCCCAGTCCCCTCCCAGTCCCCTCCCAGTCCAGTCCCATCCCAGTCCCCTCCCAGTCCAGTCCCATCCCAGTCCCCTCCCAGTCCAGTCCCATCCCAGTCCCCTCCCAGTCCAGTCCCGTCCCCTCCCAGTCCCCTCCCAGTCCCACCCCAGTCCCACCCCAGTCCCCTCCCAGTCCCCTCCCAGTCCCCTCCCAGTCCCCTCCCACCCCAGTCCCCTCCCAGTCCCCTCCCAGTCCCCTCCCAGTCCCCTCCCAGTCCCCTCCCAGTCCCATCCCAGTGTGTACCTGTGAGAGCGCCCCCTAGACTTCCCCGCCGCAGGTTCTTGCCGTCGTCGCTCAGCTGCCTCTTGAACTTCAGCGCCAGGCCTGAGCTCAACTGGCTCAACTCCGGGTTGCTGGACTTGCGGAAGGGCAGGGAAGGAGGATACAGGATGTTGTCCAACTGTAAGAGGAGAGGAAGAGGTCAGGTTAACACTCAGGATCAGGTCACGGTGCAAGACGCCGCCAAGGTAACCGACGGTGCCTGTTAAGCCGCACAAACAACCTGTATTTCTTGTCTACGAGGGTGTATGCAAAGGAGTTGCAAATACCTGCAATGCAAATGTGTGGCATTTGTACCTCACAGGGAATACACTTGAGGAGGAGGAAGGAGGATACATATCTGAACAGTCAATATACTTCCTGTTGATGATCAGCTCAACAGTCATTGGTTTGAGGTCAGGCCACAACAGGCACCCTGCAGAGCCAAGTCTGTGTTGTCGTGGCAGCAGTAACTATGTAGTGTGAGTCTACCAGGAACACAAGACTCCTGCTGGTGTCGTCAGAGTGAGTGTTCTACCATGAGCTTGTTTCCATTCCTGCCCTACACACACACACACACACACACCAACTACACACACACACACATCTTTATACTGGCCCTGGATATCAGCTGAACCTGGTTTCAACACCCCTTCCCTCACTAGTTGACCAAAGCCAAACCCTATTACCCCATTTCCCATTGCATCCACAGACTCTGTGTCATCACGATCAAGAGACTATTAGGCAACATCTGGATCCTCATCGTTCCCTCGGCAACAGGACGCTTCACGAGTCACGACCCTGCTTGACTTGTCCGGAGCCCTATCAAACACACACGACTCTCCCACACACGACTCTCCCACGACCGCCCCACTGCCACGTTAGCAACGCGGCGCCCCGACCAAGTCCATCATGAAAGAGTTGATTACAACTGCAGCTTAAGATCAACGCTCCATGTCGTTACGAGGGTTTTGCCTGGGTCCTAGCCAGTCAAGCAGCATTTCTACCTTCTCCTCAGAGCACTGGGCTGTTCGGCACTGTGCCTGAGGCTGGCACACAGTTATTTCAGGATTAAAGGAAAGTACGAGCTGAACCGCTGCCAAATGTTAAAGAAATAAATAAAGCAAAAATGCGAGGACTTGGTTCAGCACGTCAAACTCAAAGGCAGCCACCTATTAAGGATTTAGAGCCCCGCCAATCTTCACCTCGCAAGTATTTCTGTATTAATAGTGTTGAAATTCCATGAGTGGCAGGTATAATTTCCTGTCCACACAGACCCAGACAGAGATGATCGTGTTCATTCCCTCAAATAAACTCGACGGTGCAGAAAGCACAAGTCATATAGAAGTCAACGTTTCTACCGGAGCCAACACGCCGCAATTAACGCAGGGTTTTGATGACATAACGCCGAGCTGCCTAGACAGATATGTGGCCGTCCATCTGTGTGGATCTGCCGGGGTGAAGGGATTACATCACCAAAGCCGAACACCACCGTAAACACACACATCCGCTGGCTGTTCAAGTGTGGACGCAGAGCAGGACGTCTCTAGCGTGAACCGGGTCGCAAAGCTACATCCAAACAAATGCTGCCAAGTTCCTTTTAATGTGTGGTTTTGTCCAGGAACGTGATACAGCCAGGCTGGATACATACAGTCAATCGTATTTGAATGTCATAACACAAGGTCATCATCGGGAGAAAGGTCCAGTTTCCCCTCTTCAAATTGCGTTGATCATTAACCACATGTAGTGAACTGACAACAAGATAACGCTTCAAGCTAGGCTGGACTTTATTCAACTAGTATTAATGAGGTCATGGTTGGAGTGAGTGTGTGTGTGTGTGTGTGTGTGTGTACATGTGTGTGTGTAGAAGAGGGTGAGGTGGTTATGTGATTTACTAGAAGCGAGAGATAATATAACTCTACAATGACCTCAGTAAGAGGCTTAACTATATTGCTCTCCAAACAATCAGTGTGAAACTCCATCAGGCCCCAGGCGACGTCGACTGTCTACCTGTCTGTCTGTCTGTCTACCTTACTGTCTCCCTGTCTGTCTCCCTTATTGTCTACCTGTCTGTCTCCATTAGTCTACCTTTCTCCCTGACTGTCTGCCTGTCTCCCTGTCTGTCTGCCTTTCTCCCTGACTGTCTGCCTGTCTCCCTGTCTGTCTCCCTGACTGTCTGCCTGTCTCCCTGTCTGTCTGTCTGTCTACCTTACTGTCTCCCTGTCTGTCTCCCTTATTGTCTACCCGTCTGTCTCCATTAGTCTACCTTTCTCCCTGACTGTCTGCCTTTCTCCCTGACTGTCTGCCTGTCTCCCTGTCTGTCTGCCTTTCTCCCTGACTGTCTGCCTGTCTCCCTGTCTGTCTGCATGTCTCCCTGACTGTCTGCCTGTCTCCCTGTCTGTCTGCCTTTCTCCCTGACTGTCTGCCTGTCTCCCTGTCTGTCTGCATGTCTCCCTGTCTGTCTGCCTGTCTCCCTGTCTCCCTGTCTCCTCCCAGACAGCTCTGTGGAGGAGGGCTACTTGTAAGATGGCCCGTCGAGCTCACGCTGTCATTTCGACTGAGGGCCTTTTCCTCCCGTTTCCATTCCCAAAAGCCGGTGGAGACAGAAAGGCCAGGCTACGCTGTCAGGAGCAGAGTGACCCTAGTCAACGAGTCCTTCCACCCAGCCTGCGCGCTTTCAGACGAGGCTCGTCAGAGCGGTGGGGTTCGGACGTGCCGACGGGTGGTCGGCGGTGACCTCTGACCTCCCATTCCTTCACGCCTGTTTCTGAACTCCGTCTCTCTCCTCCCCTCATCTCCCCCCCCCCTCATCGCTCTCCTCCCCCATGCTCGCTGGACAGCATCAACAGTCTTTTGTTGTCAAAACAAACGACACACAGCTCCTTTGACGGGTCGACTGGGTGAAAGTCGGTCGACTCCGTGACACGAGTTGATGAACTTCATAACACGGATAAGATCTGTTTACTGACTCGGCGATAAAGTCACCTTAAGCCCACGATAATAAACGGAGCGAGACAATGATCACATCGCCAACACAGGGTCCAGACTGCACCCATTAACAATGTTCTTCAAGACCAATAGGTAGACATCATTAGAATTACAGTGCAGAACTAGAGAGAGAGAGACAGAGAGAGAGAGAGAGAGAAAGAGAAAGCGTGAGTATATATGAGAGTTTATGAGAAAGTATATATGAGAGAGAGAGAGTATATATGAGAGAGATAAAGAGTGAGTGAGACTATATATGAGAGAGAGTGAGTGACAGAGAGAGTATGTGAGTGAGAGAGAGAGAGAGAGAGAGAGAGTATGTATGTATGTGAGAGAGAGAGTGAGAGAGAGACCACCACAAGCAGCACTAGCAGGGGAGTAAACAGCTGAGAGATGGCAGAGCAGACACAGCATCCATTCCTCGACTACCTGAGCCCAGATTCCGTACACACAGCACTCAGATACAGGCTCTTGGATATCCATTGACAAATACAGGCACAAAGTCAAGACATACTGTGGGCTAGATACTAATGGAAATAACCAGGCTTGTGTTCAAGGGAAAATTCCCAGAAGAGAAGGGCTACCTTGAACTTATCTCGTCTAAAGCGGAGAGTAATTGCTTTGGAGAGTTTCCAACTTCAGGCACAGAGAACAAACTGGCTGTCCTGTACTACATGTCTATTGAGAGAGAAGGTCTAAAATCACCCCAAAAAATCACAATCAGATATCAATTTAAAAAAAACATACCATTATTGTTATCATGTCTTTTTTCGCATATTGCATCGCCGGTCTAGATCCAGGATTCCTACCAGACTCCACAACCTTTTCTTCCATCGTCTCACCGCTCTCCTCTGCTACAGTACTAAGTTCCGACTGCCGTGCTGCATCAATGTGAAGCGCATCATCATCTTCTCATGGGGAAAATATTCAAATCTCAAAGAGAGTCTGATGATACGAAAAGGCCCAGACAGTGGGGGGTGCCTCCACGAGGGACGACCCTTCCTCTTCTCTGTCGTGTTTATGTGCCGACGCACCCAGAGACGATGTTTGTTAGTTCGCGGAAAACAGAAAGCGAGATAAAAGAGAACCTGTCCCCAAGTGGGGATGAATCGTTTGTTGTCCCTTTCCTGGTTGCTAAGACACGGTGGATGCGCGTCCAGGGACGAGAGAAGAAGAAGAGGTCCTCCATTACCTGTGTGCCCCTCTGGTCTAATTCACATATGCCTGTTATGTAACTGCCATAGGGGTGGTAGGACAGAGTTGAAAGTAATCAAATCCCGTATAATCATCACACTGCCAGCTTCAGGCTTTTAAGGAGAATTATGTCCCAACATGCACACGCGTCTAAAATTCATCAGCGGATAGAAAACTCACTATAGTCTGTTCCGCTGTTTGGAATCAATCAAGAGACATTCAGGAACACGCAATCCTGACAGTAAATGCACGAGGCTTTCATAAATGCAAGGCTCGTTAAATAACAAAACAAGAGTAGACCCATTTAATAATAATACCTGTCTGAGGTTATAAGTCGTTGTCACATGACACACACAGCTGACCCCGAATGGAGCTCATGGGAGACTAGAGAAATGTCAGTCAGGAAGTATAATAAAACTGACGTTGGGCAGTGTGTGTGGTTTGGGCCAGCCACCCACTGGCTAGGTTTCCCTGTCAGGGTGGCTGCCCCCCCCCCTATCCAAACACAATAGCTCAGACCAAAGAGGACATATTTCTATAGCCAAGGACACACTCCCTTCACTTCACAGAGGATAATAGTGCCAGAATACCCCGACAACCACACCCCAACTTAACACAAAATACTCAGAAATCTGTGCGAAAGGGTAAACGGTTTTGCCCGGAAAAAAAAGGGACGATTTTGGACCACTGCCGTTTAACTGCCACCCGCAGAAAACCTGTTAGAAGTGTGTTGCATACCATCACAGCAAGAGAAGCTTGGGCACAAGGAGAGGAGGAGGGGGGGGTTTGTGTATGTGTCCTCCTTTAGATTTTTTCCACTGTGGTGGACCTGCTAACCTCAGTGTGCCCTGCCACAAATCATCCCATCTCGTGTCGTCTCGTGTAAGCCGAGCTCTCGATCAGCACCGTGATTTCCGTGACTCCTCGGTGTCCCACTTCAGCACATCCCCGTCCCCCTTCTCACATTCCCCCCCGGCCCGGAAAACCATCACCTGATACTGGGCACGACAGACACTAAACACTGACATGTATCTTCCCCAAACAAAGTACATACACACATGGTGCTTCAGGAACAAACTCACAAGCAAGCATACTAGAAAACAGATAAATAAAACGAGTTTGGGGGAGAAAAAAAACATATGCAGTGACACGTGTGTGCCACGTATGTGCGGTTCAGGGTACTTGTGCCCCACAGTCTGGGAATAGCTTCAGCCTGCCATGGCAGCAGTAACATGAGCTCCACCACCCTGGCTCTACTCTGCTCTGCTCCCAGCAAACAGCCCTGGCTCCGATCCCAAACTACGTCTCAATCCCCGAACAACAGGAAAACCATTCTTATGCTCGCTATTTCAAAGCATCTGCTTAAGTCAGCAGTTACGTCGATTTGTCCCTGTGCGCGCGCGCGAGAATCCCGCGGAGTGACGACGAGCTGTATCGCCGTAGAAGTGCAAAAACCAACAGCGATGAAACGATTTGATAAGTGATCACGTTATCAGTTAGAGCATGATAAGAGTTTCGAGTTCACTGGGCAGAAAAGGCTCATTGTTCATGCTTGAAGAGCGACATTACTTATGCTCCCCCCCCTTCATTGGGGCATTTTCAAGATGATGTCAACGTTATTTAGTCACATAAACAACCTGAAAACAAACCCGACACCCAACCAAGTCCTAAACTACCCGTAACCAAGGAAACTGACATCACTGGGCTGCCTCTTTAGAAATTCTTTGTGAAGTTAGGAAGACTAACGACTTAAATAACACACTACCTCCAGTGGGAGAGAGGAAGAGAGAGGAGAAGGCGAAAGAGAGGGAGATACCTTACAAGACCATATTCAATTGATCAACCCACAACTGTACAGATTCATATGTTTTTATTTGGACTGAGAGCAAGATGGCAGACTATAGAAATAGCCCATCTAAAAACACCTTCTTTTCAACCGCAGGACTCGACCATGTCCGAAGGTCTCGTCAGATTTTTGACATGGCTCAGTGAAATGTAGGTCTTGAACTTCCATATTGTGTGATGTCACCGTGGTGTGGAGAGTTATAACCAGGGCCAAGGCCTGTTGACCCCGGCGTCACACTGCAATCTGAGACGACCCCTTCTTCTTCAGAGCTGCGAAAGTACTACAGCCGAGTGAAACTAACAAAATACTGAAAAAAAACGAGATACTTTAGCCAAGGCTACAAGTTGGAGAGAGGGCATGTTTATACATAGGCCTACCTAACTTCCAAGTGATTCCCTTCAACAGCAAACGTTGAAAAAAATACACACTGGGTACTGTGTAGATACTTTCACAGGAACAAACTTCAAAGCGTGAAGGGGTTAGCAGAAAGTACACCATGGACCAGAGCATTATCTAGTCCTACAATTAAAAAACATGAAACAAACTTTCCTCAATTTCAGGCATGTTGGTTAGAGCCACTTATTTTTAACCACAGTCTCGGCTCTACGCATGTTTTCGCTCGCTGCACTTAATGACCCTGCTAAAAACCCTTTTGGGATTCTCAAGCCAATCTTTCTCAGGGTTCCCCACAGAACAACACCCTGTCCCTCCCTCCCGACCTTGACGCCCAACATCTGTGTCTTCCTCAACTCTCCCCTCCCCCAGATGGTCCCAGCCCGATTCCCTTTCAGACCCAGGGAGGTCAACGATGTTTACAGAGAGAACAAGAGAGAGAGAGAGAACAAGTCGAGAGAGGGAGAGAGAGAGAGAGAGACAGAGACAAACAGCAAGAGAGAGAGAGAGGGAGAGCGAGAGCAACACACTACAGTTACCATTCGTCCAGATCCAATGTCCCTTTGCAATCTGAATCCCCAAGTGACTCTCCATGACCCAGTGGAGCCCCTGGTCCTCCCACACTGACAGTGTACATTCCCTCCCCAGTGGGATCTCTTAACAGGCCTATAAACCCTTACATCCTCACTCTGACCCATTTCCTGTGGAGATCCAGTACTGGAAAATTCTGAACTTTCTATATACAGTATCTGACTTTCCTCATGACATGGCATATTCAAACAGCTCTATACACTCCTTTCTGTTAAGCTGCAATGCTTGTCTGTATCGAGAATAGGTTCATTACATTGCTAAACTGAATGAATGAGTATCTACACCAATTGAGGCCATGTTATTACTGGGAGGGTGAATAGGAGTGGGTGTTTGGGTTTTGAGTGGTGACAAAACATGACAAAAAAAGGTAAAGCTTCACGGCCTAGTCTGAGCAGATCACCCTGGCCTGTATGTAGACCGATATAGGGACATTAGTGAAACCAGGACATGTTTCTTGGGACAACAAGGCTGTGTGTCTGCCAGAATGGCAATTTTTCCTCAGGTCCTAATCTCTGTGTCAATCTTTGATAATCCAGGCATATTAACTCAGACATCTTGATGGGAGTTCTGTTACGATTAATTTTAGTAAATACCTAGAATTATTTATAAACTGGCTGCCTGGTTGATTGTGGGTTATGTGATACAGTTGCCTCTGCAATTAAAGTAGCTGTCATTCTGTAAACGGTACTAGCCGCAACTGTAATTGAGATGTCATTGTAAAACTGTAGCTGAGGTATTGACAAATTATTATTGCACTGAAAGTATTATTTTTGGTTCACCATTACATCACAATACAGCTAGCTGGTGTCATCAAGATGTTATTGTTGCACAGTTTTTTTTGTTTACACTGCCTGTTAGCTAAGACGTGGTTATTTTGCGTAGTAGCTAGTAAACAGACTGCCCCTTGACCACAGAAATACTGTAGAACTACGCACTTCAGATTCTTGGTCTTCGTACCTTTTATAAGCACTGTTTCTATGTCGCTTCGGATAAAAAATGAATGAAATGTAAATGTTATTTCAAAACAAAATGAGTCTTGTGACTGATAGTTCTACAGGCAAAACAGACGTCCTAAACCGCTAGCTAGATGTGATTAAAAGCTTTTCTCGTGCCTCGCCCTTCAGTTCTCAACGTTGTTTTGCCTCAGGAGAATATATTATTAACCGTGTTTGGTATGAAACATGTCCTCTGTTGTGGTGAAGTTGAAGTGGTGATTGCCACCGGCATCCAGTTCTATTCTTGGTGAGATCACTTTAGCATGGAGAAAAATGTAGAAGTTCAGACATGCCCTGGGCAAAGATCTTTCATGGAACAGATCAGGAGTGGGGAGTGCGAGGGATGAAGACAGATATTTGATTCACCATTCATCACCCTTCATCATTGAATTATGAATGGAAACTTATCGCACTAGAGAGATTCAGGGAGAAAGAGAGACAGAGAGAGAAAGCTAGAGCAAGAGAGTATTTCAGAATATTTGTCCTTTCGGACTCCATTGTGTAGCATACAGCCAGACATCTACACTACCAACCAAAACAACAAAACAGAGCACTTCACCCAAACCACAGACCTAATCATACATCGGCAATGTGCTCCACGCTTTATGTGGTTATTAGGTGCAGCAACACAGAGGTTTAATTAACCCAAGAGTTGGCCTTTATTCATATGAATATGTAAACATAAGCTACATGTAGGACTTTTTACCATTTTGTGTATTTCTCCCTTCCCATCAATCCAATTATAAAACAATAACAATCTCATGTTCTCTACACTGTCAACGTGATTATATTTTTTTAAAGAGTTAGTTTCTTTCAAAAAATCAATCTGCAGTCTGTGATTACGTAATAAGGCCCAAATCAATCCAACGAAAAGGGAATCTTGGTACAACAGATTGCTTTTCAGAGGGCAGGAGCAGAATTCCAAAGAGCGACTGCCAACAAAATATAAGATTCACGCAAGTATCAAGCCTTACCTTGCGCCCCTCAGAAGAAGAACATTCACCAGAAGTTAAATTCCGCCTTAAGGCCATCGTGTCTAAACGCCAAAACTCAGTTGTCCTCCTCCAACCCCACGACGATAGCGGACAGCGTGTAGACTATAGTGAAGCCAGAACAAGGGCAAAGATATACCGGCAAAATCCAAGGTACATCCTTTGATGACACCATCCACCACAGGACTAAGAGGAGTCTTAAACAGATTGAAAGTTAATCCTCTTAACCACTAAGCCATTCACTGACACTGGACATCTCTTTTGTGAGCCGGACCGCCGGCTCTGACGAATGAAAGCGTTCCTGAGGGGGCGTTACACGCAGTGTCAAACGTTGTCATTGACTGTCTGAAAAATGAACCCAGCTAACCTCGGCTGTTGGTCTTTTTTTGCCATGGTTTTCAACTCACCGCAGGTGAATGAACCTTTCTGGACAGCCAATGGTCATGCTAGGACTTGAGGGGAGAGAGAGTGAGATCAAGAGCAAGATAGTAGGAATATAATGGACTCCTTTTACTTTCATTGACGACACATTCCCATTACTTTGACTATTAATGTTGATTTGTGTACTTCAAAAAACCTTAGCAAGGTTTACAATAATGGACTCTGTACCCATTTGGCTGATTGTCCACTAACAACACCATGTTTATCCCCTAACCATCACAGTGAGATCCAAATGACATGAAGTGCTTATGACTGGAAATAAAAGGCTAGAAATTAGGGAGTACCCTTCACAATAAAGTGCGTTCCCAAAATGAAAAGTAATAACGAAATGTGACTGGACTGCCAAAGAGGTACAAGAAAATGAAGTTAAATGTGCTGTTCATTTTCCAGCTGCTCAAGGGAAATCATCATAGAGTGACTGAGAGAACAAAACAATCTTCTACTCTGCAGAACGAACACTGCAGCCCTGACAATCATGCAGAATAAACACCACGTATAAGATATACAGCGTTAAAGCACAACCGTTCGTTTTTTCAGGCATTTGTCTATTCAGTATTCAACAGCAACGTGCTGGAATACAGAGCTTGAATCAGGTAACACTATTTCTGCGGATTCAAAATGTATCCACGACAATCTGCGAGAGATATTTAAACTATGCTTGCAGAGCAAACCCATCAGCTTCACAGTCCAAACATGTCTTTCCCCTCTCTCTCCCTTTGCCCATTTTTCTACGAAGGATTTAGACTCTTCCTTTCTAACATCTTCAATCTTAAAGTAGGCCTTCCGCCAAGCGCAGCCATATCTGGAGTGACCCGGTATGGTTTACATGGGCCAAATGTAAACAGAGGCTGTCGAGCCAAGATGGAGTTGCAGTTGCAAGACTGTGTGCAGCCAGGAGATGACAGAGCTAAGCCACTGTTCCCAGAAGCATTTCCTGCTTTAACTCTCTTAAACCTAGAGGTCAGAGGTCAACGGTCAGCCGTACAGTCACCATGGCTCCACCGGAAAGGGTCACTGGCTTTGGTTGGGCTGGTTTTATTAGACCACGGTGGATATAACGTATCTGCAGATCTGAGAACAGCACAGTGGCCTACGAATGCAAACATGAACCAAAGTTTGCATAGCAAAACATGTAAATGTACTTAAAGTGGCAGGAATGGATGTTGTTGCTAAAATTCAGGCATTGATGCAGCTGTATCTTATGGATCATTTGTATATGATGATATCCTCCTGAAGACAAACAATGGTTGTTTATTGAGCCGATAGTTTATGCAGACAACAGTTAGCCTGGTGTAAACAATATGGCTCAGTTCAAAACTTCTTCCGGTAATGTTGCAGACTGTTTTAAAGGGCAAGTGAGACACTTCAGACCAAGGTTGATTTAGCCTAATTGAGCCGATTAGAACCAGTCAAACTGCCCTGGAAAGACAATCCAACTGAAAACAGTTGAAGGATTCAAAGAAGGGAAACCCATTGTCTTTTAGATTCAACTTGACTTTCTGCTGAAGCTGGCACGCCTAATATTTCTTTGTAAAAAAGCTGTTGGCTATGTTTAGGCCTAACACCTAATCCAGTGCACGGACATTATAATACAGAACAATACATGTACCACAAGTTTCAATAGAGCAATGCATCTCATAACAAAAGGAGTTGCTATACTGAATACTTAAATAACCCCTCAATGTTTTAGGTCTCAGGGGGTGGTCTTCCCCCCCACACAAAGCCTGGATATATCTACCAAAACATGTCAACTCCAAAGGTTGACTTGGAAAGAAAGATCACACAATAGCTCATTCTCACTGCGGATTAGGCTCCACAAAGGCATTCAAAGTGTCTCTGGTTCATTGTGGAACACTAAGCAGAAACAATGTGAAAGAAAACTGTCTTGTCCCTACAAATATTATTGTCAACACACACACACACACAACTTTGTCTGCAATCCAAAGCCACCAGGCGACTTATTTTGTCCAACCCAAACAATGACTTCATGTGTCGGTCCCACCTCGTAATTTTAAGCGGTGTAGGCTGTATGGGTGGTTGTGTTTGAGGTGCGTTAATGAATTTGTCCCTATACGTGACCTTCCTTGTCCCGTGTATTGACTGCTACGATGATCTAACCACTGACTGCAACAGCAGCTGATCACAACACTTGAGAATGATCATCGATACCTGTCATCATCCAATCACAGCCCCCGTCACGTGCATTAGTATGCATTAAGTAAATGTCAATTCGCCAGTTATCATTATGACAAAATGGCTTAAAACAATACACTGTGGGCTATATTCATAGAAAACCATACCCGCACTGCTGCCGCAGGCCACCTTCTGTCCCGTATTTAATCGTGACAAAGTTGGCAACCCTAGTTGACTGACACACTATAAATGCATGTATTTAAATGCGAACTGTATAGCGCGCCCACACTTTGGCTGTCTACGGTAGACATGCATACTAATTCAAGTACTTTACCATTTCATCTTCGTCTTCCTCTTCTTCGTGAGCCGGTTCCTCGGCATCGTCTGCCCCACTCTTCCCGTCTGCCTTTTCGTCTCCTTCTCCTTTCATAGTTTCGAAGTCCGCAGCGCGGTCGTTGAAATATGTGTCACCTTGGTTGTCTTCTGAACCTACATCTGTACCTTCCCCTTCAGACAATGTTTCAGAGGACGTCTGGCTTCTGCTCCTATCAAACCGTTGGAAAAGCTGCCCTTCCATATTGTCAGGTAAGCGAGCACAAACACCTATTAAGCCACGACGTCAATAAAGACAACTCGCAGTAGTTAGTGTTTCCTTACGGTAATGTCGATGCCGCCAGCACACCTGTCTGTCGAATGCATAATGTTGTTTTCATTTGCTTGAATGGCGGCCAGTCACTCACCACTGAAAACTTCCATGCAGTGGAAGTTCCAATGCGGTGGTGTGATAGCAGTTCATCTCCGGCTGGATGTAATGCCCCAGTAACGAGTGTTTGCATGGACCCTTTACTCATTGCATAGCTCCTCCCAGCGCGAGAGGACCATTTCGCATGTAGCTTTGGGAAACCTGTGGATCAGGTAAACTAGGACTCAACAGGATTTAGCCGATTGTTGTAAAAGAGGGGGGTTGTTTTATAGCAACTTATGGATCATATTGGAGAGTTAGCCTAATCTATTTGCGGTCCCCTCGGCTACCGATTCATTCATTTAGAATCGGATCAGAATATTCTTTAATTACGAAATTCTGCGCAATTTACTGTATGCTGTCAATAAATATTCATCCAACAAAAATATAGCTTTTTCCCCACTCAATTATGTACTTGATAGCCACCCACTAATGCCTAATGGGTTGAACAGGTTGCCGATGAGTGTGTTTGTAGTAACATCCGTCCGATTCCAGGAGGTCAGAGACTCTATTTGGATACACAGGGCTTGTTGATGCAATAATTGTCTCTGATGTGTACAAACATTACCGAGTAGGCCTATTCCACCCTAAACATTTCTCATAATGATTAGACAACCATAATACTACCAGTATTTTGGAGGGGTTGGCATTCGGTAGCACGATTACAGAAGTGTTTGTCACCAGTATATTCAATATTTTGTCAACTTAATTCCACGTAATACCTATTTGACATGTATCTAAGGGCCAGATGAAGACACAGTATTCGCCATTGTAGCGCAACAACTGAATCCCTTAATTCTACATCACATAAGTTATGTGACATAACCCATGCATCTCTCTCTCTCTCTCTCTCTCTCTCTCTCTCTCTCTCACCCCCCCCCTCTCTCTCTCTCTCTCTATCTCTCTCTCTCTCTCTCTCTCTCTGTATTCCAAACGTTGTTGCAATGGTCCAGCTACAACTATTTTCTCATGTGAGTGGTGATGCCCATACCAATATGTATTTGTATAAGTCTACTTATCTCTGACTCTCCAGCCTTAAACATCTGTATTATTCTAATGGCCTCTAAACAGCGTACGAGAGAGAAATCCCACGCTGTAGATCAGCCGGCTAGGTTTACCTCACTTAAACCCAGTCACCCTTCCTCACTGACACACAGCTACCACCGAGCTCTCTGTTTGACCTCACAACCCTGAACAGACCAATGGGCAGGGTTGTAACAGCATCCGTTTGCCTGAAGTCTGAAGTTCACAAGAGTGTTAGGTTGTTAAACTGCCAGCGAGGCTGTTATCTCAGTCGAGTTGCAGTGCCAAATAGCCCCTTATCGCATGTACAGTACACAAAGGCTAGTGTCATTAGTTCCAAAGCTGATGTGCTTTTTTTTGCACAGCAGTGTCATAGTTCTGATTTTGTGTACTGGAGACGTCCTACCGACCCATCAATGTTTATCGATATAGAAAAAAACATGTTACATAGGACATGTTTCCATTATACACTTAATACTGTACACTTAGGCTTTAATAGGGTTTGCTTTTTACTTTGCAATTTACAGATGTATTGATGTTAGAGCAGGAGGACTGTGTCCACTAGAGGCCGCTGTTGGCCAACTGAGAGTGCTTTAAAGCAAGACTTCCACAGCAGCCGACTACAGTATAATCTCGTATTGTCATAAATTGTCATCCCTGTGTTTTACATGAAGGTGGACTTTCCTTACAGTGCTGTCTAACAGTGCAGTAATATGGCCATAATAAAACTATATAGAGCACCAACTAAAATGTCCCCTTTTCAAAAACAAACACAGGGTAGCCTACTAGCAATGTGAAGTACAGGGACAAGCATTGTATGGATTGACATACAATCAAATATACTTCTGTATTTGCCTATTGTAACATTCATTGTAGTATCATGTTGACATTCTGTGTACGCACTCACATGATAGAAACATAAAACTATCCACAGACTTATAGAATGCAGCGTTCTAAATGGGTATCTTGTCCAAGGTTTAAATGTGGGGTTACATCAAAAAGTTCAAATCAAAGGGACAGGTAGGGGAAAAACGCATATCTTTCTACTGAATCTGCACACCCACTTCCTCACATGAACCAAAACAAATTATTATGAAAGTATTTTGGTTTTGGGAGAATTTATGATTGTTATGTGTCATGTGAAAATGGGTGACATCTGGAAGATATTAGTTTCCTTGTTTTCAGAAGATATCAGTGTTTATCTTAATATTATATCTGATTTCTTAACATGACTTTGTAAGTATCTGCTTAAGTACAGATATATCTCTTGGTTTTATATTATTTACTGTCGAGGTGCATCAGCCTTACTTTTCATCTCTCTTGCAATCAGCCCTGTGTAGAAAAAGTCTGTCAACAGTTGAAAGTTTTGTGGGTGCGATAAAAACAGTTGGAAATCTTTCGTTTTTGACTAGAGAGAGACTTTCTGGTCAACTGGGAGGCAGAGTATGATACAGGAAGATAGAACATGTAAACCAAGCGGTGTTCTCAGAATGTTATCTGGGCGTGGGATCAATGTCATGAAGATGTACCTGTGAACAACCTTGTTATGCTCAGAACTATTCCATTCAACTGACTGGAATCCGGCGCGAGAGAGGTAGCTGATTGCTCCGTTATACTAGTGTCATCATTTTAACACTTTTTTTTCTTCTTCTGAGTTTCTGGTCTGATTGGGGAACTGATATGAAGGTGATATGAGATGACAGGAAGGTTTTCTTTTTCTCAGCAAGTTTCTTTCACCAGCAGCTAGCAAACCATAAACAAGACAATCTTCTATTAGATAAAAGGTATAGTGACGGTAGGAACACAGCTGAAGTTTTTAAGTTGACAGTTTACACAGTTATAACATCATATGGACGGAATAAAGTGTAGAAAACATGAAACCTGTGATAAGAAACCAACAAGAAAAACAACTAAATTGTTCAGCAACATTAGAGCCCATGTTTACAAATGTTAGCCAAGTGTGAACATGTCTCTTCCTGTGTTTGCAGTACAGTGACAGTTCAGCACAGAAGGAAGTTCAGTGTATGTGGGCATGCTTGTGCGTGTGTTTTTATATGTGTGTGTGTGTGTGACAGAGTTTAAGGTCAGTAATGGTTCCATGTTCATAGTCATTGTCATCTTGGAGTTGATCTTTCCTTGAGTAATTGATGAAAATACAATATTAAAAGTTTGATGAAAAAATTAGAATTTTCGTAAAACTCCCTTACACACCATAAAAAAATAATATTTATCATTCGTGTTGTTGCTTTTTACATGCCATTGGTTTCTACAAATGATTAAGAAGATTCCTTGAAAGCAAGAAAAAAACAGCTTGAAGTCTTGAAAAGTTTTGTAGCCTAGTATCGTTTATATTTGTTCTGTCACAGTTGAGTCACAGAGTTGTACAGATGAGTAGTTCTGTTCTCAATACTGTTATTTAAAACCGTTGAAAGTCTCAATTGAGTAAGAAGTTCTCATCATCTTTTTGAGTAATATGACATTTTAAAGTTCAGAAAATTCTGATCCAAACCAGACATGGTAAACCAGTACAGCAGGGCCTATTGAACATGAGGCTAATCAGGTACATTTAAGCGACTTAAACTGGAAGGGTATAGTGTGGGACTGTGGGTGCAATGACTTTTCATGTCTTTGAAATTAACTAATGACTGTCAATTCATGCTTAGCATTAGTTATCAAAACTGTTGGGCTTTAATAAGATGACTGATGTGAAATTGATAACACATCTAAAAGCAATACTAAACAATCATATTACCCACCTCAGGCCCCTATTAGATCCCCACTAAATTCCCCACAATCTATGAACCTGATTACTTTCCTGAATTTGCATCCGAGTTTGTGGTTTACACGATGTCACGATGCATCACAACCATGTAGCCACTTAAAATCCACACCCACAAGCAGAGCAGAGCATAGTCACAGATCAAAGCACACGGGCCAAGAGAGAGAACACACTGCTGCAGCCATGAAGCTGGAGTTTATTTAACCACAGAAGTGCGCACAAGATGAAGAGAACAATGCCCTTTCGGCTCAGCCTCGTCCCCCGGGTCAATGTTGGTAAGTACTGCCATTTTGTTTGGTTGTTTCTTATTTGGTTGTTTGGTTGTTGAACTTATCATTCACCATCACTACCTCGGTTCTCTTGTGTTTTAGACAGAAGTATTAATCCTTGTGCTGCCTTCGGGTCACTGTCCCTACCTTTTAGTCACAATGACCAGGAGGCAGCACAAGGTTAAAGCACTTAACAAATAATCATTAATAATTGAACATGGTCTTTTACTGTACTAAGTAGCATTGCGTGATTGCAAATGTTTTCAATAAGCCTTAATTCAATGAGATTTGAAAGAACTATTCCTCCTTCTGTCCAGGTGTTTTGTTTATATACTACTTCCTTGTCTTCACCACAGCCAAGGATTCTCCAGGTATTTCAGAAGCATTTTTGCGAGATTTTCCTCAAAACTAGATTCTGACTGCTTCAGGGTCATTGTCAAAGGTTTTGTGGCTGTTGTAGTTTTTTGAAGATAAGATACATCTGTCTGTACTGGTGGCAAGTACATCTTTTTTATTCACTGTACTTAATCATTGTTTCAGTGCGTCTCCCAAAAACTTTGCACAGAAACTCGTGTCATGAACACTGTATCGTCTCGCCAGGTAATGGGGTTAGCCGTTTCATGCTCTGCTCTGTAATGTCTGAAGTGTACTCTGTTTTTAGATGTCGATGAGATGGGACAAAAAAGTCATTCAAATGAAACAGATATTACCAATCAATTGATCTATTCCAGTGTTCTTGTCTTGCAGATGGAGTCCATGGATTGAGTTGCCATGGTTACATTTCAAATATTGGAAGTTGGAAAGTTTTAAAAAGAATTGGATGTGTGTTTGGGAATCTGGAAAACAAGCTTCAAGCCAGTACACACTTTACGTTCTACAGTGAGTTAAATCAGCAACAGTTTGTCTAGATTCAAGAAGGAAAACAAGGTGAAGACAATAGTACATGTTTTCCATTTTGTCCATCAATAAATATTTTTTTTTCCAGAAGGAAAAGATGCAAAAGGTTTGCTGACATATCTATAATGTCTCAAATAATTACACCTAATGATTTGTATGAGAAATTCAACATGACAGTCCATGTTGTCGAGGAGAATGTGAGGAACTGCACCAAGGCTGTTTTCACAGGCGTGCCACAAGATTTGGGTGAGATTGGTTTGACCATAAAAGACCCCTCTTCCTTTCAGCTTTGTGAAAAGCAACAATGTGAAAACAGAGTACTGATGGTATCCTCATCTTCACATTGCAGTTCGCTGTGGTCCCCCAACTAAGGTCCACTTCAATCGTCATTCCAGACAGATGGAAGTGAATGTTTCCTGGCAATCGAAGAAAATGGGTATCAATCAGTACATTGTGAGGTACTGGACACACGAGAACCAAAGCAAGGAAACGGTGGGCCTGTCACTCCAAGAATCGTTTTAGTTTTGTTTTATTGAAATGTTAAAGTTGGATGTTTCATTCCCTTCCAGTGGTTGATCCTCCTTCTTCTTGTACTTTGTTTGTAGCCTACAGTACTCTCCAGGGATGTGAAGACGTGCATCGTCGACAATCTGAACGCCTCACTGCCCTATGAGATACAGATTCAGTGTGTTGCCAGTGAAAAAGGATTATGCAGACAGTGTTTGTGGAGCGACATTTTCCGAGTCTCACCAGGTACGGATCTCATGTTTTACTGTAAACTCTCCATCAGACGAGTGCAAATGTTCAATATAAAAAGGGCAGCATTCTGTCAATTTTGCCCCTTCTCTCAGAACTTACTGTTAAGCCTTTTCATCGAGGAGATAAAAGAGATTCCTCAACCCGAAGGAAGACGAATCATTGTTATAAAATGGAAGGTAATTATTTCCCCCTTAATGACCAAAATATGACATAAAGTGACAAAAACGCCAGGTGTCGACGTCCCAGTACACATCTGAGGTGCAATATTTTCAGTTGGACGTGTTTGAACCACAGCGTCTCACGTCAGCCTTTTCCTAACGCCGTCCCGTTTGACAGTTTGCCGAGGCCGACTTAACGGAGGGCTACCGTGTGACCGTGGAGAAACTCTCCGGAGAGACTTCCAGAGAGCCGTTCAACACCACCAGACCGGAGATCAGCCTGGTCCTCTCCCACTCGGCCTATCTCCTCAACATCTCTGCCTTCCACAGCGCTGCCACATCTCCTGCATTAGAGTGGACCATCGCTCCATTAGTAGACAAAGGTGACACTTGTGGCGATTGTTTTGAAGTATTTCTTGATGTTGGCGTACTGACAGTGAGGCAGGATGGCGTCTAGAACGGGTGTTGACTATATCGAGCGTTGTGATTGGATGAGAGAAATAATTAAGTGCTCTTGATTTGTCTTCGCAGACCTGCCTCCCGAGAGGCTGAATGTCACATTCAGTGGCAACTCCTCCTTCCTAATCTCCTGGCAACATGACTTGGTGAAAACATACAACTGCTTTTGTGTGGAGTGGTGGCGGAAAGGAGAGAAACCAGCTCACAAGTCTTTTTATGAAAAGGAGAACCACTATGAAGTCATAACTTTGAAGGGTGAGAGATCTCTCTCTCTCTCTGTTGATGAACTCTCATGATTATATGAGTTAGGGATGGTAAAAAGCCTTGAAAGACAAAACACATAATAACCATCCAACTCTACCGGTGCACATCGGTTTTTTTATTCCCCAGCATACAGATCTGTGTCTTTCCCACTAACTGAACAACACTTATTGTTCATTCCTGAATCAGAACCTCTGCAGCCCTACGAGAGATACACGTTCACCCTCCACACACGGCCAGACAAGGACACGTGTAACCTGAAGAAGATCAACAACAGTGAGGCCACCTATGGGAGCATCCATGCCTACATCACCGAAGGACGTGAGTTTCAGATAGTACACAAATTCCGTTTCACCAAATTCATCCCCGAGTGAATTTGCTGACGGGTTGGAGGCGCTGGCGTCTGATTGGTTGATTGGCATCTGGCTCCAATCAACGTCTCCATAACATTTGTGGGCAGTACAGTATCTTCTTTCTGTCGGCCATCCCAGGACCCCGCAGAGCCCCGGGGAACATCGGTAGTCGCAATGAGACCCAGAGCTCTGTGATGATCGAGTGGGACCCCGTCTCTGAAGAAGACAGCATGGGCTTCCTGCTGGGATATCACCTTTACTACAGCGAGGATGAAGCAACGCACACAGAGACCAGTAAGCACTGATCTAGAGGGAGTCAGGTGGCTGAGGGGTTAGGGAGTCGGGCTAGTAATCTGAAGGTTGCCGGTTCGATTCCCGGCCGTGAGAAATGAGTGTCCTTGGGCAAGGCACTTCACCCTGCTTGCCTCAGGGGAATGTCGCTGTACTTACTGTAAATCGCTGGGGATAAGAGCGCCTGCTAAATGTAAATGTAGAGAGCGTCTATCATAAATGCCTGACTGAATGAATATAGTGCTAGTCGGAGTCTTCTTATCATGTGACGAATGCTAACATGTATGTAGGATGGTGACAACATAGCAGAGCTGTCATGGACTTGGACAAGACGTGAAGGCACTAGCATTTAGACCAAATCTATGTGTCTAGTGTTATATATGGTGAAGGGGAAGCGTCAATATTATTAGCACTGAATCTGACACCAGACTTTATTTTTGTCCAGTGGTTCGTTTAAAGGGGATTTCCTGTGTTCACGCTCAGCTATATTCATCACGTTCATCACGCTATATCTACCCCCCAGTGGCTAGTGGCATGGGGAACTGTACATTCACAGTTTGTTCCCTCAAGACCAGTTTTTGGTCCCCGTCAAGTTTAGAAGTGTTACCAGTTTTTCTGTTTAACACATAAATAATTAACCACTTTACTGGCTGCCCATTGGTTCTGTGCTTGCAGACCTCACTGTGGGCCCAGGATCAAACAGCTATGAGCTTGAGGATCTTAAAAGCAGTCAACAGTACCAAGTCCAAATGTCGGCGTTCACCAGGGCGGGGGTTGGAGTTCGCAGTTCAGCCGTGTACTTCGCAACAAACCAAAGAAGACAAGGTGTCCTATCAAATCTATGTCTAATCAGTCTTACATCCAATCAGATGAAAACTGTGTTACATTTAATTCCACTCGGATGTTTTTTAGCGAGCAACAGTGAATTATGTGGGTGGATGAAGGATGTGCGGTGAGTGAATGTTTGCTTTAACTGCTGTGTGTGACTGACTCCCTTGCAGATGTCATGACGACGGGTGTGGCCCTGACAACGCTGGTTGGCCTCATCATTGTGTCGATGTTTGGGTGTCATATCTCACCACTGTTGATAAAAAGGTATGACTATTTCTGCTCTTTTGGGCTTTACAGTTCAGTTGTAATATTTATATTCAGTAATTACCACAAGTGGTAATTCTTTGTATATTTATTGGAAAACGAAAACATATTACTTTAGAACGTAGAGCGACAGAAAACAGGTTATATTATTTGCTTTCAGAACAAAGCGTGTGTGGTGGCCTAACATACCGAATCCCAGCGACAGCTACGCCATCCAGAACATGAAGGGAGTCTGTGAGTTGGTAAGTTTAATGAACTTGACAATTCTTCAAATATGTTACAGTAAGGTCCTTATTTGAAGTACATTTCACTGTCAATATACCAAGATTTGAATGTTTTAGTTGAACTCAATCTTTTGTACAGTTTTTGTCATTATTTTTCTTTCTATCTAGGTGCTCCTGGAACCGATCAAACCCCAGAATGTGGAAGGAGAGGGAGATTCCAGCAGTCTACACCTCATTGAGAAAGTCACAGAAAAGTCTAATATTAGCAACTTTATCCGTGGTTTTGACTCAAATCTGCACTGCAACCGAGAACCCGAGCACATGAATAACAAGACTCCTCTGTCAGAAACAGCCCGTGAGGGCCTCTCAGATCCCAGCTGTGGGGGTGTGTGTCAGAGAGACTTCCTCTCCACAACTACTGAGAGAATAGATAAAGATCTAGCTTCTGTCTGCGCTACACCTTCCTCTATGAGCACGCAGCACCCAGATCTCAGCCCCATAAGCCACCAGAGCCACCAAGCGGTCTTCATGAGTGACTATACAACCATGGAGCTGTTTCAGCTGGCCAATGTTCTGGACTCTCGCCCGTCCCACTGCCTCAGCTGACACCCAGGAACAGAGACTAACCCGGGACGAGGATTTCACTTCACTGAGACCGGAGTTGGATTACGTGCGGCAGTCTCTGTGCAATGCCCTCTTCCTGTCCCCAGGGGGCCCCGTTCCACCCCAGAGCACAGAGCACTACAACACTGTTCTATGAGAATGTTTGGAATAGTAGAAGGTTGACAAACGTTACTTATATACTGTATATATATATATATATATATATAACTAGTCTCCATTTGCTGGGATTTGCATAATTCTTGGTCCTTGTAGCACGACTTGGAAATGAATCCCTGCCAATGCAACAAGTCAAACCAAGCAAAGCCTTTCTTTAGCAGAGACACGGGCAGAGTGTCTCCCACAATTGATACATCAAATCCGGTATCGGATTAACATAAATACTATTGAAGCAAATATTCTTTATTTGATAACTTTTCTGCAAAGATTTATGTGATATACATGTTTTGTCAAATGTACAAATCCGGTATATGTGAAGCACACACATGCAACCAAGATGGCCCAAGCAGCATTACCAAAACCACCCAACCAGTAACCGTGGCGACGTCTTCACCTTTTAGCCAGTTGCACCATCCACAGCCATCATGTACACAAAGAAGACCCCAACAACAAACTGGACATATATAGTTTCTACTGTTGGATACAAGTATATAAAAAATAATTTATTTCGGTCATTTGTTAGGTATTAGGTCTTGTGTGACATATTTACTCAACATAAAAACAATGTCCAATGGCCTCACCTCAGGCCAAAGGCTTGTGTATATTAACAATATACAGGTCTGACCCTTCTCATAGACAAAGCCAGGCAGCACACAGTCAATTCAGTGGAATATGGCAAAGTAGGATGCATGGTTCAACTCTTCCTCTAAAGTTACAGTAACTACCAGCAACAAATACAAAATAGAAATAAATGCTCAATAGCAAAAGTAATGGGGCACATACCAAAGGAGGGTCTTTCAACAGCCATTGGGTACAAAATACAGAATTCTGATCATCAAAATACGATTTAAAAGGAAGAAAAAAAAAGACTTAGAATTCAGTAAACACACAAAAAAAAGATTTAAAAACCGTTTTATGAATATCAAGACAACACGACTTCAAATGATGTCCCAAACTGCCCGATCACGTAATGACACCTCATCAGGACAATACATTTCTTTTGAATCATAATAGCTCTTTATACAGTATACTAATACAGTGACTTTTGTACAATCTCAGTCTAGGCACTTTGACTTGCCTGTGCTCACAAGCAACGCGTTGACTTGTGTGTAAAGCTGAACTTCAGTGTGCCACGTGGATGGTTGGTTTGGAGTCTGAGGTCTTGGGTACCGAACGCTGTACTGCAACATATCTGACTACTTACACTTCATATGAATATTCAATTTCATCACTATATGAATGTTGAAATCCGTTTTTAGACAATGACTAGAAAAATGTTGAGTGAGGGCGTATGGTAACAGAATTATGATTTTCTTTAAATATATACCAAATAAACTGAAACTATATGCAGCAGAAACAAAAGGAAAACAACTATTCATGTAAAACGGTATTCACTAATAAAAGAAAGATTCCTGGTTCCTTTGTCCATATGAATATCATATAACGGCAGGATCACAGCAACATGGTTATGGACTCTGCCTTCTCTTCCAGCTGCACACTGCTAGTTAGCTGAACACACAACTCAACGCTCGTCAATCAACTAGAAATGGCCATGGCAGATTGTTGATGATGAGGTTTTGGCAAGTTGTTGTGCCGTTTCAGGGAATTGTTGCATGTGTGTGTATGTGTGTGTGCATGTGTATGTGTGCGTGTTTGCAAGTCCATACGAGATCATCGAGTAGCAAGCCGGGTGCCCGCACAGTCAGTTCACGCTGTGATGTCATCGTCTGGGTATGTGCTGTGACTGCCGTTGTGCCGGGCGCAGGGTGATGACATCACCTCTTCGCTGGGCGTGGCTGAGTCTTCCCTGTCGTCTCTCTCCGGTCTGTCCCTTTCCACCTGAAACACCACAGCAACAGTCTCTCATTTCCCAGCATACGCAACGCAGAACCAGGGCCGGGCCGCACAGATCGGTGGGGCACAGATGAGACACCTAGAGGCTGCTATACTGTAGTAGAAGTTTTCAGTGCACAAATGCGAGAGGATTATATTTTTTTTTACATAAAATTGCAATTCGCAGCCAAAGGCCCCCATCAAATTTCAGAAGAAAAATATCTAGTTATATAGCTCATCATTAGTTAATTAGTTATGAGCTTGCTTATGCTTAAAACAAGTACATTTGGAGCTGAGCGTGTGGATGAGGGGTCCGATTTAATTGAGGTCATCGCATAATCTGGGAACTTTCAGCGACTTTTCAGAGAGCCAATAGCCACTTCTGGTAAGATGCATTTGGCCACACTGCTTGCAGAGGGTCTCACCTTGACTGACAGGTTTAGCTCGCAGTGGGGCTCACCTTGACCTTGGCAGGTTTAGCCTTCCGCTCCGTCCGCTCCGGGTCCCGTCCGCTCTTCTTCCTGGAGGTGGACCTCTCCCTTCGCCCCCTGCTGTTGTCCCTCGCTCTCTCCCTCCTCTTCTCCTTCTTCCCCCTGGAACAGAGACACAGGGGCGCCGGGCAGGGCGCTGAGTGACCACTGCGGCGGGCCACGCCAGGTACGTGCGGGCGAGGCGGCGTGTTTGGGCGGGGGGGTTCAGAGTGTGGTGGAGCGGAGCGCTCCGAGGGAGATGGTTTACCTCTTTGGCGAAGGCGAGCGGGCTTTCCTGCGCGGGGGGCTTCTGGATCGGTCCCGGCTTCGCTTCCGGTGGCCCCTGAAAGAACGACACGTTTTAACGTCAAGAGACGACTCTACCTTTCCAAATACACACACTAGCCAGACGTCACGTCCTAGACCTGGTCTAAGTTCCCGTCATTATTTTTGCAGCCTGGTAATCGTAAATTACGTCAATCGAAAAAAATCCGGGCACCAACGTACGACCGATGACTCAAGGGGCATCATTTACTGTCGAGTTGAAACCTCCTCCCTCCCACACCGTTCATTTCCTGAGTGGAACACATCACAGTCTACAAAGTCAAAAGGTCACAAGTCCCAGAGGTCAGGCAGAAAGGTCACAGTGTCGGGGTCAAAGTGTCATCCAGTCTGCAGGGTCGCCCGGCGTGTCGAGTTCTGCTGACCTGATGGTGCTTTCTGACCCCAGGGAGCCCCCGTAGACAGCCGGAGCTTTGCCCTTTGTCTCCTTCTGTCTCCTATCACCCTTCTCTTGAGAGACATCCACCATGACCCTCATTTTGTCATCCTTGCCTTTCCGTCTGTCCCTGAGGGACACCGGACAGTGGGTCACTCACTCTGTCCCCTTTCAAAAGTACAAACGGGTACAAACCACAGAGACAAACTGGAGCCTAGTGACTCGACTACAGTCATCAAAACATCTGGAAACTGGATGTCATTTATTAGTCTGAGAGTTGTGTTTTGTACGTGTGTGGGGGGAGGGATTTTGAAGGTGAGTCACTGCTTTAGATCGAGATATAGGCTAGGACTGAATGTTTATTTATTTCAGAATACTGCTTGTTCTAAAAGCCTTGGAGGCTCTAAACACACGCGGGCGGGATGGCAGGATCACGTGAGGGAGTGCGGGTGACGGTCACGTGAGGGCGGGCAGGGGACGTGCGAGTACCTGGACCTGGAGCGGCTGGGCCTGCGGTCCCTGGAGGGAGACGGCCTCCTGCCAGAACCCCTGGAGCTGTGGCGCTCGCTCAGCCGGGGGCGGGACGTCTGGATGGGCTTGCTCCTACACAGGTGGACACGCATGGGGAAGAAACATTCAATCTAAATGCAACTGGCAAAGTGCAATGTGTATTGTGTATCCAGTTTGTGTTTTTTTTTAACACACTTTTGGGTATTCAGTGGCGACCTGTGGCTGGAGCGAGACCTCTTCCTGCGTGTTCGTGAGCGGGACCGCGAGCTGGAGTGGGAATGCCTCGATCGCTTGGAGTGACTGGGCGAAGGCTTCTTCTCGTCCTCTGAAACAGTGTGGACAGTTACCCCCGCTGCACACCTGTGTACGGTCACTCCTCTTCCAGTGGTGGAGGAAGCCATTCCAGGGTATTGAGACGCAGCCCGTGGTGTTGGGGACGCTTCCAGAGTGTCGGGGGGGGTGCAGCTTTCGTCCTACCTGGTTCGATGGCGGCGGCGATGGTGGACTGGGCCTCCCTCACCCTCTTCATCACGTCCTCCAGCTCCTTGGCTGCGGCCTGGGGCGTCAGCTCGGGCGGCTTCACGATGGCGTTGTTGGAATGGTTAATCCTGAGGAACACAACACGAGGACAACAGACCTTTGTAGCTCAGAAGGTCGACGGTTTGGAATATTTCGGTTTCCCGAAGAGGAGAAAAAACGGGCGAAGGCCTACTTCAGGGGTCTGTCACCGAACATGACGCCGTTGAAATTGAGCGCTCTGGATACGGAATCCTGATCGGCGAACTCCACGAAGGCGAAGCGTGTGGGCTGGGTCTCGTCGCCGGCCATCCTCACAAACTTCACGTCTCCCACCTGCTTGAAGAACTCCAGCAGCTGTTCTGCCGTGGTGGTCTGTGGGGGGGGGCAGACCAGGAGACCAACTCAACACTACAAGCTACGATAGCGGACAGCAGCGACATCATCGAGTCACGTGCGGTGCATTAGGAGCGTCACAGAAACACGTACTGGGTTACTCGACGACTGTGAACGTCGAAATAACGTAATATTGTTCATTTATACCGGAATGAAGATCTTTTTTTGGGGGGGGGGAGGGGGGGGGTTTGCTTTGTTACCTGGGAATTCAAGTTGCCCACGTAAACGGTCCTCCGGATCTCATCGACCTTGGAAGGGTCCACGTTGCCCATGAGGGGGGGCTGGGAGGAGCTGCCCCCGGCCAGGGCTGACAGCGAGTGGTCCAGGACAGTCGGCAGAACCACCAGGCTCGCCACAGGTAGGCTCAACTGCGGCAGTGGCTGCTGCTGCAAAACACACACACACACACACAGAATGACCACAGATGACCAAACGCGCTTTACGGCAACAGTTTACAGTATAAAACTGCGCTTAAAGAGTCGAACGGAGCTGGTTCTCACGATGTGGACGGGAGGGTGCCGGGGTGGGTATGGGCAGGAGGCCTCCACCTGGGACCAGGCCTGGAGACGGGACGGCGGGCGCCAGCATAGACAAGGCTTTGGACTCCTCGGGGATCTTCCCTGCAGACGAGAGGGGAGAGTTAGCGGACGCAGCGGAGCGACTCTACCCTCTTGTCTCCTCTCTGTCTGCACAATAGCCCAGTATTCTAGAGAAAGACCACATAGCCCTTCCTCGCACTGTGTACATCTTATGAGCTCTACTGGCTAACCAAGCGACTACTGTAACTGTAGCCTCTGCTGCTGGTGTTTTACTGGAGGCGGAGCAGCCTCAAAGTCCTCTCACATTCCACCCTTACGTCTGGTAAGCTAGATCCCTTCATCGCCTCTTTTATCAACAGCTACGAACACACAGATGTTAAAACAAGACTTCTGTTCAAAAACGAAAAAGAAAGGCAGATTTTTTTTTGTGTGTGTGTGTCCTTTTTCATAGATCAAAAAAAAATGAAATGCAGAGAATTGAGTTAACACTTTGAGGTATGGGTCACCTGTACTGGAAACATATTGGTCATGAACCGTACGATATCAAGCATGGGCGCGTTCCCCAGGGGGCGTTTTGCAGTGTTGGAAAGGTGCGCAACACAAGACAACGGTTCATGATGGCTGCATCACTAATAGCACACAGAACATCAGATACAGAAAAGAAGAACATTTTTTTAAGAATCTTAGAAATTCTCCCAAAACTTTTGCTAGCCCAAAAACATCGGATTAGAAACCTGAATTGTGGTTCAGTTTGGTGATTTTTCCCCATTAGAAAAAGGAGGAACGACTTAAGTCTTAAAAACATTAGCAATACATCTAAAAAAAAAGGGGATTTTAGTGAAGATCTTGCATTTCCAAAGGGCAAATCGTGATCTTTAAAAACAGTTAACAAGCGAACCATTAGCTTCAAACTTGAACGTCATCTAACGGCTTTGGGATAAGTTCACGTAAAAAAAGCAAAGCCATACTTAAAATTTGCCCCTGCGCCAAAGTTCAGAGATTAGCTGGTACTGAGCTCTATCATAGTATAACACCTGACTGTACCCACAAGAACAGAGAGACTCAAGTTGTGTTAGTCATGTTCATGCCATCCCATGTGTGACACATATTCCACCTGGGTGCCATGGCAACCTGGACAGAATTCAAATCACACACACAACTTGCTGTGGAGGAGAAGGGGGTGGGATAAACCAAAAGAAACCAAAAACAATTGAGAGAAAAAAAAATATTTTCTAGAAATATGCAAATACTGTAGTTTTCTAGAGAGAAGACAGAGGACAACATGGGAAAGTATGAAAAGAAACAAACCAAAAGAAAATCAAAAGAAAACAAAAAGAGACAAGGTGTCCATCTTGGAGGGCTCTGCCGGCTATTCTCCTGGTCACATTCCCCCCTTGAAGGCTGCGTTGGGCCCCATCGGGGATAGTGGCTTGGAAAACAATGCCTGACTCAGGCTAGTGTAGTGTAACAGCTGGGCCAGTCTAGTCATCTGATATGCACACATAATCACACAGAAAAAACATACAAAACCAAATTAATAAACTCAGTAGCCATCCTGCACCAAGTCACGTGGACAAAGCATTTCAAGTGAGAGAGAAATCAGTCAATCAAGGTGAAACCACTTCTAACAGGTACATTAACAGAGTAACAGTGGTTCCAGGAGAGAGGGAGAGAGGGAAAAAAATCAAATAAAAATGAAATGCAAAAAGAGAGAAACAAGACGAAGTTAGCTGTATTCTTTTACAAACTGGGTGGTTTTAGCTACAATGACCTTGAACTGATCTTGAAACTCATTTCTAATCTTATTAGTGAAGTTACAACATCTATATCACACATCAGTTATGACATGTATCTGATTTTAATGTTAAGGCACTCCTTTGATGTTCATAAGTAGGCCTAACGTGTATCTCATCGTGACTTCCGGCTACGTCGATCTCACGGTACTACCCAGTGTTCGAATTCTGTCAGGGGTCTGTTAGGGGGGTTTTCCTTGTGGGCGGTGGTGGGTTAACATGAATGGCTAGGCATCCTATAAATCTTTTTGGTTGATGTTGGACTTATGGTAAATCCAGAAGCCCCCTACCTCTGCCTTAATTCGAACACTGGTATTACCTCGCAGAGAGAGAATATCATACAAACACCATATAAAAATGAGATGACTGTATGGAAACAACGTTCTGCCTGATACGTCAAACCTGGGGCATAAGCTAACAGCTAAACATCTACCGGCTGTGTGTAGGCCTGTGAGCGTCTAGGCAACTGTAATGCAATCAAGCACTAATATTATCACAGAAGTAGTACCCTAGTAGTACCTTGACAAAAAAGTTACAATTAGTCACGTCACACTTTAGGAAAATGTGAACAGCTAACCATACTCACCTTCAGCACATGGAACCACTATCAAAGCTCTGTCAATAAAAACAGTGTTGGTTAAATGCTGTGCCACACCAACACTGGATGGCTCTCGATACTTTACGTAACATACTTTGGACGAGAAAGAGAGAGGTGCATTGCTGTAAGATAGAAACAGAAAAAAAACAGGGTAAGTAATTGATTTAGCTAACAGTAAGGCCATATATCCCCGATGTTGCTTTAGTAAGCCTACCGCGAAAACTGCACTTACTCCGGCGGGTATAGCCGCAATTCCTCGATGTCCCCAAGAAATCCAAATAGAGTGCGCATTTGCTCACTACTCACGGCAGACGAAAGATTAGTTATTTGAACTACAGCTGTTCCAGGAATTCCACTCATTGTTGTTATTGTTTAGTGCTGAAAAGAAATATATACTGTTTGTAATCTTCACACGATATTAATTGTCAAAAAGGTTTCGAGTCGGACCTTGTTCTACGCACTCGAAAAAGGGATGACTGAACAGACAGCGCCACCGTGCGGAAAGGATGTCCGTGGATGCAGGTCCCTCTTTTACTACGTCTGAACGTTTCCTCGAATACAGCGTGATCTTAATGCTCCAAATATACCAAAATAATTTTCAACAGGTTCGTTAAGATTGGTGTTTACATTGCACCCTGCGTTTATATTAAATGTTGTATGGTGTGCATTATTTGGCTAGGTATTTTTTTATTACAACTTTAATGGTCAACCATTTTTATGAAAAGAGACATCAATTCTTAAAGAGCATTAGTTTATTCTTCTCCACAGGTTACCTCAGAAACAGTATAATTATATACAAAATCTGGAATGTTGAATAAATGCATATCAATAATCTTACTGTAGCCGTTTCCAGAGAAACATTTAAAATGGTAGCTATACATTGAAAGGACTGCCTCTGCATTGCAATTTATTGCTGGTTTTACAAACAGGTAACTAATGCCATGATTAATTCAGCTTTTTACTCTTTAAAAGTATTTACATTTGATTAGTAATGTCTAAAATCCACAGGAGACTGTGCTAAATAAATAAAAACAACGAAAGTGTGAATATGTGTTCTTGGATATGGCAAAAAGATTTGACTTGATTCCCCCCGATTGTCTACACCTATCAGTCTACCAGGCTATACCACCTCTTTGCCATAAATGTAAAAAGAATGAGTGACCGAAAACCTGTCAACAGATTGTTCCTATTCCCAGCAACAACAACAACAAAAAAGGCAAAACAACAGCTCCAGAAAAACAAGCAGCACATGAAAAAAAAATGATGACGATGTTTTTAATCTCTGAATATGGTGCACTGTGAGTGGTCCAGGGGAATCGCATCATGAACCTGTCAACCTGCACGTTAGACCAACGTGACCCGACGGCACGGATGTCACCCAACTCTTTTCAGTGTGTCACTGGAGCTACAGTACAAAAAGGACATGTTCAGTTTGGGGGGTCATCTTAAAAGGGAATTTATACCACCAGGAAGAGACCATCACTTGCACAGTGTTATCCATCAGACACCACGATGCATTATAAGTATAATAGAGCTGTTTGCAAGATGAAACATTGAATTACAAACAGGTACAGTAGAATACATACAAATTTGTGATGGAATGACATTCATGACCCATTGTTGAAACCCAATTAAAATCAATCTATGGTAAATATTTTTTTTACATAATTTCACAATTCAGTGGTCGCATAAAAATATTTCAAGTGGGCCAAAACATTTGTAGGAGTCTAATATCTAAATATGTGAATTTGATCATTTCCGTCTCGATAGGAAACACGTCTCAAGCAATGAGTCATCACAGAGTAGACTATTCATTGGGTGATTTCATGCAACAACACATACATCTATAATCAGCTGATCACACAAAGCATTCGAAGCATTTAGGGGTTTGCCACTTAAATGATAAAAATGACAAATTGCTTTTTTTTCTTCTTTTTTTTTGCTTTTGAAGCTTTGTTGGAAATAGTTCTACGCTGGTCTAAATTAATCATTCTGCACAAACATGTCACAATTTGGACTATTAGTTTTCCAAGAAATCAATTAAGCTTTGAAAACGACACAGTCAGAAGCCTAGTGTAGCTCGACAGGCCGTCCACACTACATTGCAGGCTTGTATTTATTTGCTAAAAATGATATGCAGGGTGATTTCCTATGTAGTTTTTAATTTAAAAAAAGATTCTTCACAATATAAAATCATGTAAACCTGTCTTTTTTTCTTTCTTTAAAAATGCAATTGGATGTTGATCTGAATCAAAATAAAGCGTCTCACTATTGCTATCAAACTATTATGACTCGTGTTTGCTGTGACAGTTTGCTGCGAAGATGAGTGAATATTGCTTGGGTCTCGGGGCACCGTCATCCCCTTTACAAACAGTTCAAGGTCTATGGCACTTGACAATTTGTTTTCTTCCCTCTCGATCAACCTATTCACCGTAGAATAAGTCCACGTTCAAAACACTTCAACGTAAAGAGAATGACAAGCGTCGTCAAATGTTTTATCAAGATGTGTTCTCATACGGGAAGGCAAACTGTGGTTGCTTCTCACCTTAAAAAACAAAAAACACGAAAAAACAAAACAATATAAATTGAAACCCTTTCAAACTGAATGCATGCGAGTCCTTTCGTCTCCAATGGCCGTCTTATGGTTTAGGACAGGTGAGGCCTAAGATGCGTCTCCCATGTAGCTCTGACAGTCCCTCTGCAGCTTCTCTCCACCGCCTGCTTTGGTTACCTAGCGTGATCCCTCTCCCCCGCTCCCCCACCCTCCTGACTAGGCTCATTAAGGCCGGGCGTTAGCGCTCCTCAACGATACATCTACCGCTCCCACGGGCGTGTCGTTCCACACCGTTATACCAGTCCAACTGACATATCACATACACGAGGGCATAGTACAGCATCCGCAACTCGGCGGGACGTCGGGGAGTTTTTTTTTGTTCGGGGTCGGTGACGGCACAGGCAGTGGTCTCTGAAGGTAAGAATGACGTCCTGGCGTTTGGAGGTTCCCTCCTGCAGAAGGCTGTCGGAGAACAGTACCGTATCGTAAGTCTGTGGACAAGCAGGTTCACAGAGACAGCGAGGCGAACCATGAGTTCCTCTACCTACCCCTCTCGAACCGACTACCGCGTTTAGCGACTTCCAGAAAGTCTAGCCATGGGGGGAAAACACCGGTTTCCAAACTCCATCCCAAAAGCGGTGTCGTGTCCTACATTCGTTACCACAAGAAAGCACATAACATTGTCCCCCCGGATCACATCTCACCAAAAACGACATATGAGTGGTTTCAGCATCTTAAATATAAAACAAAAAATAGAGACACATGATTACAAAAAGAAAGGCAAAATAAGATGTCAGTACAGAGGGAGCGATGCCCCCTAGTGGTCAGCTTCAGTTCATGCTCTACAACAGAAACTAGACCGGACTTGGCGAATGAAAGGTGAAGAATATTCGTTTAAAAACACTAAGTGATGGTCGTCTTCACAGAAAACACAGCTTCTCTGCTTGTGTCGGAGCGGATCCCGTCTTCGGCGTCTTTGTATAAAACAACGGGGCTGTCCCCACAGTGATTGCTCCCTAAAATGCATGCTTCCAGATATCCCCCCCTCCCCTCCCTCCCCCCCACCCCCCGCCCGACAGCCCAGGTCCACTTCATGCAGTGGTTTCTTCCCCATTATAAACAAAAGCTCAAGAAAAACGTATTTTCAACGTCCATGGTTCCTAAAAAAATCTATTTATAGACCAGACTCTTCTGCGTATAAAAATAAGGTGTGGGGGGGTGGAGGGAGGGGAACATTCAGTTTTCCTGTGTCCTCCACTTTCTTTCGTGGTGCATTTCCCTCAGGGAAGGAGGTGAGGGAGGGGGCGGGGGTTTAGGAGGTGCAAGGGGCTCTATGCGGCCAGCTCTCTGATGATGATCATATCCACAGTGCTGGGGAACGTCTTCAGGAGGGACACGGCGTTCCCGTGATCGATGTTCACAAAGTTGTACCCGTTCGCCTGCGGAGGAAGAGACGAGAGGCGGTTAAAAAAAAAGAAGCGAATCGCCAAATCTGACGTTCTCGTCCGAGTCATGCTGTGATCTGAACACAGAGATCTAGCGCACAGTCACTGGGTTACGGGCGACGGCAGGATGGATCTCTGTGTCGACTGCGTCGGAGGGGGCTCACCTGGATGATCTTGTCTCCGGGCTGGAGGATCTTGGAGGCGGGGCCCTCCGGCTGGACCCGGGTCACGAAGATGCCCTGAGAACGAGAGAGGGAAAACTGGATTCACGTCAGTTTAGGTTTAGGTTTAGCAAAAAGTTCAAACTGAATTTCACGCCGTTAAATGAGAACACGGGGAGATCGTGGTCTACGTACGTTGTCGTCGGGACGGAAGGGGTTCCCCCTCCCCCCCCACTCCCCCTGATATGCTGAAGCCCAGCTCCGGGTTCTTCTCCACCTTGACACGCATCTGAAACACCCCCCCGACACACACACACAGCTCACATCAGACCACCTCACAGACACACGCCCACGGCAGGCACATTTTCAAATCGATCCGTCTCCAACCCTGTGACGAACTCATCACAGAACCAAACGGCCTCTCTCTCTCTCCCCCCTCCGTTCTAATTGGTCGAGAGGAACGGTCGAGCAGCCCTCTCTCCTGCCTCAGACTCGCTCTCGTCCGACCCCCCGCTCTCTCTCGACTAAACGTAAGGGAGCGTGGCCGTACCTCCTGCTGCAGGATCTCGTGGGGGAGGCGCGGGGGGCCCCCGGGCTGCTGGGACACCTTGAGCATCAGGTAGTCGATGAGCTGCTCCCTGGAGGGGTGGCGTGCCATGGGGGCCTGAGACGACGAGGACATCGGGGCTCGCACCTGACCGTTCATCAAAGGCACCTGAAAACACACACAGAGCATGTCACAGTGGGAGGGACCTAGAGCAGGCATGTCACAGTGGGACGGACCTGGTGGATCCCAACATCCCGATCAACTTAGCGGATCGATACACGGATAGATTCCTGCATCAGGAGGCCATGGTAATCTTTCCTAATGGTATCCCCCCCCCCACCAACCAAATCATAATGAAAATCAATAAAGCAATTACCAACCAAAACAACCCAGGGAACGGCTTCCCCGTTAGGGGAAATCGAGCCGTCGCATTCCTCGTTTGAAGACGGAACTAACGTCGTCTCATTTCAGCACAGGGAGCACATTCATCACCAGTGAGGTCATCTGTTTTTATTTTATTTTTAAATGGCGGCCGGGAGCCGACCAATCCGGTCTGCCGAGACTCGACGCCCCGCAGCCGCAAAGTCACGCAAAACATTCTGGCTCGGTAGAAGCCGGGATGAAGTTCGCAGGTAATTCGATGATGTTGTTTATTAGATCTCGAGGTTATTGGCAGGTCCCGTTGAGGAGGGGCGGGGGACACACACACACACTGTCAGGACCGGTGCTTCTGCTGGGTACACAGACTGGCTTTATGAGGACAGACGGAGCCCTTCATTCTCTCCCCCCCAACAGCAACCTGACTCACTCGAGCACAACAGGCCAGAACCGCCACATTCTGGTTCAGCATGACTTCAGCAAAGAGGGGGCACTGCAGCTCCAATCCACAGGAAGATGCGTTTACGTTTTAAGAGCCGTGATGTGAAGTCGTTTGAGACAAACACGGATGTACGGCGGTGTAGTCACCAATCACAACACAGGGCCAGGAGACTATCTTTGTCGACGGAAGAATCCTTTGAAGATATGTGAAATTCTCTTAAGAGCTGATTGACCTAAATTCCTTCCATTTCCTCGGGCTTCCTCGTAGTGCGGTAGTGAGGCGCAGTACCAGAGACGTCCTGCAGGGGTCAGCATGGAGCGAGACCCTCATTCCGACCCCGTGCATTGCTCAGTGTTGGGTTTCACCGGTCGCAGCTCCCCTTCCCGCCCGTCTCGCTGCGTTTTCTCCGACCCCCCAGTTGACGACCCGCTCAGGGAGAAGGGCCTTGGACACCTCCTACACGGCGCACAAGGCCAGGAGATAAAACTACCGAATAAAACCATTCAATCGTGGCGGCGTTGATACTCCACCCCCCCTCCCCCCTCGCCAACTCGACGAGCGCCCACATCTCCACACCTTGCAGTTTCTCCTCGTTCTGAATCCTTTCTCAGTACGTTAAAAATATCTTTGAGATTTTGTTTTTGGAAGTGTCATTCGCAGCGTGTGTGGCATCCGAGCGGAGGTATGTCGGGGGGCTTGCACTGTGCAGGGTGTGCACCGAGACGTGAAGCCTTTGACTGTACCACTCAGCCTTTCAGATAGCCAAAAAGCCCGAGCTATATTTATACGGGCAGAGGAGTCCGTGCGGAATCCCAGCCGGAGCACTCGGGGCCTGCAGGAGGCGGAGCCTGCAGGAGGCGGAGCCTCGGAGGGCCCATGGGAACGGGCCCGCAACAGTAATCTCTTTCAAGGCATGGTTCCTCATTAATTAGAACTAATTAATCACTGCTGGAGAGGATGTGATGTACTGGGTCAATATCTCCATCCAGGCCCTGGCAGGGCACGCTCTACTTATCAGCTCATATCTGCTCTCGTCTGCTCTCGTCTGCCTGAATGGGGGAACTGAGGGCGACTGGAGTCAGACCAGAGCAATCGAGCTGAGAGATCTCGGGACATTCTTTACGAAAGGCACTGCTGGGATTAAATCTTCCCACGGACCGATTTGGCCGGCAAAGTTTTTTTCTTTCTTTTACAAAAACTCAAGTGTCCCGGTGGGTCGATTTATAAAGCAGGTATAGCGAATACCGCATCATTGATGTCACAAGTGGAATTGTGCCCCTGCCATGAAAACCCAACCCAGGGCAGGAACGACCCAGCAGCAGTCACACGAGATGCACCCCCCAGATCTAGATTGATGTAAACACACTACTTACTTTTCGGTCCATGGTGTAGCTCTGCTGGCCTTGGGGAGGGAAGCCGTCATCCTGGGGTGGAGGGGGTGGAGAGAGGGGGGAGAGAGAGCATCGTTAACACCTTGTCCTCATCCGCGAGACGTGTGACTCATCCTCCCTCTGCTCGTCCGGGAGGAATCATTAGCGCCTCAGACAATTAGGTCATTAAGACCGCCGGGATGATTCCTCCAGGCTCGTTAGGAGATCCGTGGTGGCGAGGGGGGACCGGTTTGGACCGGAGCACACTGGATCGCGCCGTGTTCAAATAGCACTCTTCCCCCACACCCCAAGCTCACACAGGAAATGAGATTTGTTAAACAACGTTCATGGATTGCAATCACACACCACACCACCTGCACTGTTCCTTCCATCCAATCAACACGAGGCTCACCGTATCTCCCAAACCTCCCTGACGCTTACCTCCCTGACGCTTACCTTGGACATCTTTCATCCCCGCGCACAGAGCGGAGAGGTTACGAAGTGGATTCTGAAGCGACGAGACGCATGAACCGAGATCAGGGAGGACGACTCGAGGCGCCCGTTAGAGGGGGGGGGAGGGATCACCAAGAGCGCCAAAGCACACGCTAATCACCAGAGTCGAGGCTAGAATCGCACAGCTGCACGCGCCGCGTTGTGATTGGAGTGGAGGCGAGAGGGGGGGGCAGGAGGTGGATGAGTCATACAGCCGAGTGGGGCTCCGGGGAGTGTTTTGGAGCGTTGGACGTGCCGCTGCTGCTCTCCTCACGACACACTGGAGGGACTGTTATGGTGACTCGGGGGGCTGAGGCCTAACATCGATCAATCGCACTACGCGAGGTGACATAGCGGTTAGCACTTCAGCTGAGCTCTTTATTAGCACAGACGTCTGGTCGCAGCCTGTTTACAAGGTAGAAAGAAAAACTGTACTGAAACGGAATTCTAACGTGGGGTGAAAAAAAACGACAATAAAAAAGGGTTCCAAAACCATAAAAGAACATTTGATCTACGTTGCACTTGGCCAGCGATGATTTTGTAGGCGCCGACACATGAATGAGCTCTTCCTAGGAAGCTTCGGTCGTCCGCTAACGAGCTGGCTCTCCTTCAGGCTCCGTCCTCGCTTCCCAGCCAGGGATACGACTTATGCCAGGGATACGAGTTATGCTAAGCCTTTCTTCTTCTTCGTGGGTGCAAAGACAAAAGACGGCCTTTTCCTCTTTCTCGAACGAGCCCTGACTGCGTCACACGCAAACAGCTCCTGTTGGATTCACATCCACCCCTGTGAAGTAATCACCCCGTCCTACACAGCATGCACTCGGGGTCCAATCACCGACTAGGTCTCCTCCTACTGGGTCCAGACAACCAATCAAAACCCCCCCCATCACCACCACCACCACCACCACCACCACACAGACACAGACAGGGTTAGGAAGCAGGCAGGCAGGTTAGCAGGGCAGACAGGCACAGGAGAGAGCCTGTCTGGGGCAAGGCAGAGAGGAGGGAGCTGTGGGGTTAGCTCGTAGCTAGCTAGCTACATTGGGAAGGTTTGTTTTGTTGTGGGAGGTACTCACACAGAAGCCCCTGGCTCCGTAGGGCCTGCAGGCGTCTCCGGAGCTAAAGAGCAGAGAGCCTTGGCTGGCATGCAGGGCCTCTCTAGAGCTGGCGTAGGGAGGAGAGCAGCTCAGCGGGGCCAAATGGGAGTTATAGGACCGCGACAGCGCGTTCTGAACACATGGGGAGGGGGGGGGGAGAAGGGGGGGCCGGGGGCCACACACACACACCAGAGCGAGAGACACTTTAGCATGCAGCTCACCTCACGTCTCGCGGTGAATTCAAATCAAAACAAGACACAAAATAAGGAAAACGATCATGTTAGGATGCATGAGGAATACATGAACGTGCAGTGAATGAATGGACGGTGGCCCTCGCGGAGGTTGAATTAGTAGCAGCCGGTTTTTGCATGGCAGACATAAAAACATGAAACATGCTGAAGGTGATCTCGTGGCACGCCGCTGTGCTCTCGGCAGGGGGGGAAACAGGCAAGTAACACATGCAGTTTGTTGTTACGGTATTAGTGGACTGAACATTTCAACATCAAGCTTTATTATTCTATTCAGGAGGGAGGGAAGAGGGGGGAGGGGGGGGGGAGTGGGCGTGAGTCCCACGATAGTGTAATATGATTCTTCAGATTATTTCAAAGCCTTCTTTATGACCGGCTACTCCTGAGCACTTTGGAGGTAGATGTGCTCCGGAACGCAACCTCCCACACAGACTCCAGACTTAGGCCAGACTCCAGACAGACTCCAGCACAGACTCCAGACCAGCCAGACTCAGGCCAGACTCCAGACAGACTCAGGCCAGACTCAGGCCAGACTCAGGCCAGACTCCAGCCAGACTCAGGCCAGACAGACTCCAGCCATGACTCACCCAGGCTCAGTACACACTGGCCTCCTCTCCCACCCCAACTCTACCCCCTCCCCCCACACACACACACACACACACGTAACTGCAGCTTATGAATGAGAGAGGATGTGGTGATGATGAGGTCAGGTGGTTACTGCAAGGTCCCTCTCGGTGACAGTATTAGATGTTGTTTTATATTAGGACGTTGTGTATATAAAAAAAAAGACAGCACACACACAAGAACAAACCACACAGACCGTATGGGACTAACAGGCTGGATTACTGCGCTTAGCAACCGCCATCTTCTCATGACCTTGAGAGGACACTCCCATCTACTACGACATCATCTAGGACGCCGTGAACCCAAACCGCCCCCCCCGGCGCGAACACTCTTACCTTCTCCATCTTCTTGGCCTCGATGTGTCTCATCACCTGGTCCCTCCAGTCGGTAGGGCACCCTGCCCCCTGGTCCCCCGGGCCCGTCCAGCAGGCTGTGCTCCGACTTCACCCGCCCGTGGGGCCTCTTGCTGGGGCTGACGTGCTGGTAGTTGAAGTCGCTGACCGACATGGTCCTCTCGGGCAGCTCGTGGGGCGGAGGCCTGGCGAGGGTGTGGGGCCGGACGCACGTGGGCCCGTCGATGCTGTACGTGCGGGCCGACAGGGGCCTCTGCATGGCCTGGGCCATGGCCAGGGGGCCCCTGCCCAGGGTGTGGATGTCCCTGTAGGTCATGTACTCGCCCTCGCCCGCCGGCACGCGCCGCGGGTCCCCCATGGAGACGGTGGACGAGTTGCTGCTCTGCCTCTGCAGGGTGCTGCTCCGCACCGCCTGACCACCGGAGGGCAGCAGGCGCTCCTTGGCCCACATCTCCCCGGGCAGCTTGGCCCCCGGGGGCCCCGCGGGGGGGCCTCTCTGCTGGGGCGGCGGGTGGGGGTACGGCGGCGCCTGGTTGCGGTTGGAGTAGTTGGTGTTGGCGAGGGAGTGCTGGGGAGGAGGGAGGTAGGCCTGGTGGTCTGGGGGAGGGACGGAGGTCCTCTGGTTCCACAGAGCGTCTTTGGGCATGGCGCTGCTGGTGTACTGGACGTTGTACTGCGGAGGGGGGAGGCCCATGGCCATGCTGGAGGGGACGGGGTACCTACTGGTGCTGGCGGGGGGCTTGGAGGAGCCGGACAGCAGGTCGGAGGACGAGGCGGAGGAGCCGGGGTACACCTGGAGGGTCTGGTCGTTGAGCAGCGAGGCCGACTTGCTCCGGACGATGCTCTGGCCCTGGGGGGCCGCCGCCCGCCATCCTGGCCGCGGCCCCCGGCTCGTAGCAGCCGCCGCCGTCGGCTTCCACGCCGTACAGCTTCATGCCGCCGCCCCCCTCCATGTTGGCGATGCTCTGGGACTTAGCCACCACCGCCGCTGGGGGACACCTCTTCTCCGGGGACAGCTCCTCGGTGCTGCGGGACAGCGACATGTCGCTGGTCGCCGTCACCCCCGCCGACGCCGTCGTCACCCGCATGCTGCCGCACGCCTCGGCACCTCCCCGCCCATTCAGGCGGTTCCCGTTCTCCAGGCGCTGCTCCACGTTGTCCACGGAGGCGGGCCCGTTCTCGGGGGTCTCCGGACCGCCCAGACGGACCATGTTGTCGGGCGGCGGCGGCTGGGGCTCGGCCACGTTCATGTTGATCTGGTCCCACTTGGTGTAGGCCGTGTCACCGTTGTTCAGGTCCTTCTGGATGAGGGCCAGACGCTCCTCCGTGGACAGCTGGAAGTCCCCGGGCTGCTCGGCCTTGTCGTAGCCCTGCTGCTGACTCTTCAGCAGGGCCTGCAGGGACAGGGTGGAGCCGTTGCCGTTCTGGAGCAGCGGGGGCCGTCTCCCTCCTCTGGTTCATGTTCTCGTCCTCCTGTCTAGAGACGCACAGGGGGGGAGGAGGAGAGGGTTAGAGCTGGGTTTATGAGACGGTCGGGAGACGGGTTCGAGCGAGACACTCGACACAGCCGAGGCATGGGAGAGAGAGGGGTTAGAGCGGGGACACAGTCGGGAGAATTGGGAGAGGGTTAGAGAGCGCAAAGTCACAGCCAAACAAACATATCCCTTTGAGGCTTCATGTTTTATTGAGTGTTATTCACAGATACCTGAATCCTTCTCTGAGGTGCTGACAAAGAGCTCAACTGCAGGGTAGGGAAGGAGGAGGGGATGGAAGGAGTGATGCAGTATCATTACCTGGTCTTGGGGATGAAGGGCATCTTGGTCTCTCTCTCCGGGGTGCAGAGGGAGTTATCCTGGCTGCTGTCCGTCGTCAGGGACACCGAGTCGGACATGCGCGACGGCGACGAGCAGTTGCTGTTGTTCTGGTTGCTGTTGGCGACCGTGTCGTCCAGCAACGAGTCGGCGTCCTTCCCGTCGTCTGCCGAGAGGGGAGGGAAGACGTCCGTCAGAGAGAGCCGCTAACCCGCCCCCTGTTGACCCTGGAACAGGTCTCGTCTATCCCCCCCCCCTGCTGTTCACGGCCAGCGGAGCGTTCCTGCCCCTCGCCGTGCGTGACCAGCCTGTTTTCAGAGCGTGTGGGGGCTGATTGAGGGGTACCTTTTTTGTCCTTACTTAGGGCCACCACTTTGGGCTGGTTGATGGAGATCTCGATCAGCGGGGGGCCTCATCTCCGCCACCTTCATCTCGTCCTCCTCCGACGACAGCTCGTCCGAGTCCTGCGGAGAGAGGACGGGCAAGACAAGCGTCGAGCTATTGAATGAGGGGTGAGGTTGGTCTAGGTGCAGTTCTGTGGGGGTGTATTCAAAGCCCTCTGTGACATTGCTTGTATATATATTTTGTTAAAGGGCTACACAAATCAATTTGATTCATGTGAATGAGTGACAGTCCATGCCCGTTCCCCTCCCCCCCCGGATGATTCCAGAAGGCCCCCTGGACGCGAGGTACCTCGAGCGTGTCCTCGTGGTTCATCATGGTCCTGGTGTCGGAGCTCTGCAGCGAGGTCTTCTGGGAGTTGTAGGACTCGGACGTGTCCCTGGACAGCGGCGCCGTGGAGTCCTCCACGTAGATGGGCGCCTTGGGCTCCATCTCCACCGCCTTGCCGTTGGCACAGGGACCCTCGATCACCTGACACACACAGGAAGAGACATCGTCAAGTCGAGTACGCTTTCGTTCCAAACGACAGCTATCGGGGGAAGGCAAAACTGCAATTTGATGAAGCTATATCCCTGTCCCTCCGGAGCAAATACCAAGTTATGAGACGCATAACAAGAGAGCGATAAACGATAGCGGATGAGCGGTTTACCCATCGTGCAACGCCATCGACACAGTCAACACAGTCGTGCTTCTGTTTATCAACCGAGCAGAACTAGGTTGATGTGGAGAGTGTGGGTGTATCTCTCTGTGTGTGTGTGTGTGTGTGGCTAGGAGGTGGGAGGGGCTGGGGGGGAGGAGGGGCGGGTGGTAACCTTGACGCCCACGTCCTGCACGCCCACGTGCTTCCGCTCGCTGGGCCTGGCGTCTCTCCCCGACTCGTCGCTCGACTCGTCCTCCTTGAGGCGGTGGGCCACCGACTGGGCCGTCTTCACCATGCTCTTCAGCTCGTCGGGGTACGGCGTCGGGTAGCGCTTCAGGTTGCCCTCCTGGAACACACACACACAGGCACACACACACAGGCACACACACACACAACCAATTAAAAATCAGTGATGCCATGCAGGTTTTGTTGGCTCAAGGTAGACAGGAAGGGGTGGAGGGTGTGTGTGTGTGTGTGTGTGTGTGGGGCGGGGTGGGTGTTAGGCCAGCCTGGCAGAGGAAGTGGCACCCAGAGAGTCAGTCAGACAGCATGAGAGGCGGCGTCTCTCCTGGCAGACTCTCCCCCCCCACACCACGGCCCGCCCCTCCCTCCCTGCTCCTCCGCGCCAGACGGCCATATTGTGCCAGTGGGACACGAGAGACGCCAGACGTTGGGTGGAAACAGTGATTTAGAGAGAGCGGGCTCCAGGCAGTCTCTGCTCCTGAACCAGACACCAGACCGGAGTTAATGACCGTTCGGTGCAGGATGCAACATGCAGACACATCCCTCACAGCGTCAATAGGAGAGGAGAGCAGATCTTCTTCAGGAAATGGAACAGGGGGGGCTATGCTCTAGGGGCTTCGTGATACACTCGGTGAGAACTAGACCCGACGCTTTCATTACAATCAAGGGAGGTTCGTGCTTTTTGGTACCTCACTTCTGTACAGTACCAGGGTGAACCTTGAGAATGTGCCAGACCAAACGGCCGTGTTTTATACCTCTAATGAAGACTAGAAGGAGCGTGTCATAGAAAACAAGCCCTCATCGTTAGACCTTCCCTCATCGTTAGACCCTCTGGAAGAACACATCCTCTTGATTACATTTGCCCTCCTTTGCATGGGGCCAGCCACGCTTTAATCAATAACATGGACGACTGAGGTCACCCATCCTGGATGTGTGTGTGCGTGCTTATGAGTGTATTCATGTACTGTATGTGTGTGTGTGTGTGTGTATGTATGTGTACACGTGTGTGAGTGTATTCACGTACTGTATATATGTGTGTGTATATATTTGTGTGTGTGTATGTGTATGTATATATATGTGTGTGTATATGTGTATGTATATATGTATGTGTGTGTGTGTATGTGTGTGTGTATATATGTATGTGTGTGTGTATATGTGTGTGTGTATATGTGTGTGTGTGTGTGTGTGTGTGTGTGTCTCCGTGCGTCCCAGTACTGACCCTCGGAGGCGTCTCCCTCTCGTCCTTGTCCTCGTCACACTCGAAGGCCACCTGTGCCCGCTGCTTGCGCTGCTCCTCCCAGAGAGAGGGGTTGAAGCTCTCGTTGTCTGAGTTGGGGATGTCTGAGGAGAGAGGGGAACAGCGACAGGTTCTCACCCAGCGTCACACACACACGCAGGCCCGATAACCACCTACAGCGTCACTACAAGCACGGCACCGTGGAAACGTCTCGGGGGGCCTACGCAACAGTTTCACACGAGTCGCGCGGAAATGCTCGGGCTCTGCCCCACAGCCGAGGAACCCCTCCGTTCTCCCCCGGTGTGGGACGCAGAGCTTGGGCGAGCTAGCGGGGGGGGGGTGTAAGACTACACCTGGGCGGCCTGACAGGTGCTCCGCGGAGAGACAAAAGCTACAGTTTCGAGTCGTCGTCCCCTACTCCTAAGATAAGGTTCCAGACACAGTACACTTCCAAGGAACCCATCCGGTCTGGCCCCCCCCCAAAAAAAGACCCATTTACTGCGAGACGAGATGAAAGGAGAGGCTGTTAGAGAGCAGCCGCCGTAGAGATGACTTTAGGGGAGAGTCTGGGGGGGAGAGAGGGACACGGAGTCGAGATGACAAACAAACATGGCCGCCCAGACGGCAGGAAGAAGGCGCTCCTTGATACTGTTCCCTTCCTGGCATCGTGCCCTCGCGATGCCAAGCCCGGAGAGTTCCTAAGAAGTTCCTCAGAAGCCCCCGGAGGGTCCCGGAACGTCCGATTACACAAGCGCAATAAAAGTCGACTAGACCGACAGGACAGAGGCGCCCCGATTGGACGGCGTTTGTACTCACACTCCTCGGCCCGCGTCTGCTGGGGGAACATGTAGTTGGTGAGGACCGTCTTGTGGGTCTCCGGGTCCTCGTCCTTCTGCAGGGGGATGAGGGGCTTGGACTGGGACGAGAGACCACAGTGAGACATGACACTCTCGCTTCGTACACCATACCTCGCCCTGAGAGGAATACTCAGAACTACTAGCATTGTAAACATTTACTACATTTAGCAGACGCTCTTATCCAGAGCGACATACAGTAAGTACAGGGACATTCCCCCCCGAGGCAAGTAGAGTGAAGTGCCTTTCCCAAGGACACGTCGTCATTTGGCACGGCCGGGAATCAAACCGGCAACATTCTGTTTACTAGCCCGATTCCCTAACCGCTCAGCCACCTGACTCCCTGCGCTGCAACGTTGATTGTTGACAATATGCTCGACCTGCGTAACACGTCTCTTTATTTCATGTCTAAATAAACACGGTAAATCTCTGGATGGAGACAGCTGAAGGGCTTGGCTCCTGACGAGAGTGTTGTGTACCTGCCGTCACCAGGGGAAAAGCCTGAAGGCGTTACATATATACATTTAATTCAGCCTGTTTGGGCCCGGCTGTCTCCAGGGTATGCCGTTTCAGTCGATCCCTACACACCGTGTCTGTGTGTGTGTGTGTGTTCCCAGAACAAAGATAACGATTCATAAGAAGGCAGCCTCTGTTCCCCTCTCCGCCCACTCCTAATCACTCCACACAGGTGGAGAACGAGAGTGTTTGCACACGGAGGCTCCGAGGCGTTCTCAAGACACAAGTAGAACAAATCGAATAAATAAAATCACCTGATGTGACGATAAGGAGAGCGGATCTCACGGTGTGCCCGGAAGATTCCGCCAGGAAGTCAAACGAGGACAGCAGCCCGTGTTCTTTGACAAATGTTCTGTATATGTTCTGTATATGTACTGTATATGTTTCGCCAAAGAATCCTTCTCCTCTCTCCATGAATACCAAGTCGTCTGAACCCGAGACCCCTCGGTTGTCAGGTAACCTAGAAGTCTCCTGTAGAGTTTGTGTGGCTAAACCAGGCTGCAGGGCCATATGGTGTGTGTGGATAAACAACACGAGGGCGTTTTATTGCGTTTAAGCGGCGTTCTCCTAGGTCGTGTTCTCTCCCGATGAGATTAGTGTACGCTCGGCTGTGTTGTACAAGGAAGAAAATTGGCCAGACGGTTCTCACCCCAAAAAAAGAAAGTGGATGAGGGAAAAAGAGAAGAAAAAAAAACCGAAATGGGGAAAATAACCACCATTCAGTATCTACACAACGACCGCTATTGTGTGTGTGAGGTCAGTAAGGATAACAGTGGGTGAAGCAATCAAAGGGTTTCTGTTATGGCGCTTGTGATCTTCCAAGTCAAAAGAAATGAAATTGAAAGGGAGGGGAGATAAATATTGCCACTCTGATGGAGTGGAGTGATATTGCACCACCGTCCTATCATCTATCTATCCCCCCCCCCACGGGTGCAGTCGACAGTGACCCAGCCACGCCCCCTCTTAGACACACACTCCATCACGCCTCCCCTCTGTCCCCAGCTGGGAGACAGCACGACAGGAGGCTCCTCCTCCTCCTTCACCTCCTCCAGGCCCCCGGCCCCCACCGACGTGACGTGTCGCCCCGAGGAGGGAGAGGGCGCCTGGGGGAAGTCCGGCGAGAGAGAGAGGGCCTCACCTGGTTCTCCGACAGCCACATCGCGGTCATCTGGCTCAGCTTGGTGAAACTGTAGGGCAGGTTCCTCAGCCTGCAGAGGGGAGGGAAGGGAGGACATGGGTCAGTGTGATACAGAGAGAGAGAGAGAGAGACAGAGAGACAGAGAGAGAGAGACAAAGAGAGACAAAGAGAGGGAGAGAGAGAGAGAGGGAAGAGAGAGAGAGAAGGAGAGAGAGAGAGGGAGAGACAGAGACAGAGAGAGAGAGAAAGAGAGAGGGAGAGACAGAGACAGACAGAGAGAGACAGAGAGACAGAGAAAGAGAGAGGGACAGAGAGACAGAGAAAGAGAGAGAGACAGAGAGAGAGAGACACAGAGAGAGACATAGATCAGGCTACACACAGAGAAACACCCCAAATCCCATCGCGTCAACAGGTTCGCCGAGGGAGAGCGAAGAAGGAGTGTGTGTTTCTAAAGGTAATAAACACCCCTCTCTCACCTCACTGAGGTACTAAGCTGCTGAATTACACTGGCTTACAAACTGTCCAATAAAGCATAAAAAATGCAGACCGAAAAAAACTAAAATATAAATAAATAAAAATACAAAAGACAGAAAGAAAACTAGGCCATCTCAAGTCTGCCCACTGAAATGGGAGCTTAGAATGTTTCTTTCTCCCAGGCCTTCACTTTCTTTGTCGGTTTCAGACTGCCAATGCTCATGTCTGTGTGTGTGCAAGGTGGGGAACGCACTAAACATTCTTTCAACCATTGTTGACAGTCACCCCACCCCCCACAGACTTGTATAATCCACTTTAGCCGAGGAGCTACATTTCTGTTGCCACTTTCAATAAGCTGGATGAGCATGTTTTGCAGGGTGCCGTGTGGCAACATCGCCACGACAACAGAGACCAGCCTGAAGACCATTTTCTAACCCCAGTATAAAAACAGGCCTCCAGCTCGTGGGAACCCGACAGAAAGGAGTAGTCGACGAGCCAGGAGGATTTGAAACCCGACTTCCTCGTTCGCGTCCTGCGACCGTGTTCCTCATCTACCACGCGGGGGTCATCCACTTCCTTAGATTGAGGTCAGGTGATCTCCCAGATTCGAGTTTCACATGGAGGGCTGAGTTCAAGTTGCATGGCAGACTGGGGGAGAGGCAGAGGCCGGGGGAGGAGAGGGGGAGGCCGGGGGAGGAGAGGCAGAGGCCGGGGGGAGGAGAGGGGGAGGCCGGGGGAGGAGGGGGGGGAGGCCGGGGGAGGAGAGGGAGAGGCCGGGGGAGGAGAGGGGGAGGAGAGGCAGAGGCCGGGGGAGGACAGGGGGAGGAGAGGGGGAGGCCGGGGGAGGACGGGGGAGGAGAGGGGGGAGGCGAGGGGGGGAGGCCGGGGGAGGAGAGGGGGGAGGCCGGGGGAGGAGAGGGGGAGGAGGCGGGGGGGGAGGCCGGGGGAGGCCGGGGGGAGGAGGGGGGGGAGGCGAGGGGGGAGGCCGGACTCACTTGTTGTCGCTGAGGTTGATGACCTTGAGCTTCTGCATGTCGCCCATCTCCTCCGGCAGAGACTCCAGCTTGTTGGAGTGGAGGAACAGCACGGTGGCGTGTTTCCAGTTGCCCATCTGTGTGTGGGGAGAGACCAAGGGCATGGGGGGTCAGGACCGTAGGAGGGCTCACACACACACACACACACACACGTCACACAACCGCCCACCCCTCCACACACACAACAATGGCATGTCATCAATCATCACGCGTGCGTGGAAACCACGTGCCGACAGACGGACGGACGCGGGCGCCCACCTCGGACGGCAGCTGAGACAGGAAGTTGTGGTCGGCGGCGAAGGTGCGCAGGCTGACGCACTGCCCGATGGTGGGGGGCAGGGCCTCGATCTCGTTGAAGCTGCAGTCCAACTCGTCCAGCGCTGCCAGCCTGGGGGACGAGACGGGAGGAGGAGGAGGGAGAGGAGAAGGGGAGGGGGGGAGGAGGGGAGAGAGAGAGAGGAGAAGGGGAGGGGGGAGGAGGGGAGAGAGAGAGAGGAGGAAGAGGAGGGGGGAGGAGGGGAGAGAGAGAGGAGAAGAGGAGGGGGGAGGAGGGGAGAGACAGAGAGGAGAAGAGGAGGGGGGGAGGAGGGGAGAGAGAGAGAGGAGAAGGGGAGGGGGGGAGGAGGGGAGAGAGAGAGAGGAGAAGAGGAGGGGGGAGGAGGGGAGAGAGAGAGGAGAAGAGGAGGGGGGGGGAGGAGGGGAGAGAGAGAGGAGAAGAGGAGGGGGGGAGGAGGGGAGGGGAGAGGAGAGGCACTGTCATTATGAGCAGCAAATGAACCTTAACCTTGGACTGTTTCAAACAAGCGTTTTACGAGTACGAATAAAATACTTGTTTTATGTACTGGAAGCAAGGTGTCTGAAAACGTGCTTTTCTGACGTGCGGTTGAACAGACTTTGCACCCGAGTGCAGAGACCTTCCTACGGACGGACGAGTCTACGTTACGGGCACGCACCGCTCCGTATCCACGACGACGCAAAATCTGTTTCTCGTTACGTCGCTTCCGAGTCAAAGGCTCGCAAATATGCACGCTAGCATACTATAAATATATCTGGTGGTGTTATTCAAACATTAATCTCCGACGGAGAGAGAGGGGGAAAAAAAATGCCTTTCTAAATGATTACGGTGTGCCTCTGCTCTGGGACTGGAGTCCAGCCACACACTCACCTGTCTGGGATTCAATAACAGCGAGTGTTTGGGGACAGGGAAGCCGCTCCGTATGAAACCGTCCGGACAGAGATGACCTTTTATCGATAGACAAGCTACGAGACCAAAACGATAATATTGGAACACATTTAAATAAGGAGGGGCTTGGCTGTCCTGCGTAACCCCTTTGCAATAAAAGAGAACTACTCTGGACTGATAAAAACTCTTTTTTTCCGCCGAGCCGAGATGTGACGTTGTGAGGTCTTAACGAGTGGCTGTATAACGTTGGGTCGCGATGAGCGCTGAAGGCCCCTAAAAGCTTTATGGGACTCTGACTTCAGGCTGTGGAAACAAATAAATATCCAGAGAGGACGCGTTCTGCTGAGTGAAGACGAACACCCACGCCGGGGGGGACTGTGAGAAACACACGGAGACACGCTTAAATCACCGGGATTAAGTGATTCCCCTAAAAACACTTGTTTCGGCGTAGTCACAGTCGAGAGGTCTGAACTCGCTTAACGAGAGTCGACCTCTGGACAACATCGAGAGAAGGGTTCGGGAGGCAAAACAGTGAAATGAAGGATTATATACATTTGAATCAGTGTGCTTTAGCCTCGACCTTTGACCGGGATTAAACCATACGACTCGCAAATCACATCCTCATAATCCGGCCCAGTAACCAGTCATAATCCCAGACTAGGAAACACATCCTAGCAAAAGGAATAATAATTGGCAATGTTTTGCAAATTGCAACGAGACCAGGGTCGACATGGTGCAGAACGCTGGTTTGAACGAGTAGGGAGCCCATCAACTGTCAATCTAAAACTTGGCACAGGTAAAACGAGAGTCCCATTGGTCCTCTAAGACATTATTTGGAACAGGCACAGGTAAGACCAGAGTCCCATTGGTCCTCTAAAACATCGCTTCAAACAGGCACAGGTAAGACCAGAGTCCCATTGGTCCTCTAAAACATCGCTTCAAACAGGCACAGGTAAGACCAGAATCCCATTGGTCCTCTAAGACATCGCTTCAAACAGGCACAGGTAAGACCAGAATCCCATTGGTCCTCTAAGACATGACTTCGAACAGGCACAGGTAAGACCAGAGTCCCATTGGTCCAGCTTGAGTGGATATGGAGTCCTGGCCGAGTGGTGTTTTCGTGTCTGTAGTCGCTGTGAGAGGTGAGACGGTTTAGAACACTGTGACGGGTGAGACAGGTTAGAACACTCACCCGCCAATGGAGTCTGGGAGGTATATCAGCTGGTTCTCATCCACCTTCAAAGCAGTTAGCTTCTTTAGGGAGCCTGAGAGAGAGAGAGAGAGAGAGGAGAGAGAGAGAGAGAGAGAGCGATAGAGAGACAAAGAGAGATAGAGGAATAACATACACAAAGAGAAGATATTAGAGAATACCCAGAATAAGTATTGATTGTTTTACGCAAAGGATTACAAAGAGAGGCATATCCATGTCAGTAATGCATAAGAATAATACCGCTATTAATACGGTAGCCTAATTGGATTACGTCTATCGATAGGTGCTCAAATAATAGCAGGGCTGAATTCGCGGCAAGGCCATCTTTCCTCTGCAAACAACTTGCAAAACAAAACACGTTATATCACTGAAACTGAAAGGATCCAATAGATGTGGCCGGATGAAAATATTCACGAAACAACGACTTGGCAATTCCCAGTAACTCACTTCACTACATCGACATGAACACAATAAAGAGATAAAATAGTACCCGTCATGTATTCTGGCTAACGTCTGGAACCCTTTCCTCTCTCATTACCCACAGTCTAGATGAGTCATTTGGGCCATAATGACATTCTATTATACTCTATTACAGCCAATGTTCCCATCTCTTCCAGAGACCAACCTATTCATTAGACACACACATATGACCAGTTACTAGGTACACAGAGCAGCTGTGTGTGCTCAGTACGCTGCAACGAGGGATGCTCACCTATGGATCCGGGAAGCTGTGTGTGTGTGTGTGTGTGTGTGTGTGTACCTATGGATCCAGGACGCTGTGTGTGTGTATGTGTGTGTGTGTACCTATGGAGCCAGGCAGCTCTGTGTGTGTGTGTACCTATGGAGCCAGGCAGCTGTGTGTGTGTGTGTATATGTGTGTGTGTGTGTACCTATGGAGCCAGGCAGCTGTGTGTGTGTGTATATGTGTGTGTGTGTACCTATGGAGCCAGGCAGCTGTGTGTGTGTGTGTGTGTGTACCTATGGAGCCAGGCAGCTGTGTGTGTGTGTGTGTACCTATGGAGCCAGGCAGCTGTGTGTGTGTGTGTGTGTGTGTACCTATGGAGCCAGGCAGCTGTGTGTGTGTGTGTGTGTGTGTGTGTGTGTACCTATGGAGCCAGGCAGCTGTGTGTGTGTGTGTGTGTGTGTGTGTACCTATGGAGCCAGGCAGCTGTGTGTGTGTGTGTGTGTGTGTGTGTGTACCTATGGAGCCAGGCAGCTGTGTGTGTGTGTGTGTACCTATGGAGCCAGGCAGCTGTGTGTGTGTGTGTGTGTGTGTGTGTGTACCTATGGAGCCAGGCAGCTGTGTGTGTGTGTGTGTGTGTACCTATGGAGCCAGGCAGCTGTGTGTGTGTGTGTGTGTGTACCTATGGAGCCAGGCAGCTGTGTGTGTGTGTGTGTGTGTACCTATGGAGCCAGGCAGCTGTGTGTGTGTGTGTGTGTACCTATGGAGCCAGGCAGCTGTGTGTGTGTGTGTGTGTGTGTGTACCTATGGAGCCAGGCAGCTGTGTGTGTGTGTGTGTGTGTACCTATGGAGCCAGGCAGCTGTGTGTGTGTGTGTGTGTGTGTGTGTACCTATGGAGCCAGGCAGCTGTGTGTGTGTGTGTGTACCTATGGAGCCAGGCAGCTGTGTGTGTGTGTGTGTATGTGTGTGTGTGTGTGTACCTATGGAGCCAGGCAGCTGTGTGTGTGTGTGTGTGTGTGTGTGTGTGTGTGTGTGTGTGTGTGTGTGTGTGTGTGTGTGTGTGTGTGTGTGTACCTATGGAGCCAGGCAGCTGTGTGAGAGCGTTGTTGGACAGCAGCAGGTCTTGCAGGTTGTCACATCCAGAGATCTGCTCGTCCACCATCTCCAGGTTGTTCTTAGACACGTCAAGGTAAGCCAGCTGCTTCAGAGTCCCCAGCATCTGAACACACACACACACACACACACACCAATATGAAACACAAGCCTTCTTTCATCCTGGTCCACTTGGCTCGTGTCTGAAATGCAGACGATTAAGACGAGCGAATCCTCAAAATCCCTCACTGCTTCTGAGATCATTTTACAGTATCCATTTATAGTTCAACTTGACGACGAGGCTGTCGTCAAAAAAACTCTTCAAATCTGGACGGTTTTGGTGACCAAAATTGTGACCCATTTCCATAACAACAAGCTGGCCATTTTGACGGAAAGAAGACAAGGGATGATGCTTGACTTTTCATCCTTTCCTGCTTTCATCCGTCACTGTTTCACTGTGTGTTCTAGAGGTCAGAGGTCAGGGTGTTCCAGAGGTCGGGGTGTTCTAGAGGTCAGAGGTCAGGGTGTTCCAGAGGTCGGGGTGTTCTAGAGGTCAGAGGTCAGGGTGTTCCAGAGGTCGGGGTGTTCTAGAGGTCAGGGTGTTCCAGAGGTCGGGGTGTTCTAGAGGTCAGAGGTCAGGGTGTTCCAGAGGTCGGGGTGTTCTAGAGGTCAGGGTGTTCTAAAGGTCAGGGTGTTCTAGAGGTCAGGGTGTTCTAGAGGTCAGGGTGTTCTAGAGGTCAGGGTGTTCTAGAAGTCAGGGTGTTCTAGAGGTCAGGGTTTTCTAGAGGTCAGGGTGTTCTAGAGGTCGGGGTGTTCTAGAGGTCGGGGTGTTCTAGAGGTCGGGGTGTTCTAGAGGTCGGGGTGTTCTAGAGGTCAGGGTGTTCTAGAGGTCAGGGTGTTCTAGAGGTCGGGGTGTTCTAGAGGTCGGGGTGTTCTAGAGGTCGGGGTGTTCTAGAGGTCGGGGTGTTCTAGAGGTCGGGGTGTTCTAGAGGTCGGGGCGTTCTAGAGGTCGGGGTGTTCTAGAGGTCGGGGCGTTCTAGAGGTCGGGGCGTTCTAGAGGTCGGGGCGTTCCAGAGGTCGGGGTGTTCCAGAGGTCGGGGTGTTCTAGAGGTCAGGGTGTTCTAGAGGTCAGGGTGTTCTAGAGGTCAGGGTGTTCTAGAGGTCAGGGTGTTCTAGAGGTCAGGGTGTTCCAGAGGTGAGGGTGTTTGCATACGTACCCCAGGTAGAAAGGTGAGCCGGTTCCCGTCCATCCACAGCTCCTTGATCCCTGTGAGCTGCTCCAACACCTCAGGCTGGGGGGAGAGGGAGGGGGAGGGGGGGAGGGGGAGGGGGAGGGGGAGGGGGAGGGGGAGAGTCAACACCATCGTGAACCAGGCGGAATCAATACACATCCAGCTGATAACAGATCCAACGTTTATCCAACCATGACACATTCGGTTCATTTCCGAAGCAGATAAATCAGTCAGTTTGGGGATTCAGTCAGGAGCGAATGGAGCAAATGTAGGGTTGCTGGAAAGTCAGCCAGCCAGCCAGTCAGTCAGCCGGCCTATTGAGACTCACCACTTCAGTGAACTCGTTGCTCCCCAGGTCCAGTCGCTCTAGCTGTGTGAGTTTGTGCATGCTTCTGTAGAGAGAGAGAGAGAGAGAGAGAGAGAGAAACAGACAAAAGCGTTGAGCAACCCAATCAGATGATGCAAAGCCATGCAAACGACGGTCAAATGATCTGAACGGCCATGGCGACCATTTCCTCGTGACCTCGGAGGACTGCTCTGCCTCCTCAGCCAGTAAGATCACGTCCCGTTTCACACTCATCCAGCGCCGTGAGACGTAAGACACACCAAGGGGCTATAAATGACACGGCCCTACCAAAGTACAGCCGTAGTGCAGAGCTCTATTTAGTACAGAAAACACCCACCACTCAGTATGCTGCCCGCACTACAGAGTCAGGAATAGGCTGCGCTTCAGTGGGTTTGGAAGGCCCGGAAGAAAATGACTAAAAAAAGGCATAGGCCCAGGCTGAGGCTGTACCGCAGCGGTCTGGGTTGGGTCTGAACCCGATACTGGCCCCTTTCTGCATGGCTTGACCTCCAGCCTGCCTTTCCTTTCACACTTCACACTTCACACTTCAGTACACTAAAGCAGGAAGAAGAAAAAAAAATTGTATATACACTGTGTATAAAAGAAAAGGGCAAATATTCAGGCTCAGAAGGTACGAAATATTCAGGCTCAGAAGGTACGGCGGCTAAAATCTCCTCCCCCGGCGAGCTAGCCTGGTCTTACGTCCTTCTTTGAGACGTCACAACACCGGATGGATTTCCGTCCGCAGCTCTGTGCTGTGCGGTGTAGCCGGGAGTTGTTTTCGTAATGAATATGAAAACACTGCGACCGCCTGTTTTTTGAAGCTTGCGCGACGCCGAGCGCTTAGCCTTTGCCGGCCAAATTCCTGCCCCGCGCTTGGCAGGGGCGACACGTGAGGGGGCCAAGCCAGCTCTCAGATAGCAGCATGTGGTCAGGGGGAGGTGGGGGAGGTGGGGGGAGGGTGGGGGAGGGCCGGGTCAAGCTTTCCAGCAGCACCCTGGGAGCTGGAGCAGAGATAGTGTACCGCGAGAGATGAGCTAGCTAGCTGTTAGCTGCTAGCTGTTAGCCGCTTGCTGCCACAGGCAGGGACCAGAGAGAACAGAGGTGTTGCAGAGCTTGTTAGCTCACGCCAACACCGAGGGAAAGAGCAGAGAGCACCAAAATGAGCAAGTGCTCCTTCTCGTTTCACGTGTGTGTGTGTGTGTGTGTGTGTGTGTGTGTGTGTGTGTGTGTGTGTGTGTGGTGTGTGTCTCTCTCTCTCTCTCTCCTCTCTCTGGCTCGGATCCTGACCATTAATTGCTGGTCTCCTGTCAGGCTTCCCAGTCCCCAACAGGCCTGGACGTTGTCAAATAAACAGCTCGAGAGGCTCCGCACCGCACCGCACTCACATGCCCGAGCTAGCGAGGCGTCGGTCACGGGGTTCGAGGGAGAAGAAGGAGGAGAGGCACGGGTGCAATCCTCAAAAGTACCGTGTCGATGAAAAAAAAACAAGATAGGCAAGGATGCAGAGTGTGTGTGTGTGTGTGGTGATCATATACGCTCGTCTGTGGGTCTTTTCTGGAAAAAAAGGAGGAGTCTCGCCGGGCGCGGAGAGCTCTCCAGTGGCGATCTGAAGCTGACGGGCAGACGACAGAGGCAGGAGGCTGAGGAGACTGAAGCATGTCGCAGCACGCAGCAGCCTCCGCTCTCCTTACGTAAGACGGAGGAATTCAATGGAACTTCAATGAATAGGCGTGGGGGGAGCGGGGAGAGAAAGTGAAAGAGAGAGAGAGAGAGAGAGTAGAAGGAGAGAGAGAGAGAGAGAGAGAGAGAGAGAGAGAGAGAGAGAGAGAGAGAGAGAGAGAGAGAGAGAGTAGAAGAGAGTGAGAATTAAAGAGAAAGTGAGAAAGACAGCTAGAGAGAGAATATCACCCAGAGAGAGATGGACTTTAAAAGAGAGAATATGAGCGATAGAGATTAATAGAGAGAGGTAGAGCGAGAGAGAGAATAAAAGAGAGAGAGAGAGAGAGAGCGAGAGAGATAGGAATATGGAGAGAGAAAGAGAATACTTCTCCTCATACAAACACACGCACAAGAACCTCGTGTGACATCAACCAGGACACTTACTTTGGCAACATCTTCAGCTGGTTCTCTCGTAGCTCCAGTATCTGCAGCTTGGTCAACCTGAGAGAGAGAGAGAGAGAGAGGGGGGGGCGCAGTGAGAAGAGGTTCTGGGAGCAGGTGGACGAGCGCTCAATAAACCCAGACATGATGAATAGGACGATATACGGGACGAGCGCTGTTTATCGACGAGCTTTTCCACTGACTGGTTTACACTTCCGTGAACATCGTCCAAAACGCTCACATCTCTTGATCGAGCGGCGGCCCTTTTCAGACGATGTTAAAGTGCACTGGGGAGTATCGCGCGTGGTCTATCGCTGGGCAACGGGAAACCTAAACCCGGGCCAGATACATCGACCGCTGATATACAGGAAGAGTCGTGTGGAGGTATGATGACATTTGCCAGGAGAGAGATGAGTCACAAGATAGATAGTGACTCTGATGCATCTGTGTGTGGGAGTGATGCCGTTGATCTCTTCTGGCACCACACCACACACTCACACACTCACACACTCACACACTCACACACTCACACACTCACACACTCACACTCACACACACCTCACTATTAGGCATTCAGACAGAGAAGAGGTTTCTGTCTTCTGGGAGATAAGGAATCATGTGTCTAAGTCACTGTGAAAAGGGAGAACATGACAGAGGCGCCCATTTCACTGGATCTATCTCGTAGCCCTGCCACTGAGGTAAGTGTTTGTGGTGTCTGTGGTGGGTGTGCGTGATGCGTGTGTGTGTGGTGTGTGTGTGGGTGTGTGTGTGTGTGTGGGGGTGTGTGTGTGTGTGTGTGTCTGACCTGCCGAAGCTGGCAGGCAGGAACTCCAGGAAGGCGTCGTTCAGGTAGAGCTGGGTCAGACTGAGGAGCTGGGTGAATCCTTCTGGAAGCCTGGAGAAGAGCACAGCAAGGTCACAAGGTCACACACACGACACACCTCGGCAAACAGTCCCTCGGGCGACGTTCGGAGCGGTATTCGGATTTATTTTCGACAAAATGGATCGAGGGGTCGTTTGTATTTTTTGCTTACTTGGATATGGGATTGACGCTAGCTTCCACGATAGTCAGCACTTTGCAGTTCTTGATATTTTCAGGGAACTCCTGGATGCCTGCGAGGACAACCACACAGATTGTTGACAATCCTTCACAAGTAACTGCAACAAACATGGACACGTCCGTCCCTTCCACACTGACTCTGACGGGGAGACAACTGATGACGCAGTGAGCTGAGTGGGACAGGCGGGAGGCCGTCCGACACGGAGCTTTGTAAAAGTTAAACACAGATGCACGACCAGCCAGCCAACCAATCAGCCGGCCAGCCTTTTCCTGTGCGCCTGGCCTGGCCTGGCCTGGTAAGCTGTCTGGGCTAGGGGTGCATTAAGGCTCCTCTGTCCCTCTGCTCTCTAAACAGACCGGAAGGTGAGTGCTTGATGTGATCAGGAGGTGGAAAACAGACAAAAGGGAGACCAAAAAACGATTCATAATAAAGACCTGAGCCGAAGAGAGAGAGAGAGAGTCTGTGAGTTCTCACCCTAACATCTTCAGACTGGAGTGGCCAGGGGGAGCCACAAGCTTTATATGGTGTTTAAAACACTTGGCAGAGAGTACTCTGTGAAGGTAAGGCTTCTGTGTGTGGATATTAGTGGATATTAAAAAAACTAAAAACAGAACTAAACGCCAACCAAAAAAAACAAGCTACCTCACCTCGTACTCGGTAAAAACCCACACACGCGTTTCAGAAACACTTTCACTTATCTGCCTGCGACTGCTTTGAAGTAGATACCAGAGACAAACACGGAGGGTCAACAACAGATTAGGCCTCCCCCTCAACACTCCGTTTGAGTCGCAATTGTATTTTTCAGTCAGACCGTGCAGTGGGGGGATTTCAAAGAGAACGTGGTGTCCGTGTATCGACCTTCTGCTCTGCTGGCCATGAACTCTGACCTCTAACCCCCTCCTTCTGAGGAAATGTATAAATGATCATCGAGGCTGTTCGTGACTTTTCGGAGGAACATGACTTCCTTTTTTATCGTTTTCCCTCCCCAGTGATGATTTCCCTCTGCCCACTGCGGTACGTTCACCACCTCGACAGACTCCTCCCTTTAGCGTGCGAGCGTGAGAAACGGCCTCTCCTCCCGACCGAGCGGGAGCGCCTTATTAGGTGACGCTCTCGGTGGAGCTGCTGTCACACAGGTGTGCTTTATATCAGATACACGACCAGCCACTCTCCATTAGACTGGAGGTGGGAGAGGAAGGGGGGGGGAGGGAGGCAGGGAGGTGGGAGAGGGAGGGAGGGGGGGGAGGGAGGGAGGGGTGGGAGAGGGGGAGGGAGGGAGGTGGGAGAGGGAGGGAGGGAGGGAGGCCGGGCTCCCAGCTGTGAGCCACGCAGGGACCACTGCTGTTCACTTAACGGCCATTTGGACAGTTAAGAATCGTACAGGTGCAATAACGGAATACGGTATTGCTGGTACCTGGTACTTGGCTAATCAGTACAATAGTCGAACATGTCTTCACTGAATGAAATCTTTCAATTGGGAATTGATAATGAGACGAAGATATTATAGTTTTAAATCTAGCACCGATTATGGAAAATCTAGTATTCAGATGCCCTCCAGCCTGTCTACAGTGCCCTGGCTCGTCCAGTTCCATAACCCGGTACTCTCTGCAGACTTCTCCTGTTGTCAAGACGGGGTGAATAAGCAGCACAAACGTCTCAGGTTTCTTTCGGTTGCCGACGAACCCAAACCGAGCTGCGTTACCTAAAGCCGGGTCGTGCAACTTCGCTAAAAAAACCTCTCAAACTAATCAGGTCAAACCTCTCCAAATGATCCTGCAACGGTCTTCCCGAGCAGGACCGCGAGGGCAATTAGAGAGATGAACCGCCCGTCGCACAGAAGCAGCACGCACTCCGAGACGACTGCGAACGCTGAGGGTTTGTGAACGCAACCCCCTAGCGAGGAGATCGCGGCGTCTTTGTCACAGACGGCTCCTCCGTGATGCATCACGCCCCCATCGCTCCTCTGTAAACAACCTATAATGACCCGAGGAGGGCACCGGCGCGGCGGCGGCAGATAATATAGGTGTTTTCCACTGGGGCGGGAAGATGATAAATAAATGTTTGGGCCGGCCACACTTGTACACTCTGACGTGATGCAGAGGGACTGTCTTCTCTGTTGTGACTGGAGAGGGCCAGTCTCCAGGACGCTGTGTTTCCCCATGCAGCCATGTACGGGCGGAGACAGTGGTCAGTCTGCTTACTGTTCTGCTGACGTCCAACTCCCTGAGATTGATGAGGTTGGCGATGGCCGCGGGCAACACCGTGAGGTCGTTATCTGGCATGCTCAGCCGGTGGAGTAGCTGGCAGTTGAACAGTTGCTGTGGAGAGAGAGAGAGAATGAGCGAGAGGCATAGAAGGAGAGAGAGAGAGGCAGAGAAGGAGAGAAAGAGAGAGAGAAAGAGAGAGAGAGAGACGAGAGAGACAGACAGACAGACAAAACGAGAGAACGACAGAAAGAGTTCAAGAGCCGGAGAGACAGTGTGTGAGAGACGGAATCAAAAGAAAAACACCGCGTCTCTTTTTTTCCCCCCCGCCGAGGCCGAGAAACAGGTTTGTAAACCGAGTGGAGTTCATTCACAGCCAAAACACGGGGTGGAGTGCGCTGACGTAACTCTCGAGCACACTTAGATGGTTATCTAACTAGGCGAGGAGCAGGGAGCACCGAGTTTCGGGAGAGGATGTTAATGTGTGCGCTGCCTTACCCCTGGTAATCAGGTTTGCTGGAGGCACAGGGGCAAAATGACATCTGAGAGGCACTGACGCGGCACTCGATCGAGAGCTTACAGCAACACTATTATTACGCGCGTGTATATTTGTGTGCGAGCGTGAGCGAGTTTCCTGTGTGCATGCGTGTGTGGGAGGGCATTAGTGAGCCAGTGGGCCTGTGTGTGTGTGTGGTACTGGTGTGTGTGCGCGTGTTAAGGGTCATTATTGAGACACTTGACTGTGTGTGTGTACATGTGTGTGTGTGTGCGTGTGTGTGTCTGTGCGCGTGTGTGTGTGGTGTGCGAGAGCGTCCTTTCCCACACCTTGGGCAGCTCCTCGATCTGGTTGGCGTCCAGGTACAGCTCCTCCAGGGTCTTCTCGAAGTTGAAGATCTCCTTGGGCACCGTCTCCAGGCTGCAGTGAGAGTAGTCGAGCGACGTCACCGCCTCCTCCTCGCCCCGCAGACAGCGGCACGGCACCAGCCGCACAAACAGGTTCCGCTTCGACATCCTCAGGCTCTGGTGGAGGGGAGAGGAGAGAGAGAGAGGACAGAGAGGGTTATTATGGAGGACGGGCTGCTTAACCTGGTGGGTGTGTGTGTCTGTGTGTGAGAGTGTGTGTGTGTGTGTGTGTGTGGTGGGCCTGCTCGCTACTTCCGGTGAGACAAAAGAAGAGACAAGAGAAACACCCTAGCTGCAGGCCAACATGTCGACTGACACAACAGGCTCTGAGAGATACCTTATTTTTGCAACACACAGGAACCGAAACGCGAGACAATAGCTCTTCGCGTCAGCCACTATTAAATGGGCGAGAAAGCTGCATTTGAGCAGAAACGCAATCGTTAGGGCCTGGTTTTCTCGTCTCTCTCTCGCTCTCTTTCTGTCCACATCTGGCCAATCAGGAAGGAAGAACGTTTTTCAATGTCTCATCTTCTCGGTTCTAGTGAGTCAGCCATGACATATCCCACATCCTGAACAGCCCCGTCGTGTTTACTGTCCCCGACAAAACAGGCCCCTTTAAACTCCGTCCAAAAGAGAACAAAAGCCTGCCATCTTCAGATAATGAAACCTTCGCCCGTTATCTAAACACTTTTCAATGAATCCACACAGACCAAAGGGGCTACAGAGATTACATCATGGATATTAGCCATCTCCCTCATTGTGTTCGAGCACCCCTCCTGTCATTGTTTATACTTGAATTTGCATATAGATGAGGCTTGGGCTCATCAGCAGAGTGACAATGGGTCTCTGAGGATAAGGACACAAGACAAGGTACTGTAAGCTCTTCGCCAACGAACGAGAAGGTCGCCTGCTGGAAAAGGAAGGCGTTTCGTCACGTTTCCAGAAAGCTAGCTAGCTAGCGCTACCATAGCGTCTCAAAAACAAACACGGTCTCGGTTGGGTTAGACAGAGCAGCAGCCGGTGACACGCGAAGGAAGTCGGTGTGTTTTCATTCTGTAAGCGTGCTTGGTCATCGTAAAACAAACACAGCTGCTAAACCCGACTGCGGAGGACACATTCTTGTTATTTTCGTCAGAAAAAGCCTGACGCGTCACCTCTCCATATAAACCACTTCCTTGTGTTGTTGGTAATAAACGGCTGTGACACTGCTGTTGTTGGGAAAGCCGCGTGTTATAAAAAGAAATCAGCCGGCAGTTCCTCTTGGCACGTTTCCAAGTAGCTCTCGGAGTCTGTCGTAGCATACGCTCCTGAGAGAAGGGTATCGCTGCTGTCTCGGTTGGAAGTCTGCTTAGAGCGTGAAAAAGTTGATTACAAAAATTTGTATCACAAATCGAATCACAAAATCGAATCACAAAATCAAGGCTACTCAAGTCGTCTCTAAGACGTTTGGTCCTGGTGGGCTGATGTTGGTGCAAGTAGAAACAAAAGGGGCCATGTGTGGGATATTGAGAAGAAGAAACACTACTCTTTTATTGTGTTCATTTATTCCCAATTCAACTCAAAGGGTTCCGTACAAATCCAAGTAGTAAATGTCTTGGTTACTGACTTTGGTCAGAGGAGAAAAAGCCAGAGGGGCCAAAAACATGTGAATGAGGGTTTGGCTTCCTCTCCAGGCTCCCATCACACACGCTCAAAAGAGCCACATGACTGGAAGGGGGGGGGAGGGGGGCGGGGGGTCAGATAAGTGTTGGCTGCAGTGGAGGCTGTGAGAGGGTGTACAGTAGGCTACGCACTATGGAATGCGCGCTGGTCAATGGAGGCCTTGTTCAGTGGAGTGTGTGGAGAATGTGACTTCCTCCCCCTCGACTTCAGCTGTGCAACGCCACTCTGCAGACTCTCTCTCTCTCTCTCTCTCTCTCTCTCTCTCTCTCTCTCTCCTCTCTCTCCTCTCCATCCATCCATCTTCCTCTGTTGCAAGCCTGAGTTTCTATGCATTGTGTGACGCTGCAATCCCCCCCCCTTCCCCCTTCTCTCCCTCGGCAACAGGCCTGGGTTTCTGTGCAGAGTGACACTGCAGTCCTGTGTGTGTGCGTGTGTGCGTCCGTGTTCCACGGTTTGTCTTCCCGGCTTCACTCTAAGCCACGGCGACGCAGAGCTGACAGGCCTGTGCTGCGCCAGGCTCTCTCTCTCTCCAGAGAGCTACAAACATCTTCAGACTTCCACTGTCACTGGCCGCTCAGAGGATTAACTCCAATCCGACTAATGACCCGGTTCAGGCAAGGGTAACGAGAGGAGAGAGAGGAACACAGAGGAGACGGAGTCGGAGAAGAAAGAGAGGGAGATTAGAGAGAGAGAGAGAGAGAAAGAGAGAGAGAAGTAGATGGGTGCCAGTATCGACGGACTAGAAAGGAGCGCCTGAGAACGAGCGCAAAACCCGGGAGATGACTCTTCTCATCAGGAAGTGCTCATCAGCTGAGCCTGTGATCTCCATCTCCACTCTCCTCTCTCCCCCCGCCGTGTATCCCAACGTTGCTCGCGCTCTTTTGGGCAAAACCGTCCAAATCTGCACAAGATGAAGTCATACAGGAGCACACACACACACACACACTGCCCTGGAGGTCACGGTGGCTCCCACGCAGTGGTAGCAGGCTACCCCACCACACCCCACCAGTGTACATAAATACATAAATACCCAGTGATTAATCAGGGCTGTCAGGGGGAGGGTTGACAGGGGGCTTGGAGAGAGAGAGAGGAGAGGTCTGAGAGAGAGAGAGAGAGCGAGGTCTGGTGAGAGAGAGAGAGAGAGAGAGAGGAGGTCTGGTGGAGAGAGAGAGAGAGAGAGGGCTAGTAGAGAGGGAGTGATCGTGGAGAGAGAGAGAGAAGAGAGAGGGATCCTGTGTGAGAGAGGAAGAGAGAGAGGGAGAGAGAGGGAAGTGCGGGAGAGAGATAGAGAGAGAGAGAGAGGGGAGGTCTGGTGGAGAGATAGAGAGAGAGAGAGAGGGAGGTCTGGTGGAGAGAGAGAGAGAGAGAGAGGAGAGGAGGTCTGTGAGACGAGAGAGAGAGAGAGGAGAGGAGCGATTGGTCGCTGATGGAGAGAGAGTAGAGAGAGGAGGATCTGGTGAGAGAGAGAGAGAGAGGGCGGTCTGGTGGAGAGAGGACGAGAGAGAGTGAGGTCTGGTGGAGAGGAGAGAGAGAGGGAGGTCTGGTGGAGATAGAGAGAGATAGAGAGAGGTGAGGCCTGGTGGAGAGAGAGAGAGAGAGGGAGGTCTGGTGGAGAGAGAGAGAGAGAGAGGGAGGTCTGGTGGAGAGGGGTCCGGGTGACGCACGCCAGGCGTGTGGAGGACAGGGAGGCATGTGTGAAGAGGAGAGTGGGATGTGAGGAGAGGACACAGGCAGGCTGGGAAGGGTGAAGCAGAGGGGAGGCCTGTGGAGTGCAATGAGAGCGGGGTATAAAATGTCACATTAAAAGGTAAAAGGACAGAGAGAGAGAGAGAGAGGAGGGCGCGAGAGAGAGAGAGAGAGCGCGAGACAGTTTGAGAGGGCAAGTGAGAGCGAGCGAGAGAGCTATGCAAAAAGCAAGAAAAAGAGAGAGAGGATAAGCGAGGAAAAGAAAAAAAGAAGAGTAATGGGAGATTCGGTGTGGAGCATAACAGGCCGACATGCATGACAAGGAGATGGAGAGGATGCTGCTTGGAGAACTCCTAATCTGTCTGAGCTGGGGTGGAGGCTGAGGCTGGGGGCTGGCGGTTAGAGGCTCAGTGATGAAGGTCAGAGACTGGGGGGCTGGGCGTGAGAGGTTGGGGGCTGGCGGTTCGAGGCTGGGGCCTGGAGGTGAGAGGCTAGAGACGGGAGATTAGAGGCTGGAGGTTCGAGGCAGGGGGTCGGTGACTGTGGGCTGGGGCTTAAAGGTGGATCCAGTGGCCTCTGAAGGCTGGACTGACCGCCTCTCTGTGCCCGCCTGGCAGCCTCCACGCTAAGACACAAGAAGCACCGCGCCCGTTTCCTCGGAGCTCCACGCTACACAAGCTGACGAACGGCGAGCAGACAGCCGTCAAGCACGCCGGGCTGACGCAACCCCCTCAGCGCGCTCGCAAGCAACAAGCGAAAGCCCCTTCTCCCCCCTATGTGGATTAACGTAAGCACACACACAGAGTCAGACGCAAAGCCTGGACGCACAGCAGGGCGCACACACACACAGAGAAAACAAACACCCGGTTATTTACGTTCAGAGGCGTGTTGAGCTCATTTCTCGCCGCAATCACTCAGGTTGGCATGTCGACCTAAATAAATGCGTCGGTGCTAAATAGCGTCGCATTAGTGGCTGCGGAGACAGAGATATACGTGCTGAACTCGAGGTTCATATAGGACCTAAACTCCCTCAGTCTGTCTCTCTGTGTGTGAGAGTGCGGTCCTCCCATCAGTGCTGGTGAGTAAACTGGGCCAGGGGGCGGGATCTAACCCCCCCTCCCCATCCCCCTCTCCTCTCTCTCGGACAGGGAACCTTGTCCCCAACTCCCGCACCCCCCCCCTCCCCCCTGCCGTAATGTAGCTGCCTCTCGGGTCAGTGGTGTCGCCATGGTGACCACCGTCAGGGGGTAGTCAGAGAGAAGCACACACACACACCCACACACACACACACACACACACACCCACCAGTACGGCTTAGTGTTGACAGACTGAGATCCTTAACTTGACATTCCTCCACACTGCCGCCACCAGCAGACATGATTGCTGGAGTTAATCATTCAGGCTTTGGTACATGAACATACACACACACACACACACACACACCACTGCCGACTGAAAAAACATACCTACACACACACACACACACACACACACACACACCACCCCACACGGAAATGGTCTAAAGTTCCAGTGGTGTTATGCAAACAGTGTTCAGGTACCCAATCAATACAGGTGAAGTCTCAACACAAGCAGGTTAGCGGAGAGAGCGAGAGAGAGTAGGAGAGAGTAGGAGAGTGCGAGAGCGATTACCAGGGCGTTCCCAGGTAATCTGACCCACCCTAGCTTGCCTCACACCTCACCACGCCAGACCGAAACTCACATTGAATTGAAATTAAGAGCGAACCTGGAACGAGGCACGGTGTGGGTGTTTGATCTCGTCAGTCAATTACGGCAGCAGCCAACTGAGACTCCCTGACCCATTTCCTCTTCCTGTTCAGCAATACGCTGAGAACCAATTAGATATTCACTGGTGTTTGATGCTGCCTGCTTACCTGTGTGTCTTTGTGTCTGGCTGTCTGGCTGCCTGCCTGTCTGGCTGGCTGGCTGCCTACCTGTCTCTCCCTCCTAAAGTCATGGGCTGGATTCCATTTCAGAAACGTGCTCCCTTTACCGTGTCCTTGAACGCTACTCCTTCCTGGTGCCGTCTGACAGCAAGGTGGGTAAACAAGGACGGGCTACAGAGAGAGGGGGGGGGGCCGAGCCCTGTACGTCCGGCCACGCGTCACACCTGGCGAAGGGGCGTGGCCGTCAGGAGGGGAGGGGCTTTATGGACGGCACTCCGAGACGAGACCCGCTCTGTTTACGGACGTGGACGTGTGTGTCGACAGTGTGTGTGTGTGTGTGTGTAGACAGTGTGTGTACTAGAGCGACTCCGTGTGGAGTTGACAACGAACCATCTGCTGGAGTGCGCGTGCGCGCGCGTGTGTGTGTAGAGGATTTTAAACCCCGTGTCTGTCAGTAGCAGTTCGACGGTGTTCCCTCTTCGGAGGCGACACTCCGGGGGTAAATATGGCAGGATGAGATTAGCATAGAGATACCTCAAGAGCTCTCGTGAGAGGCAGCTTTTGATCCCCACAAAGCAGAGAGCGCCAGGCTGCGACGCAGGCAGACCTGACGCAGGGAGACCAAAAACGAGGAGAGGAGAGGAGAGGGAGAGGGGGGGGGGAATGTGGAAAGCCAAAACAGCGAGGCCCACCCTTCAGGGCTGCTGGATCCTGTTTAGTAGCATCAGGAACAGGAAATAGGAACCCGCTTCCTCTAACAAAAGCACCTTGCATACAGGACCGGTAGGGCAGGGGCACTTCTGTGTGATTTGCACACGGTGACAACAAAAAAAAAGCCACCGAGGTATCTAAAGGGCAAGTGTGTGTGTGTGTGTGTTTAAACGTTAACTAGCACAGCGGGCGGCCCCCCCTCCCGATGCTGCAGTCACGCGACGGCGGGGAGAGAGAGTGTGTGTGTGTGTGTGTGTCTCCGCGGGGAGCAGAGGAAGGTGTTGGTTTCCTACGAGCTACTCGTTGAGAGCACGGCCTTCACCTCCAGCTAGCCCAGCAGGACACCAGAGCTGTGGGCTGCTCCTTAATAATGCATGACCAATACCGAGAACACGATCCCACACACACACACACGTTAGCAATGCTGCCTCACAACCCACTAGTCTCCTAATATCTCACCTATTATAAATATATCATTGCGATAATATCCTAACTTCCACGTCCGACCAGAGACAGACCCGAAAACGGCCAGACAAAGAGAGATCTCTTCTGTAGGGCGAGTCGGAAAGACGACACCTGTTTGCCGGTGAGCAGCAAACGAGGTGGCAGTGGAGAGACCTGCTTTTCTGGTTTCTCTCTCTCTCTCCTTTGGCTTCAGGTTCTCGCCAGTGTCCTCGGGTCCTGGGGAGGTCTTACGTGACCGAGGGAGGGGGACAAAAACACCATTGTAGTCTTTGAATGGGCTGGTCAAATGGCACCTGGGTCATGAGATCTGGGTGACACGACACAAAGTGTCTCCACAGGACCTTCCTGTTTCCCCTCTCCGTGTCCGACTGGCGATGACACGCCCGCGTCAAACGCGACACGCTCAGGACGGTCGCACTAAACTGGAAGGTTGGCCGCATTTCTCGAAATATAACACGATATCGCCATAAGTATTCACTCGCTATCTAAATCATGGGCTCCGACCCCTTGGTTCCAGCGAAAGGAACTGTTAATGCTTCAGCACGCCAAGACATTTTAGGACAATTTCATGCTCTCATCTTTGTGGGAACAGTTTGGAGATGGCTCCTTCCTGTTCCAACATGACTTACGCACCAGTGCACAGAGCAAGGGGCCATAAAGACATGGATGAGCGAGTTTAGTGTGGACGAGGAGTCCTGACCTCAACACTTCACTTCAGGAAGAACGGTCCAAAAGTCCCATAAACACCCTCCTAAACCTTCCTAGACGAGTTGAAGCAGTTCTAGCTGCAAAGGGTGGGCCGACATCATATAGAAACCCTATGGTTTAAGAATGGGATGTCACGTTCATTTGCTCGTGAAGGCAGACGAGCGAATACTTTTGGCGATATAGTGTATGTTTCGTCAACGCCTTGTCCCGATTCAGTCAGTCACTCCCTCTCCGAGCAACAAGAAAACGACACAAACACAAACACACACACACACACACACATCCGTCAGGTCAGTGAAACTTGACTCCGTCTTTGACACTCGCACTCCTCCTTCCGTTGCTCTTTCCCTCTCCTGCCTCTCCTGCCTCTCCTCCCTCTCCTGCCTCGCACCCCCCCTCTCCTTTTGCCCGCCTGGCTAACGCGTCTGCCAAGCAGAACATCTATTTCAGTCGGAGAGGTTCTGGCAAGCGTCTCTCCCCTCTAAAGTACCCAGGGCTAGGAGGCGATGGCGGTTCCCAGAAACACTACCATCCGTCGGGGAGGGGGCAAGGCAAGGTCTGAGGGGCCCTAAACAAGACACTGTTGAAAACACCGCTCTTAGCATAACCAGACCCCCGAACACCAAAAGACGCCTTTCATCCAGCCGCCGTGACGGGCATAACAGCGTCGCACGGCGGCTCTAACTCCGAACCGACAATTTCCGATACGTGTTCGAATGAGCCTCCGGACTGACCCGGCCCCGCGTCTTCCGATTTCAGTTCCCCTACGAGAGGGGCCTGGATGCGTAATTACACTCTGATGAATAATTCCACCTTTCTCTTGTGAGACACGCGTGGGGCCCGCGGGGGGGCGGAGGAATGCAGTGTGGGGTTTCACAACGCCGGGGCCGAGGAGCACGCCGATCCGGAGTCTCCGAGGTGTCACCGAACCCTCCCGAGAGCGACGCGGGGGAAGCCGATCGCTGCCGAGGCCCTTCCTGCTTATCGTCCCCGACGCCTCGGAGATCCTCCATCAAAGCCACCCTGCCGTGTTTCGCTGGTGTCAGTGAGTCGTTTTGAAACGAGGGTTCCTTACATTAGGTAGAGCCGAAAGCCGTCGGAAGCACGATTAAACCCCGTTGCTCAACATGCTACCGATAAGAAAATGTCTAGGCAAGGGCCTGATCATCCATCTGGGAGGCCCAGCTCAAGGCTAGTGTGTGTGAATGAGTCAGGGCTGCTATGTTGCTAGTCTAGCTGAGAATACCAAAGCACGCCACAGCCACAAGCCCCTAGCCAGACTTAGGCAGATGAGAAGGACAGCCGAGTGGAGTGATTTCCCCGAGACTGGAACACCACTCAGCCAAATGACAAAGCCCCAACGCCTGTTCCCTTTCCCCAATAAGCCCTCTGCGACGACCCGCAAATAGCGAGCGCGATCAGCCCACGGCAATATGAAAATGAATTGCCAAACAAAGCGTTCAAAATGAGAATGCATGCAGGGGCCTAGGCGACACTCCCGGTTGCGTCTCTTCTGAAAAGGAATTCCTTAAGACGGGGTGTTTTAAAAATCGCTGACTTTCCCTGAAACCCTGGCCTCTCTCTTTCTTCACCGGAACAATAACCGCCGTCTGTCTTTTGTCGGGGCAAATGTTTTGTTTGTCGACCTTCGGTTCGTCAGGTTTCACCATGACGACCGGCGTCTGTCTACACGCTAACCTCGTCGTCTGAGAAAATCACTTCCTGTGGGGGCCTTGCAAGACTGTGACGAAACCAGAGTCGGCTCTGCCGAGCTGAGAAACCCAAAAGATCGACGCTTGCTTTGTCGAAACGCTTTCACTTTGGCTCCCCCGAACACATTCTGCACAATGCCGCAACGTCTGCATGCAACGCTGGATTCCTCAACGGTGAAATGAGATGCATTTCACAGGGCCCGACGTGTGTGGGGATACATTAATCGGGGAGATTTAGCTTCGGTTAGCCTAACGTCACACCAATCAAACGGATCAGAGAGCTATGCAGAGCTAAGGGCTCCCGGCGTCCGGTCTTTGACTGCAACATGCGAGCGTCATGTACGTAAATACAATTAATAACACGAAAAGCCTGCCTAGCCCAGGTCTAATTATGCAGTACGGGGTATGAACTCCATCTGCTTGGTATTCCGTATGGCGTGGAGGAAGTGTCTGTAGTCGGGGGCAGCCTGTGCTCATTACCAGGCTTAAGGCAGCTAGCATGCTGCAGTAGGTGTTTGACCCTGGTGCTCTCAGTCGCTGCAGCGCTGCTTATCAATTATGAGGGAGCTGCCTTGAGGCTCTCCCCGCCCCCCTTCTCCATCTCTTCAACCTCCCCACTCTCTCTCTCTCTCTCTCGTCTCTCTCTCCCCGCCCCCCCTTCTCCATCTCTTCAACCTCCCCCCTCTCTCCCCGCCCCCCTTCTCCATCTTTTCAACCTCACCCCTCTCTCTCTCTCCATCTCTTCAACCTCCCCCTGTCTCTCTCTCTCTCTCTCTCTCTCCCGCGCCACCCCTTCTCCATCTCTTCAACCTCCCCCTCTCTCCCCGCCCCCCTTCTCCATCTCTTCAACCTCCCCCTCTCTCTCTCTCCATCTCTTCAACCCTCACCCTCTCTCTCTCTCTCCCCGCCCCCCTTCTCCATCTCTTCCACCTCTCTCTCTCCCCGCCCCCTTCTCCATCTCTTCAAACTCTCTCTCTCGCTGCCCCTTTCTCCACTCCTTCCTTTCTCCACTCCTCCCTTTCTCGATCCCACCCTCCATCTCTCCCTTCCTCTCCCTCTCCCTACTCCCCTCCAATCGGTGAGACCTGTCCTGGGCCGAAACAGCCCGAGTGCAGCACGCAGCGGGCGGCCAGAAATAGCCGTCTGTTTAAAAGCCTCCCCAACTTGCGAGGCCCTTAATTAAATATGAGATGAGGTTAAGCGTGGCGGAGCCGCGGAGAAACAAACGCCTCCGGGGGTCGCAGAGACCCCCAGCACCCCCCCCCGACGACGGCTCACCAAGGTCACGGCGACCAAAAAAAGACCACGGACTCCGTCGCCCCGGTTTCGTTGCCACGGTGAGTCTTGCATCAGTGTTTCAGCACTGAAACACACTGTACTACACCCCTCCCCCCCCCCTCCCAGATAAATGATATGCAACACTATCCTCCAGATTCTCGCAGAGGCCCTATCGAGCGGTCACAGTTCAAGTCCTTTGGTTGTTTGTCCCCTGAGCGCGGGGGCTGCAGGGAGGACACCCGACGTGGTGACACCCTGAGCTGACACCCGGCGTGGTGACACCCTGAGCTGCAGTGACAGACAACACGACATGCAGGGTCAGCCCACATTTAAAACCAGAGAAGAAGAAGAAGCTCCCTGGAGGTCACAGTGTCCTCCTCGGGAACTCTCACACACACACACACACACACACACACACACTCACCAGCTGACTCAACACACTGCTGGAACAGTGAGAACACACCTTGGGTTATAGATCTACAGAACTGGGCAAAAGTCTAGGGTACAAAGAAAAAGCTTTTTAGCAGTTTTTGGTGTGTTAAATAAGTATTATATTAAAAGACTGAGCAACATTCCTCGACATTGTGCTTTTATACTGCCGCACAAATACAGAAGACCAAAAAAATAAAGACTAATATTTAAGACGATAACGATGTTAAGACAATCGTGCCTGCCTATGACTTTTGGCACAATACTGTAAGTATACACCCCAGAGAATATAATAAAGTGTGAGATTCGACCGGTCAAACCTAAACGAGCCACGGGTCGCCGGGTGGACAGGGATCCCTACACAGGGCAGAGCGGGAGAGGAACCAGGGAAGCCTGAACACAACAACATGGCAGTAAATCACCCCAACACCACGTCTGGTTAATATTCAACAGTGCAGATGCCACCTGCAGTGGAAAATGTCCAGTGATGGGAGAGGAGGAGGGGGGGGGGAGGGGAGGAGGAGGAGGAGGAGAGGAGGGGGGAGCAGTGAGCGTTGCCAGGGACAGTGTTTTCATCGCCGACAGGCCAGAGGAGGTCTAGCTCATTCTCAGAAACTGCCTGGCTGGATTTATAGCTTTTAATGAACGGGGCATGTCGCGTGCTGATGCACCACACACATACATACACACACACACACACACACACACACACCAACACCCCCTCCCCCCCCAACATAACAACACTTTCTCTGTAGCATCAAGCGCTAAGCTTCAGCTGATCCAGTCATCTGTCGGGAGAGGCGGGCTGCCATGTCGTACCCAACCCCAGGCACGGTGCTCGCTCACAGGCTAACTCAAGACACCGGAACCCCCTCGGACATCTCCGTTTCACGGAGGTCAGCCGGGCTTTCACACGGCCCTGCAGATGGCCGAGGCTGGCTTCTCCAGAGAGGAGGGGGCCCGAGGGAGGGGGTCTTCCCAGGCACAGGCCGTCCTATCGGCCTCCTGGCCCCCAGGAGACCGGCCCGTGTGGCTGGGTCCCCCCCCTCCCCCCCCCTACAGAGGGCTGGGAGGCAGTAGCACAGAGACATGGCATCCGTTTCCCAGCCCCTTGAATCCCACACAGGTCCTAAAGAGACTTGGGTTCGGTTCAGAGCGACGTTGTTTGTTTTTCCTCCCTCAAAGGGGGCTCCGCAGCGCTCAAGACGGCCTCGACCGATCGCCGGATCCTGAGTATACGAGAGCATCGGTTGGATGGATTGATCGCCGTGGATGCGATCAAAGCGAGCGCTCGTCGTCGTCACCCCTCCATTATCGCGTCGTCAACAACCCCCTTCGCGCATCAGCGTTGCCACGGTGACACTCGTCTTTATCACAATGTAACCGTAGCGCGCCGCAAGGTCAACGGTTTTCGTCGCTGCTCGCTGTGTACATAGTTCCAGCTGAATAACCAAGACCACAGGCAGCACGGAGTTTACACAAGAGCTAATCGTGTAAGAGAGACACGAAAAAAAAAGCCTGAAGCAATATAGAAAAGGGGGAAAAAAAAGAACTCGTCGACTAGAGAGGTCAGGGATGAGGCTTCAACAGCCTCCGAGGTGAAGAAATCTTTTTTTTCTTCCTCGTCTTAAGACGAGATCCTACACACAAAACATACACACAAAGGCTGAGGGCACTCAGGGCAGCATTCAAAATTGCTCACACTCCTTCCCTCTCATCACCATCACATCCGCTTCTTCTTACAGACTGACAGCTCTCCTCTCGCGAGGGGCTAAAGAACATCGCCTCAGTATCCTGCTCCGGGGGAAACCTAGCAGCAGGCTTGTTGTGGACTATTCGTGTCATGCCTCGACATGGGGGCGGGTCCTCTCAAGGCATCTCGTCCATCGATTGGTTGCCCTTCCACCCCCCTGCTTCCTCGTGAAACCCAATCACACGACACAGTTATCCTGCCGGTAATCAATATGTGTGGGTGGAGGGGGGGTGTCAGGGCAGTATCGTCCGTCGCTGTGTGGCCACCACGGCGAGGTTCGAGTCCCCGACAACCCAGTGACCTTCGACCTGAACTTTAGGATGACTACCGTCTCTTGGAGAACCAACAGAGGCACCCCTCCCCCCTCCCCCCCTTCCCCCACACAGTTTTTATAAGGTCACGGTTGAAATAAAAGAACGAGATTCTTTGAGCGCGCTGGAGTTGGCCAACACGGGCGCTTATGCAAAGCGTGAGGCCCGACAAGAACCAACAGGAGCGCCCCGTCTGGTTCAGCTGGAGGGCAGATCGGGATAGCACGCCAGCAGCCTATCACACCAGGTGGGGGAGGGGGGGGAGAGGAGGGCAGCCGTGCCCGCACCCCAAACCAGCACCCTCACATATGCCCATTTCCTTTCATGGAGGTGTGAGGACATTGGGTTTTCTCGAGAGAGGACCTAGGAGGAAAGGATTCACCTTGCTACAAATAGGACGGGCTGTGTGTGTGTGTGTGTGGCTGTGTGTGTGTGTGTGTGTGGCTGTGTGTTTACCTTGTCATTTATGACCGGGGGCCTGGATCCGAGCTAGTGGCAGGTGACAGATTCACCAGGAGAGCTGCAGCTTATCTGAGGACAGAGAGAGAGAAAACACACAGATCATGTTTAATCTTCTCCCCCGTCTTTAAGTTTCCACCATCACCTCTCACAGCCTCATTACCGTGATCTGATTAGCCAGGATTATCTGGGGGTTCACCCATCATTATCTACTTAGTAAACTGCCTGGCGTCCACGATCGACTGAGGGATCTAAAAGCTCGACTTCGGTGTTGTTCTCGACGCACGACTTTCCACGTCCCCCAAAACATGAATTTCAACGATTTCTCCCTCAAAGGAAGTACAGTAGTCTCATCTCTGCCACAAAGCCTTTTGTCAAACACACAAAGCGCTTCAGAACCATTCATCGCCACCACATCATCATAACTTATCATCACATTTGCGACGAAGGCGTGCACTTTTTTTTTCTCTCCCTTCGCCGGAGAAGAACGGTGACTCAGAGAGTCCTGGCGTTGCCCTCGTCCTTTATTGACAGAGTGAGAACGGCCCCGCTAGTCAATGAGACGTTTGTGAGAAGAAACCAAGACTGACGGCGATAGCAGGCTCATTGTGACGAGAGAGAGAGAGAGCGAGTGGGAGACGCGACGACGCATATCTCCTCGTACTGGAACGCCCTCGCGGATAAAAAGTATCCTGTGGCGGAAACCACCATCTCCCAGCTCCCGGGAATCCTCGGATCTTATAGGCTGAGCATTCAGTCTCGAACCTACCAAGGTCAGCTTGAATCTGGGCGGAGGGGGGGGGACGGGACGACGAGAATGCAACTGTAGAGCTCCCAGTTCTATAGACTCCACTGGGTGTATAATATCCTACCCGGTGGAAGAGATTAGGCCGGGGCTGGGCTCATCTGTCGTGTGAGGGGGAGCAGAGGGCAACACAACGGTATTGTCTGTGGGTGTCCCTGGCAGCCCAGTGTCCTTGCCTGCTGATGGTGAGACGTACCCAATCAGCACTGGGCTCCTGACCGAGTCTGGGGCTCCGAGCCCATCCGACACAATGGAGTCACAGTGCAGCTCGACAGAGAACCGGTGTGTGTGTGTGTGTGTGTGTGTGTGTGTGAGAGGTTTTCCTTTCTGTCGAGGCTCTCTCACACACAGTCAGCTGAGAGCAAACACTATTGGACTGTTTCAGTCACTAAAGTTTCTGCCCCACTTATTCCTGAGGGCTTTTATTTCTCTCTCTCTCGTGTACAAAGGATACTAAGAAGGCCACACACACGCTACACTATGGTGTTGGGTGAAAGGAGAGAGGAGCCTCTGGTTAGAACGAGGCCATGCTGACCTGTATCTACTGTACACACGATCCACACAGGAAGACGGGGAGGGCAGAGATACCTCACTCAGGATAACGAGCGGAAACACAGTCCCTCACCCTCAGTTGAAACACAGTCTCTCACCCTCAGTTGAAACACAGTCTCTCACCCTCAGTTGAAACACAGTCTCTCACCCTCAGTTGAAACACAGTCTCTCACCCTCAGTTGAAACACAGTCTCTCACCCTCAGTTGAAACACGGTCTCTCACCCTCAGTTGAAACACAGTCTCTCACCCTCAGTTGAAACACAATCTCTCACCCTCAGTTGAAACACAGTCTCTCACCCTCAGTTGAAACACAGTCTCTCACCCTCAGTTGAAACACAATCTCTCACCCTCAGTTGAAACACAGTCTCTCACCCTCAGTTGAAACACAGTCCCTCACCCTCAGTTGAAACAGTCTCTCACCCTCAGTTGAAACACAGTCTCTCACCCTCAGTTGAAACACAGTCCGTAAATCAACTTCCCCTGTGTCAAAATAATAAGCATCAGAAGACAAACTTAATATAAAAATTATATATATAATTATGCTTCTTCTTCTATAAATAATCCCATGTGTGTTTATAATCTGGTCAAGGGGACTGAAGGTGTGTGTAGGCCTCAGATCAAGTGTGTCGTCCACATGTTTGGTCTACATGTAATAACGGGCTGGGATTATGTACACACACACAATCCCCGGTTGTGTCTCTCTGTGTCGGAAATGAGAAATGAGAAGGATTTGGCTTTGGGAGACCTGACAGCCATGCAGAGGAGTTACAGAGATGCAGCGAGCGAGAGAAACACAAAGAGACAGACAGCTGTTGTCTTAAGTGGGTCAGAGAGGCAGGGACATCATTAGAGGAGGGGAAAGCTGAATGCACAGATGTGTGTGCGTCGCCAGACCGGCCTGTCGAGTGTTACACAAACCGATAGGGCCCGTGTAAATAAAACACCTCAGTAATATTGCTCAAATGCACCAAAGGGTGAGAAATCTGCAGGAGGAATAACGCTTTTCGCGGCAACGCGAGCTAGAAATGGTTGCGTTTGACGCAGTGGTACAACACCTGACCCTGTGGAAAGGAACAGTTTTTCTTCTTTTCTTTTTCGCGTTTGGGTCTGACATCAAAGAGAACACGTGACTTCACGCGGAGCTAAATTGAGCGGCAGAAAAACACAGCGAAGCGTCCTCGCACGCCGCCCTTATCTGATGTCTGCGGCTGCATAAACGGCACGACACGGTAGCCCCTGACAGGGGAGTCAGATGGCTGAGCGGTTAGGGAATCGGCTTATTAATCGGAAGGTTGCCGGTTCGATTCCCAGACGTGCAAAATGACGTTATGTCCTTGGGCAAGGCACTTCACCCTACTTGCCTCGGGGGGGAATGTCCCTGTACATGCTGTAAGTCGCTCTGGATAAGAGCGTCTGCTAAACGACTAAATGTAATGTAGCGATACAGACACCCAACTGAACACAACCTGTGGAGGGTTACGGGGGTGTCCATTTCGCTAATGACGTTCACACAGTTCCAACAGTCTGTACCACAGGCGCTCGACACCCTCCCCGGCCCGTACATCACGACGCCGACGCCAAACTAAACAAAAGTTCCCCCGATGCCTCGGGCTAATCTCCTGTGTATACAAAACAGATCAAAACACGGCCCCTCTCCTCTGACGTGCCACAATGTGGGTTCTGAGGAAAAGACACATGTCAACCCGACCCCTGTTGTCACGGGGACGGCGGGAGAGACTGTGACGTAGCTAGCCTACGCATCTCTGCATAACGACCGTTGCCGACAACACACACAAAAACGCGGTTCGGCATGCTGCGCAATACTGCCGCTGACGTCACACACTGCGAGTGCGATATCCACATTTTGCATTTCAAACACTCGGCCTAATGGGACAGGAAGTGACATCAAGCCTCGCCGCGTGACGACCGGGGGCCCGCGCCACAATGCGTTTTGAAATCAGGTAGCCTGTTCATTCTCTCGCCTGGCACAGCACGACAGTCATGTCTGCTTAAGTCTACATCTTAGGTCTTCGGGAACACACGGGCTGTCGTCTTGGGTCACATTCTAGTTGGAATGTGATTAACAGTACGCGAGCCTGGTGGCGTGTCGGCCAATCGGTGTTCAGGCCCTCCAGGGAACACGGCTCTATCCTCTAAGCCAGCGTTTCCAGTTGTGCTGACTCTACACTGTACGGCAGGGACACTGACAATGAAAAGGCTTTCTAAATGTTGATTGCCTTTTCCTTCCGACAGGCCCAAGGGCTCAGCCACGACGGTAGACTGTAAACGGGGTAGGGGGGAGCATCCCACAATTCACTGGGGTGACTTTCAGCTCCGTGTCGTGGGACGACCAGGTTCCCATTAACACAGAGCCCCCCCCGCAGCCCCTCGGCTGCTACCAGGCTCCCCTAGCCGCTCTGCGAGGGACGGCATCCACTCTGCCTTTCGTTCCAGATCATCAGAGTGCCGGAACACCCAGTTAAAGGAACTCAAGTTAAGCTACGGCAAAATATGGCCAGGAGGATGGAAGTCTGCAGCGCTCAGACGAGATGAAACGCCAGTCACCCATAACAGAGGGGAGGGGATCGAGGATACAGTCAAAGATAAGTCTCTTACACTTCATTAATATATAGGGGGAGATAGTGAGAGGGTGACACGGAGCTAAATTGAGATTAAAAGCCGCCGTCTTGGGCCTCATGGTGATTTGGGTTGGATATACGTGTCGGTTGACGGGGCTTATGATGTGTGGAGTCGAGGCAGTTGGAGGGGGAACACAGAGTGAGCTCGCTGACACCGTCGGGGGGGGGCTGAAGTAGCTCGCTAGTAAGGAGCCACGGGGGAGCAGAGCCCTAGCAGGGGGAAGGCAGCACCAAGGCATTAGTAGTCGAAAAGAGCACTCTGAACTCGGTGTAGATGATGAATGTGATTTACATTACAAGGAGAGAGAAGCGAGAGAGGGCGAACGAGCTTGTGCTTATTCTCAAGGACGCCGCTGAAATCCAACTGACGTTCTGAAGATGTCGCCATGGACAGCCACTAAATGGATCATAAACTAGGCAAATAGCTGAAGGTGTTCGTCCTACCTTGGATTATGTACAAAGGACAACAGCAAAGGACACTGGGACAAAGAGGAAATCTTGTTTTTATACACAAAATATTCCTGAGCTGCAGCTACTGTGCCTGCAGTATCTAAAAGACCTGGGTGATTTCACACCAGGTGTATAAAAAAAAATATATATCTTGAATAATTAAGATTGGCTCATTAAAAAGACATATTGCATATATCCAATTTTTCAGAGGTGCACCAAATAAGAAAGAGATCAAAAGTAAATGAATGTGAAACGTGCTTCTAGTGCTACAGTGCTAGAGCCCCTGACAAGTTAACTTAAGGATCCAGTCAGTGCACGCAGACTTGGGTTAAAGGATCCACTATACATCTTAATGGAAACATTCCATTGCACTTACACAATCACTCCCAACAAATTCATGGCTCTGATGTAGGCTATCTGCAGGATGAGCCTAAATATTTTCTTTCCGAGGGGAGAAAAGGGCCAAACCATTGTAAAGTAGAGTAGGGGACATGGAAAATGCCATAAATCATCAATGTAAGGTTTGACTAGGGGGAAGCCTATTTCTTCTTCTTCTGCACGTACACATATGCACAGATACACCCCTGTTTTCATCGACTTCTTGCTAGACTCCACCAGCCAAAGCTTAACCCTAGACCTGTATCTAGTCTGAAAGAAAGTCTGCAAGATTAAGTTTATCCTGGAAGGGAGTGATTTAGACAGAGGAAGGAGAAAGCCTGGTCCCATTACTATTTCATGTAGATTAAGTTCAGTTGTTTTTGCAAAAACGGCAACTGTTTCAAACGTGCGCTGCTCGAGAAAGGTCTAAAATAGTCTGATCCACATGGTCACAGTAGTAGAGAAACATCTTGGCAGATACAAGCTGATTTCACGTTGAATGTCTTCACATAATCATTTTACAGAACAGCATATTTGCAGATACAGTCCACAGACACTGCTACCTAACAACGCAGCGACAGCACTAAAGGTGCAGCAGCATTACGCTACCGGATATTATTATTATTTCTGCAAATGACGCCGTGGGGCGTCAACAGGTACAGTGAGTAAAGCAGGAACAGGAGGATATTCAGCTAACAGGAATCTTAAGTATGCCTCTAGGAAAGTTCCCCTCCAAATTGATTTAAAACATGTTCGAACAACTATGGATTAACTGGAACTTGTGTATGATAACAGGAAATACACACATTGGAGAAAGTAGAGCTAACAGGGAAATAAATGCATGGCCTCTTGACGATGATACTGTTTGAGAATGTCTTTTTTGTCATTTACCTTAAATCTTGTAGGACCTCTCCAACAGGTCAAAATCAATTAAATAAAGAAGATTAGGCCGTTCTCACATTGATAACACCCCATTAAGTCTCGTTATCAACAAATATTTGTTAGCACTAGGAAATGTTTGCGCCGACCACGATAGGCAAATTAATCGTATTGACAATGAGTCCATGCGTTAATGCCAAAGAACCAGCCTTATCCTGTTGGCTTGAATATCACCAGCGAATTACCGAAACAAGGTGGCCACAAACGAACCGTTTTATACAATAAAGACAACTAGGGGGTTTAACACGGTGACGATGATCTTCATAAGTAAAATGCGTTTATCATTGCTGCTCTCTCACCAAAAAAGGTAACCTACCTAGAGTCCTAGACACTTTGCATCAATGTAGCCTATATGCTCTACAAATTACCCTGCTATGATCAATTTTAAGACATCAACTGACACCGTAAAAAGGGGTTATTCTAATACCAAAGCATGCCTCAATTGGCCAGAGTGTTTTAATCGTATTAGCTAAAGTAGAATTTGCTAGGAGAAAGTGAAAACGCCAAGATGTCGATTAAAAGCCATCTGTCGTCGACGAGGAAGCTTGGTAGGCTACTTAATAAAAAGACCGTAACTAGCGAGCAACATTCCGTTTGGTTTCAGACGGGAACGAACAGAAAGGGTCTATTTGATCATTTTGAATACATAGAAAGATCGATTTAAAATAACGTCAGTTCACTGTTACATTGCCCAGACACTCTTTCAGTAGGTTCCGTTTCGTAGCGGGTGGCCCCCAGTTCCAAAGACCATACTTCCTGAGAGCTCGCTCCCCTGGCTCACAGCTTTTGTAAAAGGCATTCATAAATAACCCGATGTGGCATCTCACATGAAACAACGACACATTAGTCAAGCAGTTCTACCTAAAATATACATATATAATTTCACCTGTTCAGCTACGGTTAGTTGGTTGGCAATGGACGAGGAAGAACCACTGCTGAAGCATTCATTGGCTGTCTTAACTGTAGCTCACTAGCTACAAAGAAAACGAGACACATTGAAGTGTCCAGTGAAAACGATTTGTAAATATGTTTGTAATCACCGAGCTAGTTAATAGATCTAAACACAATATCATTTGGACATGCGGTAAACCATGGCTTTGTTAGATTCCATCAAAAATAGAATAGACTGTTGACAACAATCCATTTCTGCAGTCAGAACATAAAGTAGCACAGGGGCTCGTTAACGCTAGCCTAGCCTAGATCTGACTGTTTGCTAGACTACACATAGTCCACAGACTAGTATCGTTCGACTGGCTACACTGTAGCCAATGCCAAGCTAACGTCGTTGTTAGCCTGCTTGCTATTCGAACTGACAATGCTTGTGTCTGCTGGGTTATGAATATCAAGGTTACTTACCAATATGTCGTTGTCGTATTATTAGTTACTTTATAAGTTGATATAGTCCGGGAGGTGATAAGAATCCACGCAAAACTTAAGATGTTATGGTATGTGAAATTCTGCATTAAAAGCTTTTTGAATAATCACAATAACATTCTTTCGTCCGATTCAATCTCCCAAAAGTTGTTTATCGTATTGAATTTGTGTTTAACCATGAAAAGAATGATGAAAGCTAGCTAACTAAATAAAATAGACATTTGACATGATAAGACTCTCAATCAAATCGGTAAAAATTCTCGAGCGAGCATTAAAAGAAAGCATCCAAAATGTCCACAACACCACCACGGCACCAGGCAAGGAAATACAAAAGGCAAAAAATGTCCACGAGCTCCGAACCCTTTTCCTCTGTAGTGCGCCGCACCCTTAAATTTCAATCATATTCTTCCATTCTCTTCATTGTTAAGAATATTTTCCATGCAGCTTGTCACAATAACACGCTACATCCAATCCGTAAAACACGAACAAACGCAGGCTTAGTTTTTCCGTCTGAGCCCGAACTGAGTAGCTAACAACCTAGCGAGCTAGTCAGTGAACGCTGATGCTGTCTTTAGCCCAAACCTGTTTTTATCATTTAGGATACCCGGGTCGCCCCGCGGTGCCATTGCCCGCATTCAAGTTCACAGCAAGATTCTGAAGATCTCCGGGATACCATGATGAACCAAAACGAATGTACCCAGCCAATCCAGCAGTCACCGACGTCAGTGACACAGTGGCAGTTGTAAGATAGCGTTTTTATTTCAGTTTATCAGCAGTGTTGTCGTTACCTGGTGCATAATGTTGCTTATAAGCTTTATTTTCAATAGCGTAACTGCCAATTCAGTAATCATTTGAGTAATATACAAGCCATGCAAATTAATATCGATGTGAAGGTTAGGCTACTGTCCCTGGTGCATGCCTATGAACTCAATTTCGTGTGTTGGTTATTAAAGGAAAGGAGCGAGTCTTGATACCCCTTCAGGATCATCCCACTACCCCCACCGAAAGAGCGCAGCTGCATTTAGTCTAGCCCTTGATCAAGGTACATAGGCCTACGCACAGTGTTAAATGACATCGCGGCGCGCATCGCCAATCTCATGCTTCTAAAAACGATATAGCCTACAACACTATCAATATAATGATCACTAAAAACATAGGTTTAGCCAGAGAGAAGCTAGTGTCCTAATGTGTTCTGCATTGGAGCCATGGTGTTTGTCGCCCCCCAGAGGATATTCCAGACTGAACGTCCCGAAACAATCCAGATCCGATACTGACAAATGCAAATTGTGATATATTTCTTTGCATAATTGTACAGAAAAATACAAAAATACCTGTATACATTCTTTGCGTAGAAATCTAAGAATAATACACTTTCTACTTCTATGGTTGCCTCGTCAAAGTCTAAGATGTGACATTACTACAGTAAGACTATAAGATATAAGAATACCATAAATAAAACTAACTGTGGGTATTAACAGATCTCCACAGAGCTCTGTAGAATAACTATGGAAAATACATTACATTTTATATCACAGGTCAAACATTAAGCCCTACAATAAACGTAATACAAAATTGTTATTGTATCGTGGAGTACAAAAGAGTGGCATCTCATGTTCCGTTTTGTATTTCCCCAGATTTGATGAGCCCCTTGCATTGGAAAAAGGCATCTTGGCAAGGCTCTCGACCCAGGAAGGACTTCAGCATGTCCATGCCGTCCACAGAGCCTCCAGCCTCAAGAATCGCCCGTCTGTACTCCTTCCCCACCTACACACACGGAAAGAGGAACGTGAACGAAAACAGGTGACTCGACCCACTAGGGTGTTTGACAGTGTAACCGTCCTGTCACTGCAAACATAAGCCACGATGTTGAAATCAATAGTTATTTCTGATTTATCCATTATTTTGTACCTTCGGGTTCATGATTCCTTCCTTTTTAAATCGACTGAAGAAGATGTCCATAGAGTAGACTTCACTCCACAGGTACCCATAGTACTGGCCATCATAACCCCCAGCCAGGTGGCTGAAACTGGCAGTCATATTTGTACCTGTGGGGAAAAAAAAGATGTTTACGTTACTTGAGAAGCATGCAACAGAGACAAAGAATGGTGAATCCCACGTCATATTGATCCACACACTGTCAGTGAATGGGTGTTTGTAGCGGGAGTCAGACCTTGAGTGGCAGGGACACCGAGGATCTCTTGGCAGTGCTTGGCGAACACCTCAGCACTATCTGCATGAGACTGGGTGTGTAGAGACTGGTCCACTTTACTGAGGACTATCTGACGTAAATTCATGAGCCCTGAACGAGAGATGAAAGAGGAGTTGGAGAAGAGCTTGCCAGTCAAAGAAATTATAGGCATTCTCAAAAGACACACCATGGAAATATTAAATTTAGCTAAGCCACGATGGTGGTAAAAAAGTACTACACTTTGAAGGAAACATCTTAGTCTTGTAAGACTCACATCTTACAACATACTGTTGTAAGGAACAGATATGGTCCATGTCTGACCTGTATTTGCTACTCTAGAGGCAATAAGTTTGTTGAGCAAATTGTCAGGAATGGGACTGTCATCCTTGTAGTGACGAGACATTCTCCTAAGGGGCTCTTTCTCCCAAACCCAGTTCTCCAGCATTTGAGAGGGAACTTCCACAAAGTCGGTCTCCACCAGGGTCCCGCTGAATTCTGAATATGTGGTCTAAGGGATGTCAATAAACATTTACTTAGGAAGTATCCTTTTGTGTACACACACACACATGGGATTGGGCGTAGAATCATTTTCTCAAAAGCAAAAGTTCCCTACCTTGGAGCACAGCTCGTGCATGACATGGCCAAACTCGTGGAAATATGTCTCCACCTCGTGGTGTTGCAAGAGTGAGGGCCAGCCCTTTGTCGGCTTGGTGAAGTTAGCCACCATGGCCGCCACTGGAAGCCTGCGTTTCCCATCAAGCCCCAGACAGCCCGGCTGGAGCCCAAAGCAGGCAGCATGGCCATACTTTCCCTCTCTGGAGGAGGACAACAGGGTCATTACACAACATGGCATGACACATTCTCGGAACCATAGATTCATCAACACCAATCCCAAACATAGTCATTGTGACGGGTAAAAAAAAAGGAACAAAACAAGTCTTCAAAAAGAGGTCATCCGTGTGGACGATTTGTAATACATTGAAAGAACACCTTGGATGCAGATCCAAATAGAACTGGCCAATCTCCTCCCCAGTGGCTGTATCCATGACTGAATAGAGACTGACGCTTTCATGCCAAACGTGGGTGTGATTGATTTGTGTGAAGGTGAGGCCCAGCAGGTCCTGGTAGATACTGAGGAGTCCAGCTGTCACCACCTCGAGTGGGAAGTACTGGATCAGCTTGTCCTTGTCCACCGCAAACTTCACCTGCTCAACTTGATTCATGTAATAGGGCAAGTCCCATGCGTTGATCTGTCCATCAAAGGTTTGGCCTCGCATTAGACAGTCTCTCTTCTTCAGAGCTAGAATGTACTTCCTCTCTTTCTCACCCACTGGCTTGAGTTTCTCATAGAACTCATCTATGAAATATGAAATATAGAAAAAGGTGAAAAGGAGACATGAACTGTGTGCTTTGCAAATATCACTCAATGTGTCAACACTGGGGTTTGATTATCTTTGAACGGGACGTACCTAGAAAACATGCCACATTTGTCGCATTCTTGGCCATGTTCATCTCGAGCACATAGTTGGCATGGTTACTGAAACCAAGTAAGTTGGCAACTTTCGCCCTGAGTGTGATCAGTTGTTCCAGAATGGCTGTGTTTACCTGGAACAAAAACACAATCAAGCTACATCTACATAACTAGATGTGGAGGCTTGGATATCCATCAGAAGTATGTGGGAGAGTTTGAGGATGTTTACCTCCTTACACCTGCTGTGGAAGGCCGTCTCCGTTTGTCTCCTGGTCTCAGCCAAATGGCATCTCTTCATCAGGGGGAAGTAGTGTGGGTATGCCAGCGTCACCTTGAATCGCCCGTCCGCAGTTTTCTCCAGACTATTCAGATAGCTATCTGCTAGTCCACCTTGGAGGGGGTTGCAGTACATATAGACCATAACCGATGTGCAATATGAAACATACTATGTGCAATGTCAAATACGTCGTTGTAGTGTCACTTTTATCGAGGGCCGTTTCACCGTACTCAGTTCACGCTCGGAGAAAACCAGGTGAGTGTTATCTTCATTCAGGTTTTGATTGAAGTCGATGGACAGTTCACATATAAGTTTGGAGATTCTTTCTACTTCCTTAGGAAATAAATAACAAATCACAAATTCAGTCCAATTTGTCCTTGATTTGTATTAAAACCCCAAAACACCCCCAGGGGATTTATACAACCTCTTGAATGTCTTTTGACAAGTGCAATCCATTCCGCTTCCCCAGTGTAATTTGACGGTCTAAGAAGCGTTTGGCTTCAGGCATTAGATTGTCCAGCTGCTGTTCCTGCAAACACAGACCAAAAACAATCAACAGTCTCTGAGGAGGCACAGCTAGTTCTGAGTTGGCAGCAAAGTGTGTTTAAGTGCCCGCACTTAGTCAGTCAAACTGCCCCCACACCAGGTGTTGGAAGAGGCCCTGGGCATGGCGGTTGCCATAGAGAGACTGCTTCCAGAGCCACAGTTACAATTAAGAGTCAGGTTGCTGAGCGGTGGGGATGCCCCTGTACCTACAAAGTCACAAAATGTCCCATACAGTTATGGTTATGAAAGTGTCCCTGTGGTTAACTGGGCTGAAAGCAGACAGGAAGGAGCCAATTCAACAGATCAAATTGTGCTTGTAGATTAAACGTGAGCCTATGAGGTGAAACGGGGACACGTTAGAATACAATGTTCTCTCTTTATACGACACACTTGCCAAATCACCCAACCCAATATTTCACAACTCATTTGATCTCCATAGAGGGCATAAACTAACTTGGACACCAACTGATATTTGAAGTAAGTTGTTTTGTGTGGGTCTATATACCTGCAAGGCGAGAACCCTTTGAAATATGTCCTCCCTCATGCTGGTCTCCACGTCAAACTCGGACAGTTTCTTGTCTGCCTCGGTGCTGGCCGACCTCACCTCCTTACAAGGAGAGACGTACTGCGGGAAGTCAAGGATGTGGCGCGAGGCTGGAGAACAGAGCGTTCATCACTCAGGACAGAATGCAAGCATGATGCGTCCCAATATTCCAAACCATCCCTACGACGACCACTCACAAGCATATTCCAGCTTGGCACTTGCCAAAGCATTCAAGGTGTTGTCAATGGAGACCTTTTCGATGTCCAGCGATCCAATGTTGTCGTAGATCTGTTTGATTCTTTGGATCAGGCTGTCTGTCATGCTCTTGATCTGGTCTGTAGTCAGGTCCCATCTTAAGGCGTTTCTGCTGTCTGCTGCCTGGGTGCAGGTTGTGGCTGATATCAGACGTTGGTTCAGTAGAGTCATTCTCAAGATGGGTTTAGAACCAGCGACTCTATAGGGAGAAGAAAGAATAAGACTGAGTCATGCGCATGCGTGTAGGCTTATAATGCTACTGGGCAAAACCAGTGTTTCCCCTACCATTATATTGGGAGGGCGCCCCGCCCCGCCCCCAACGGCCCCTCCCGCCCCCCCTGGAAGGTCAAGTTCGTTTTGTAAACATGAACAAAATCTTATAGTGCCAGATCACCCAAAAATTCATTTAAGGTTACCTTTCCTATAAAACAGGTCTATAGCTTGCTCTTTTATTTAGCAAACTAAATGGCCTTATGTTATTTATCTTATTTACACAACGGCATGCCGTAAACCTAGGGGAAACACTGAAAACGGTTTACTTTGTGCTTTGATGAGCTTTTGCTTGTTACTTCTGTTATAGAGCTAATCTTCATTAACCGTTCGCTGACAGTGACCTGTCAACATGTTATCATGTTGTCTTATTGGGAAATTTGAGGTTTAGGCGAAATATACTGTTGCCCACCAGTGTGCTCATAAAATCTAAATGGATCAGGTGCTGGCTAAATAAATCCCTGTAGAAATGGTTGTCTTTACTAAACAAACAGTGTGGTTCAACGCCGCGAAACCTGAACCCCCAAATACCATGCTGACAATTTTTTCCTCGCTAACGATGGTCCACAGGGAACAGATTCTCCACGACAGGAATGCAATGGTAACACAAAACGGTAACATTCTATACAATGCCAGGCTCACTGCTTGCTACGCTACAAAGTGTTCAACCTTTCAAGGGTATACGACTTGGTTAGGTAGCCTTGTTATTGCAGCGTATAGGCTACATATGTTTTTATTCTTCAGATATGGTCTAAATATTCTTTTAATTTGAACACTTTCACCCTTCTCCAGTTTCACAGCCGTTGTGGTATGGCTGTAAACGCCACATGCTATAATTTATGACTTTGGTTAATTATAGTGCCCTCAACTATTGCCATTGACAGCCAGACAGCATGGAAAAAAATTGCTAAGTATCAAGCTAAGCCAATGCTTCACAATTGCCTACCGGAAAAGCGTCGGGCACACGACAATTCTCAGCGAAAACATGCCAGCGAATTCATGCGTTTTTTTGCGTGCAATTTAAATCTCGTTTCAACTCCTTCCTCCTCTTACTGTACTTCTTGACTGATCCAGTGCTCTATTGAATCTGTTCTGTTCGCTTCCGTTCTAAATGCGCAGGCGCTGAAGATGTGATCAATTCCACACAGAAGAACTCATGACGCGGTAGTAGGGACAGCTGGAAAATTGCTCAGGTAGGTGGGCGGGCATAGCTTATGATATCCTAATGTTGTTATTTACAATAGGTAAGCATTTCGATGTACAGAAAGGATAACGTTTGCCCTTTTCCTCCGATTTCTACCTCATCTTAATGATGCTATCTCATTCAAAACGATGCTTGCCGACCATTCAGCCATGATGGGCTGCAATCGTCAGTGATATTGTATTTATAGCAACCGAAGAATCAGTGACCATCAGTGCTTATAGTTTGATATAACGATTGCTTTATAATGTTGACTGAGGAGAACCCCCACAATAAGTGTCGGCATTTTATATGACATCACTGCTGCATCATAACATGTCAACACTAAATCTTTTGTTATTAGGAAGGAGTGCGTATTGCCAATGTACGTGTCGAGCGATTTCAAATATTCGTATAAAATAATGCCTGAACGGTCCGATTAATAACGATGGGAATGTAGGCCTATTCCATGTTTTAAACACTATAATTCCTACAATAGAGAACGCTATAGGTTCAAACAAGACTTAAACAGCATATATGCAAATGATGTGCAAATTCATCTCTGTCGTTTTAACTGTGTTTAATGTGTTGATGTGACTGAACTGTTTTTGAACGAATCCAGAATAGA